>JBBDGP010001761.1:4367500-4777500 GCA_037952835.1 Lithobates septentrionalis | reverse complement strand
GGGGAATGTTATTGGTCAGACTCTGGGGGGCTCCCTGGATGAGGAGCCCCCTTCCCGACTCACTAATACTCCCCTCTCAAGAAAAACCACACCACTCCTTCCCTTGCTTCTTAAATCCTGTGTCAGCTGCCATCTGAGCCAAGAGGGCGCAATAATGTCATCCCCTGCAGCATGTGAACTTGCACCATGGTCCAAATCTAGGCCTGAGCACTGCATCATGGGAAGAGGTCACATGCTACCCTACACCTGAAAAGGTATTTTGGTGGTGCAGGAGAGCAGGGTGGGCTTTACACAGATACTGTTGCTTTGTCTTTAATAGGTAAAATGTGACAAGGTACCTAGATGCAAGAAAATGTTTTTTGTATCCCCGTTGAAGCAATCCCTTTTCCTTCCCAGATAGCAAGCAATTGTGCTGCAAGTTTAAAAATGACTTGCTAAGCTATTGCTAGACTTGCCAGGCTTCACAAGTTTGTTGCACTATTGCAACAAGTCCGCATTGCATGACTTCAGATCAACTTTCTTTATAAACATTCTCTAAGTCTGCTGCAAGTTCTGGTTCAGCTATGTAGTGAAATAGTCATCCCACCACAGGGGTCACTGTGGCTGACAATAAAATCCCGACACTTATTTTAACACTTCCCACTCTCTGGACAAAAAAAAAAGTTTTGTGCACAGTTGCCAAACACTTTGTATAACCTTACTCCCAAGATAAAGTGGTATTAAAGGATAAGTTCACCTTTACAAAAAAATAATAAATGCACATCTTTTTGCAGGTAAAAAAAAAGTGCATTTGGAATTTTTTTTGTTGGGAACCTGGAAAGCATTGCACCCACAATCGTCAGACCGTGGGTGCTATGCAGGGCTCTTGCAGACTGTGTGTAAGCCGTTTGGCCGTACATCATATGACCTGGCAGTTAACCTGTGGCCAGGGGCGGACTGACCATGCGGGCACTCGGGCACTGCCCGAGGGCCCCATGCCACTAAGGGGCCCCATAAGGGTTGCCAGCCTCAATAAAACCAGGGACAGTATGTAAAAATCTGTGTTTTTTAAAAATATCCCAAGATTATAGCTGCCCGCCTCTCCAGTACCTTTTCAGTGTGTGTATGTGTATTCTGTGTGTGTATATTGTGTGTCTGTGTATACTGTATGTGTGTGTATACTGTATGTGTGTGTATACTGTGTGGCCCCATAATCTATTGCCTCTCCTATAGCCCGGGGGCCCCATGAGTTGTCAGTCCGCCCCTGCCTGTGGCCCTTCAGTTGTTACTAATACTACTACAAGTCTCATGAGGCATTGCAAGTCCGACAATTACAAGCATGATTCCCAAAGGCAGAGGCATGATGGGACTGGAGGACCACAAGTTGAGCACCCATACACTAGCGGGAAGCATCAATGAACTACCACAGTGCCATGGTAGTACATTAAGAACTACAAGTCAACAGTCGCAAAGGCTGCCGGACCTTGTAGGTTTTTGATTCACAGAACACACTGAATGGATGATGCGGCTGGCCGGCGGAAAATGATAAATGGTTTTCAACATTTTTTACAAATAAATATGTGAAAAGTGTGGCGTGCATTTGTATTCAGCCCCCTTTACTCTCGTATCCCTAACTAAAATCTAGTGGAACTGCCTTCAGAAGTTACCCATTTAGTAAATAGGGACTTTAAGTGAAAGATGCGGATACACATGTCTCTGTCCCTATATCATAGCAAAGAGGGGGAATTTCGGGACTTTGAATGAAGTGGGTGAGAGTGGCTAAATGATAGGTCGGTTTTGAAAAGGATACCTTTATTGTCAAAAAGCATCACAGCATAACATAAATGCAATGAGTAAATATGCAATCACATGTTAAAAGCCATGCATGGTGAAAACAATAATGCAGCATGGCAGGCCCATAGTATGGTAAATGGTAAGATCTTCCATGTGGAAACAAAATAAGATCACAGAAATCTAGTACATAGAGTATATAAGAATCAATAAATCACAGAACAGGTGTATCCAGTAAGCTGACGCGTTTCATGTATATAAAATTACACTCTTCAGGGGCAGGTGCACTTGGGTCTACAACAAAACATGAATAAATCAATATGTACCATTGTTGAAACCATATGTGGGAGAAGTATATACATATACACATACATAGGAAGAGAGATGTAAATTCATCCCTATGGTTACTTACAAGCCCGTAGAGTGAGTCTGTGCATCCAGACAGGGAGGGCTGCCAAAGGTATCATTCCCGGGAGCTGAGGTCGGAATCCGGCATTGAAAAGACTGGGCACATACCATGATCCCAACAAAGATGAGAAACACATAACCAAATGGTGGAAGGTGTGGGTTCAATTTCTAGAAATTACAATAGGTCCATTGTAAATACGTATTATAGTGCATCACCAATGAAATGTAATCTAATAGAAACCCAACACCACAATCCAAATAAAGGATATGCGTGTGATATAATAAATGGGCTAGAAGGACTATAGCCCGAGTAGAGATGTGGGTTAAAAAACTATCATGAAAGGAAATGGGGGAAAAAAAAGTGTGAAGAATGACAACTAAAAATGAAATGGACATAGGCGTTGAAAAGGTGAGCAAATAATTTCCTGATGTAGTGGTAAAAAATATATTTAGATGTGGTTCATGGAAGTGCAGTGAGAGACTGGGGTGCTAGGAAGGGGGGCTGTGAAGGGGACAAGGGTGCTAGGAAGTGGGGCTGTGAAGGGGACTAGGGTGCTAGGAAGGGGGGCTGTGAAGGAGACTAGGGTGCTAGGAAGGGGGGCTGTGAAGGAGACTAGGGTGCTAGGAAGGGGGGCTGTGAAGGGAATTAAGATGTCAGTAAAGGGCGGCTGTGGGGGGGAGAAGCTGTAAAGGGGTGCAAGAAAAAGGGGCTTTGATGTGGACTGGGGTGCAAGGAAGGGGGCTGTGAAGTGGCCTGGGGTTCAAGTAAAGAGGAGCTGTAAAGGGGACTGTAATGCAAGTAAGGGGAGGCTGTAAAGGTGACTGAGGTGCAAGGAAGGAGGGCTGTGAAGGGGACTAGGATTCAAGTAAGGGGGGCTGTGAAGAGGACTGGGGTTCAAGTAAGGGGGCTGCAAAGGGGACTGAGGTGCAAGAAAGCAAGAAAGGGGAGCTGTGAAGGGGACTGGGATGCAAGGAAGGGGGGGCTGATGTAAAGGGTGGGGGTAGTGTAAAGGGGGGGGGGCTGTGATGTAAAGGTAAGGACTGCTGAGACTCATGTAAAAAGGGAAACTGTAATGTAAGGGGGAAGGGCTGTGATGTTAACAAAATGAGTCATAGTAAAAACATGAGACTCGGACCTCTGATGAATTAAAATTTTAACGTTAAAAAAAAACCTGCAAAACAAAAGGCATAATGAGCTAGTATGCATCGCATACTAGCTCATTATGAAATACTTACTTACCTTAGATCAAAACTGTTGCAGTGGCCCCGCACACCTCTGTGACCGGTGACATGTCTCCCGCCAGGAGCCGCCGGTCACGGCACGGCTACTGAAGAAACAGCATGAGTGGGCCGTTTCTTCAGTGCGCATATGCCAATGACGTCAGCACATGCAGATACAGTGAATATCTCCTAAACGGTGCGAGTTTAGGAGATATTCACGGTACCTACAGATGAGCCTTATTATAGGCTTACCTGTAGGTAATAGTGGTGTAACAGGGTTTACAATCACTTTAAAAGGCACAATCACTGGGTGGATGTTTATTGTGGATTTGCTTTTGAACTGTTTTATGGGTTATCACCAATCCAATTATATTATTATTATTATTTGTTTAAGAACACACATATATATACACCACAGTGCTACTTACAAATGAATCAGTAACACTTTGAGGAATTTTGCAAACATTTATAATATTGCAACGTACCAATTCTTAGAAGTGATGGCTGCAGTCATTTTCTTTTTTAGGCTTGCTTTCTTCTATTTTTATCTGGTGATCCAGCCAGTAAGTCTATGTTTTATAAAAAGAGCAAGTGCTACATATATTTTAGTTTACAGGGATGAGACAAACCATTTAACACTGGCAGGGGGTGTTTACAATGATCAGCTTTTATTTATGTAAAACTTTTATTCCAAAAGAAAAAAAGTGCATAATGCGGGAGCTGGGGTTTGTCTTCAATTTTTTATTGTATTTAAATCTGCTAGTACATTTTAAACACCAGCCCCATTCCCCAGACAGACAATGCTGCTGTGCCCCCTGTTCTCTTTCATCCAGAGTGGGGACACAAATACAGAAATATAGAAGGTGTGTTATACCAGGTAAAAAAAAAAAAGGGGGAAAAAGCCTAAAAAAAAAAAAAAAAAGGAAGAAGAAAACAGAGCAGCCACCACATCTAATGATTGGGTAAGGTGCAATATATAACATTTTTGGGTTTAATAAGGCTTTTACATTCCTTAATATTTTTGATTCTTAAAAGGTAATTGGATTTTGGCAGACCATAGCTGTTTACGGACAATAGAGAAAGCATTTCGGTTTGGGCAGTTTTATTTTTCTCCAGTTTAAGCCAGAGGTGGAAGCCCATTAAAAAGGTTTAGGAAATAACTAGGCATCCTGCCTTAATGAGTCACCATTTCAAAAGAGGGTCTGTGTTGGTTCGAGACACACACCTGGTAATAGAAATACGAGTCAGGCTCAGGCTTTTAAACAGTGTCCAATGCCCCAGGCTGAGCACAAACTCTTCTTTTCAAGTTTAGATTCACAAACTAATAGCCATGTTTTCAAGCAAACGAGCTCAGCAAATGTATTCAAGTCTGCTGCAATGTACACAGATTGCACGAGCTAGATTTAAGCGACATTTAGGGTTTAGTCTTTAATTTATATGATTCTAATAGTTTACGGCTTTCTAAAGTCTTCTTGATTCATGCTCTATTTGCTTTCCCTCTATGAGGTTTATGGCCATGGGACCTAATTTGCTGGTTTCATTATGTATGTTAGACAAAATCTGTATTGCTAACAGGGCTCATTTTGAGTCTGAAAACTTTATGCATCAAATTAGGTCATTGCTGTAAAACAAATGGTCACTCAGGAGACTGAAGTAGTCAAATTAAAAACAAAATATATAAAAAAAAAAGAAAAAAAGAAAAATCCTGTAGATATGCATGTAGTTAACTATTTTTATATTCTGCCAATAAAACGAAAATGTTTGATTCTAGTTTACATGTGGCTTACAGAAAAATCATGTAATATATCCTTGGAATACAGAAAACAGTGAGCACTAGAGCAGACATTGCAGTGGATCTACACAATAAAATGGTTTCACAGCAAAATCCAACATTTCTAATCGGTGATTAATAGCCCAACCTGCCACAAATTAAAAGAGTTGTAAAAGCAGAGGGTTTTTTTATTTCAATGCATTCTATGCATTAAGATAAAAAAAAAAAACGGTGTGTAGCAGCCTCCCCAGCACCCCCCAAAACTTACCTGAGCCCCATCTCTCTCCAGAAATGTCCACGAGTGTCTTAGCCATCCGGGACTCTCCTCCCAATTGGCTGAGACACAGCAGTGGCGCCACTGGCTCCCGTGGCTGTCAATCCAAGTCAGTTAGCCAATCAGAAGAGAGAGCTGGCGGGGTCAGGTCGGGGCTCCGTGTCTGAATGGACACACGGAGCTGTGACTCGACTTGGGTGCCTCCATAGCAAGCCGTTTGCTGTGGGGGCACTCAACAGGAGGGAGGGGCCAGGAGAAGTGAGGATGGACCTGAGAAGAGGAGGATCCAGGCTGCTCTGTGCAAAACCAACTGCACATAGGAGGCAAGTATAACTTTGCAATCACTTTAAGCTGGCTGTAGAATCTTTTTTTTTTCCCCAGAGAGTTCAGCCAGTGTTTCAGAAAAAAACAAAACAACTTACAAAACAAAGTGAATGGAGAATTCTCCCTACAGGGACATTGTATTCTGACAGCAGGACCCACAGCAGAATACACCGATTAATAACTGCAGCCGATTGGTTAGCCATTGAATTGAGAAAAACTTAAAGTGATTATAAATGATAACCTTGTAAAACAACCTATTCAGTTTAAAATAGAAATGAAAGGCAAAACATTTGTGTATAGAACTTAAAAAAAAAAAAAAAAAAAAAACACACACACACACACACACACACACACATTATAAATACCAATTTTTCCCTTTTTTAGGCTCCATGCACATTAGTGTTTTTTTAAGCTCCTAGAAGCTATTAGCATTTTTTTCTGCTCCTAGAAGCTAAATAGTGTTATCCTACCCTTTTTTTTGCAGTACCGCCATTTTCGTTTGAGAGCTTATGCTTGGAGAGCACTTTTGGCCTGCATTTCTTTGGCCACAACAGACTTTTCTGACATTGGATGTGTTGGCCATTAATGGCCTGGCTGCATTTTAGTTTATGTTGGGTAGCTCCCAAGGAGGGTTTGGAAGGCCATAACTACCCTCTTTTGTCCTCCTTAATTTTTCATTCATTTAATGGCTGGTACTTGAGAGCAACTATCTTGATTCATATTTGATATACACAACATGATTGTTTGTGGATCATAGCACATTTCATACTGTCTAGTGTGTCTGCATACTACATCCGTTTACGCTCCTTGGCTTCTGTCGTAAGCTCTAAAAAAATTAAAAAGTGGATAATGAAGAAGCCTTCATCTTGGGCGAAACGTGTTGATCCATTAACCTTCTGGAACTCATCCCCCTATGTGGATGAAGGCACTGATAATCAGGAGGAAGGTAGTGGAGGGGATGGGACAGGGGGTGGATATAAAGGCTGGTCACTGTGGCTGTGGGAGCCTGGATGCTGGAGGAGGTATGGGGAGCCTGGCTCTCTTAAGGTGGTGGTAGGGGGGTTGTTGTATAGTAGCTCAGTTTCTTTCCGCAGTTGGAGCCCCTGATTCCCAGCCCTGATTGACAGCCCTAAAGAGGGGCAGCCCGGACACCTCTTCTCTCCTACCTCCCCCATTGGTTCCATCCAGCCCTGGTGAGGCCTCCTCCCCTGGACCCTCCTTGCCACTGCCTACCAGACGCCGGGCTGCCTCCTCTAGGTGAACGGGGACCACTCTACGGAGCACTCCAGTGGGGGGTGACGGGGGGCGTGCACAGTGACAATGTTCAATTGTATTATTGATTTGCTCCGGCTGCTGGAAGGAGACTACTCCCCTGCTCCTCCTCCCCCCCGACAACACAGCGCTGACCCTGCCTCCTCCCCAAGACACACAGCCATGGCGCCGTCCTCTCTCTCCACTGCCTGGCCATGGGGCTCACAGCGTTAACCCTGCACAGGCCACAGCTCAGCGCCGAAGCGGCATTGTTGTCAGCCACGGCCCTGAATACCCAGCGGCAGCTCTTCAATTAGGCAAATTAAGCGGCCACAAGGCCCCTGTGAGGGTGAGGCCTTAGGCGACCGCCTAATTTGCCCAATTAGAGAGCCGCCTCTGAGTGTTATCCTATGTGTCCATGCACACTATTTTAGGCCGTTAGCGTTTTTTTTGAGCTTCAGGGTCTAGGAGCAGGAAAAATAAATGTTTTTGTAGAGTTTCTTGGAGCATTTTTAAGGAAGAAACTTACCTAAACACTGCTAAACGCTCTTTAACGCCCCTAGCTTTTTATTTCCTTTTAGTGCAAAAATGCTTATGTTTCTAAATGCTCCTAAAACGCTGCTAAAACACTACTACAAAAAGCTATTACTAGCATTTTTTTAGCTTAAAAAAATGCTAGTGTGCATGGAGCCTTATAAGTGATCACATTCTCTCTGTTCTTCTGTTTATAGCTGTATAAGAGCTGGGGGGAGGAGAAGTAACAGTACACTGATCTTCACAGTAAAAGGCTGGGGGGAGTGTCAGGACAAGTCTAATCATTGGAGGAGAGCAGGCTGAGTACCCAGCATAGCTAGAGAACTGACCATGGTGTGCTCTCCTGCTTAGTGTGGTCAGTGTTTGAGAGGAAAGCAGAGGGACTGACAGGAAAACCAGGGATTTCACACAAAGGAAGCGGAAGCGATACAAAGAGAACAGGAGACTTTTTCATACAAGTATATGGTACAGCAGGCATATATCAAGAATATGAAATGTTGGGGTAACAAACACTTTAAGCAGAAGTTGCTCAAACGATCCACTAATGTCAATTGCCGATGGGGTTACACTGATTGAAATTTTTCCAGTCCATGCAAAACCAGCTGAACTTCGATCAGCAGTGTATTACCAGCTTAAATTGGTTGCAAACCTCAGACAATAAATATGAACAAAGCATATCCCTGTACAGTGTGTACTTGTCTCAATCCAAAGCACTAAGTGTCATTTCTGTCTGCTGCTTCATTCCTCTGGGTATATGTAAGGGTTCACAACCAACCACTTGCCGACCGCCTTCCACATATATACAAGGTGGCTCGGCTGCGCAAACCGACGTACCTGTACATCGATCTGTGCGCGTGGTACTGCGGTCAAGCACAGTTGGAGTTCTCCCGTGGGTCTGGCGACCTCGATGTCTGCTGGCCACCCGCGATCGCGGTGAAGAGAGGCAGAACGGGGATCTGCCTATGTAAACAAGGCAGATCCCTGTTCTGACAGGGGAGGAGAGAGAGATTAGCTGTTCCTAGTAATGAGGAACAGCGATCTCTCTCTACTCCCATTCAGTCCATGCCCTTGACAGTTAGAAAGCCCGGCCCTAAGGAACACTTAACCCCTTGATTGCTCCCTAGTGTTGATCGCTGATCCCTGCCATTACCAATAAAAACAATAAAAAAAAAGTCCCTAAATCTTTCTCCTATTTTGTAGACGCTATAACTTTTGCGTAAACCAATCAATATACGCTTATTGCAATTTTTTTTACCAAAAATATGTAGCAGACTACATATTGGCCCAAACTGATGAATACTTTTTTTTATATATATTTTTGGGATGTGTATTATAGCAGAAAGTAAAGAATATTGTTTTTTTTTTTTCAAAATTGTTCTTTTTTTGTTTATAGGGCAAAAAATAATAACCACAGAGGTGATCAAATACCACCAAAAGAAAGCTCTATTTGTGGGGGGAAAAAAAAAAAGACATCAATTTTGTTTGGGTACAATGTCACACGACCGCACAATTGTCAGTTAAAGTGATGCAGTGCCATATCCCAAAAAATGGCCTGGTCATTAAGGGGGTAAATCCTTCCAGGGCTGAAGTGGTTAAGACTGGTCACATTGATGGAGAAATAAGACATACTGGTATATAGGCGTTCAATGCAGGTATCTTATACCAATATTGTCTGGGGGTCAGAAACAATCGCATGATAACTACACACAGGTTGAGATATACTATATGGTTAAAAGTTTGAGGACACCTTACCACCACAACCCCATACAGTATATGGCCAAAAGCATGTGGGTAGCTTTCATAATTGTTATGCTCAGGTATTCAAATTTTGTGGTAACAGTTTGGCAAATGTCCTTTCTGTTCTAGCAGGACTGTGGCCCTCAACAGAAAGCCATCTGCATAAATACATTGATGAGCTTAGTATGGAGAAAATCAAGTGGCCTGCACAAAGCCCCGACCTCAGACCTATTGATCACCCTTGGAATGAATTGGATTGGAGCCTTCAAGCCAGGTGCTCACATCTGACATCAGGCTTGTTTAGATGAATAGGCATAAATTCTCCTAGAATCTGAGATCTTGCAGAAAGCCTTGCCAGAAGAGTGAAGACTCTTATAGTTGCAAAGGGGAAAGGGATGGATGGGGGGGGGGGGGGGGTTAAGGGGACCACATTTCCAAACTGCCATTCAGGGACATTCCCCTGCCCCCCTTCCCAAAAAAAGATGGGGGGTTGGGGGAATGTAGTCTCGGGGGTTGACGGGGAATTCGGCGGCAGGGGTGATTTGTCGGGTGAATGGCTGGTGTTGTACTACATTGTAATATATAATGAAATTGCTCAACTCACCATAATGCAGAATCAGTGGGGACCCTGAGCTTGTCACTTGCCACCTGATGCAGTGTGCCACTTGCCACCGTTGCCTGCCACTAGATGCAGCTTGTTACTTGCCACTGTCGCCTGCCCCTAGATGCAGCTTGTCACTTGCCACCATTGCCTGCCACCAGATGCAGCGTGTCACTTGCCACCATATGCAGTGTGCCAATTGCAACCCATTGCCTGCCACCAGATGCAGCGTTTCACTTGCCACCATTGCCTGACGCCAGATGCAGTGTGCCACTTTCCACCCATAGCCTGCCACCATATACAGTGTGCCAATTGCAACCCATTGCCTGCCACCAGATGCAGCGTTTCACTTGCCACCATTGCCACCATTGCCTGACGCCAGATGCAGTGTGCCACTTTCCACCCATAGCCTGCCACCATATACAGTGTGCCACTTTTCACCCGTAGCCTGCCACCAGATGCAGTGTGCCACTTGTCACCTATAGCCTGCCACCAGTCTGATACACCAGAGCCCCGGGAAAGTGAACGTCCCTCCCGCCGCTGGCTGCTGATGTTACTTCTCCCAAGCAGGGGCCGGGGGTGGTGTCACATCTTCAGCTCTGAGGGGTTCAAGAACTGCAGGTCCCAGCATGGACTCCTGAGAATTCAGGGTGTGACCCCATAGATTTAACATGCTAATGCTGGGACCTGTAGTTCTTCACTGATTGGGGGGGCATCACATCTTCAGTTCTGAGGGGTTCATGCTGGGACCTGTAGTCCTTCATTTTTGGGGGGTCACATCCCAGCATGAACCCTGTCCTGATATCTAAGGATGTGTCCTCCTCCATCCCTCCTAGGGTGTCATCTCATCTGTCAGTGTCCTCTCCTCTTCTGCAGACCCCTTATCTGCCTACCATCCTCTTATCAGTGCTAGCTTCAGGCTGACACACACTAGGAGCTCCTGTGAAGTGCTGACAGTTCAGCATAGAATGCTGCCTGCTGGGGGAGAGCTGGCTGAGGATTTTAACCCCGATCTGTCCATGATGAGTGTTTTGGATTCACTTGCCTTTCTACTCATCTTTCCTTCGTGCACTTCTGCATGCTGCTGGCTGAATACAGGGAGGAGGTGGGTGGAGCTAATCAGTAGGCGCGGGGGAGGAGGTTAAATCTTCCCGCTGTGAATGCTGGGGCTCTGTTTCTCTCCTCTTCATGACGTCACTGGTTACTAGGCGAGCAGTGGCTAGCAACCATTTGGGCACTGAGCCAGCGGCTCATGTAAATGGGGTCTCACCAGCCAGGAGTCCACCACAGGCTGTCAGTGAGTGACAGCAGCAATGTGAGGGATATTTTAGAGGGCATCAGAACAGTCCAGGGCCAGGGGGAAATTCCGGGACACTGTATTGTCCCCGGAATGAGGATGCCCAGGACCCGGGACAGGCCTGCTAATTGCGGGATTGTCCCGGGCAATCCGGGTCACGTGGGCACCCTAATTGGGGACTCAATATCAGTGGTCAGGTATGATGGTGAAATGCAAGCTTTTGTACTCCCTGCATCCTAGGCCTGCTGTCTTGTGTCACCCCTTTCCTACCACAATTGACTGGCTAGCCTTAGTATCACACAGAAAAGATCCGACCCCATAGCCACATAAGGCATGCTGAGGTTAGGGAAAAAGGGGCTGAGAAGATTTTCACACTCTGGGTTTGCACTCCTAGAATTAGATGTACTGTGCAGTAAACCCAGTACACAATTTCACCAGCAAAAATGCATAAACTGCAAAACAGCAAATAAGGACATGGCGCCGATTACATTTGCAAGCAGGTCAGGACAGGAGTCTAACCTTTTTCATTACATGCAAATATGTTTTTAGTGACAGTTAACATGATGTATGGATGGATGTATACCATCTTCGACAACCCCGCTGCACTGGGTCATAGCCTTTGTTGGCTTTGCAGAAATCTAGCCCTTACTATATACAAGCAGCACTGCTGCCCTCATAACTAAATTTTTCCTCCCATACATATAATAGTTCAACAGATCCAAAAGCCAGAAACAGCTCATATATGGTCTATTAAATGTCTAAAGCAGGCCATATATGGATCAAAATTCAATCGGTTCAGCAGGGACCAGACAAATTTTGATTCACGCATGGTCACTATGGTTTACCAGAAGTCGATCTATTGACTGACTTCTGTTCAAACATCCTGTCAATAACTCTTCACTCAATCAGTGCTGCAGGCTATAGACTGCAGTGGTGATCTGTGTATTCTGATGGTGGGGAAGTCTGCCTGCTGTCAGAATACAATAGCTTAGTGGGGAGGATTCTCGCACTCACATTCAGTGTGTGGATGGTGGAAAGCGGACTCATGTATGGCCAGCTTAAATTGTTTGTTACCCCAACACTACATATTCCTAATATGTGCCAGTGCCTGCTGTACCATATACTTGTATAAGAAAGTATCCTGTTCTCTTTATATTGCTTCCTTTGTGTGAAATTCCTGGTGTTCCTGCCAGTCTCTCTGCTTTCCTATTAAAAACTTACCACACTAAGCGGGAGAGCACATCATGGTCAGTTCTCTAGCTATTATGGGAGCCAATGATGAGACTTGTACTGACACACCCCGCTGCACAGCCATTTACTGGGAAGCTCAGTGTGCTACTGCTTCTCCTCCCCCAGCTCTTATGCAGCTGAGAACAGAGGGAATGTAATCACTTATAAAAAGAATATATATATATATATATATATATATATATATATATATATATATATATATATATATATACACACACACACCTTTTTTCCTCTTTTTTTTATATCTATACAAAAATGTTTTGGCTTTTCATTTCTATCTTAAACTGAATGGGTTGTTTTACAAGGTGAATGTTTACAATCACTTTAGGTGTACTTACTTTGGTTGATAAATAGCTTGTATATGGGCACTGCAAGGGCTCTGCAAAAAGGGAGGGGGGGTTGAGTAGATTATGAACTGGTTAAAAAGTTTGTAACAAAATGGCAAGGTATGGAGTGAACTATACAATAACGGATAATGCGCCAAAAAAAAAAAAAACCTGCATGATTGCAACATTGCGTTTAAAGCGATTCTAGAGTCTTGTTTTTCTTTAAAAATAACAAACATGTTATACTTGCCTGCTCTTTGAAGTGGTTTTACACAGATCAGCCTGGAACCTCCTCTTCTCGGGTCCCTCTTTAGCTCTCCTGGCCCCTTCTTCCTGTTGAGTGCCCCCACAGCAAGCAGTTTACTATGGGGGCACCTGAGCCGTAGCTTTGTGTGTCCATTCAGACACGGAGCCGTGGTTCAGCCCTGTCCCCTCTCTCTCCTGATTGGCTAACTGACTTTGAATGACAGCAGCGGGAGCCAATAGTGCCGCTGCTGTGTCTCAGCCAATCAGGTGGGAGAGTTCCAGATGGCCGAGCCACTCGTGGACATCGCTAGAGCGAGAGGGGGCTCAGGTAAGTATTAGGGGGGCTGCTACACACAGGAGGCTTTTTATCTTGGTGCATAGAATACACATTAAGATAAAAAACCTTCTGACTTTACAACCACTTTAAGTGTGCCCAGCAACCACATTTGTAGGGAAGCCCTTCTCTGATGTCAGATAAATATGACTACACATTAGATGGAGCGACAGGTCACTAGGGACACCTAATCTTCCCTGTTCAATCAATGCTAATATTATACAGTATGCACCACAGGCAATTCTTTGCCATGCAGTTCAAAAAGGCCGATTTGTAATAACTGGAGCAAACAAAAGTTATGTTTGATACAATTAATTAGGTTTCAGATTTAATTCTTTCAACTGCACTTGATAAATGTAACCTGAAACCCCAAAGCTGCCCTAATACCGAGTCTACAGCTCCATATTACAGGCCCAATATATGCTTAGCAATTGCATATAACAAAAAAATTTACTTTGAACATTGCATGGTTTTTGATGCCGCCAGACATGTATAAATAATGCTCATGTATTGCACTTGTATTTCGGATGACAACTGTACTGATATACAGTCAGGAAGCAGTTAAACTGGCGACCTGGCCATGCTGCGATTAATCAATTTTGATCAGTGGGTGCCGGCCAATAGATCACTGCCAGCACCTACTGATCGTCTGAAAAAAAAAAGACAGAGCCCTGTCCTGTCAGCGGGGGGAGTAATTATTTGTTTCCCCCCCCCACAAACACTGGCTAGGCACACATTTAACCCCTTGATCGCCCCTGATGTTTAACTCCTTCCCAGCCAGTGTCATTAGTACGGTGACAGTGCATATTTTTAGCACTAATCACTGTGTTAGTGGGGCTTCAAGCGAGCTTTGCCATAGACTTCTATGGAGACTTTGAAGCACCACTGAAGCTACATGGGGTATAATTTTTGAAGCGAAAGCCAAAGCAAACAAAGCAAAAGCAGGTGTAAACAGGACTGTAAGCTAACCATTTTATTTAGGGACAGGAGCTTTGACTAGTGTTCAGAGAGTTTTCTAACAAAGCCTGACTGAAGCCTTGTTGGAGCTGAAGCAAGTATAAATGAGCCCTAAATGTTACTGGTTCCCACAAAGTGTCAGTGTCAAAATGTCCGCCACAATATCGCAGGCCCGCTATAAGTCGCTGATCTTTGCCATTACTAGTATAAAAAAAAAAGAAAGAAAATTCCAGTATATATATATATATATATAGTTTGTAGACACTATAACTTTTGCGCAAACCAATCAATATACGCTTATTGGAAATTTTTTACGAAAAATAGGTAGCATAATATTGGCCTAAATTTATGAAGAAATTTGATTTTTTACATTTTTTTATTGGATATGTTTTATAGCAGAAAGTAAAAATATATAGTTCTTTTTTTCAAAATTGTCAGTCTTTTTTTGTTTATAGCACAAAAAATAAAAAGCGCAGAGGTGATCAAACACCACCAAAAGAAAGTTCCATTTGTGGGGAAAAAAGGACACTTTAATTTATGTACAGCGTTGCATGACTGGGCAATTATCAGTTAAAGTAACGCAGTATGGTATTGCAAAAAAATGGCATGGTCATGAAGGGGGGGTAAATATTCCTGAGGTCAAGTGGTTAAATGAAAATCATACAATCTGGTATCATATGAGAAAAATTTTCGTGCTTCTCCTATCGAATAATTTTACATACATCGGCGTGATAGGCTCTCGAAAGCTGTGTACGAACGATCAGATTATTGTATGATCGATTCAAAAGCGCTTTCTGATCGTGTGTACAGGCCTCAAGGCACCATGCATCACTAGCAGCTTAAATTCTTACTAAAATATTTGTTTTTACATTTTTTTAATTCTTTATTGCATCATAGTGCTGCTAATTTTCTGCAGCTACTTTACAACCACTTCCTATCTACATGTTCTGTAAATAGACGTGTCCAAGCATGCCTATGCCGTGTACGTAAAAAGGAAAAAAAGGAATTAAAACAAGTGCTAAAATTCTGTCAGGAATCTGCAGCAGAGTTGGCCAGACACACTAGCAAACAGCGAACATAAAAATGAACCACACCATAAAACCAAAAAGTCAACTAAGTAACAGGACACCTAATAAACTAATTATACACAATATGTATAATATACACAAGATGAGCAACACAGGTCACAGGGAATACTGGAGATGCATGGAAGAGCCAGAAAACCAGGACTGGGATCAAAAACAAGGAGAGTAGATCTAAGGCAGCAGGGTGCAGGGTACAGAATTCAGGACAAGAGCAAGATCAGGGTAAATGGCAGCAGCATCTGACTTAGCCCAGCAGGCAAGCAGAACACTGACACATGGGGGTTGATTACAAAAACTGGAGAGTGAAAAATCTGGTGCAACTCTTCACAGAAACCAATCGACTTCTATTTTTGTCAAAGCTTAATTGAACAAGCTGAGGTTAGAAGATGATTGGTTATGCACAGCTGCACCAGATTTTGCTCTCTCCAGTTTTAGTAAATCAACTCCTAGGTGTACTAGCTGAGGAGAAAGTTAAGTACCCTCCCAGCAACCAACATCAGGTGGAGACTGTTACTAGAAAATGCTGGCTGCTGGGAGACACCCGCTGGTGGACACTGGAACTACAACTTTCTGCTCTGGGAAGCACAGTCCCAAAAGCAGGTGACCCAGGTCCTGACAAAGTCTGTTAAATGGATTCTATCCTAATGATCCCACAAGTTACTCTACCAAAAAAAGAACAAAGAACTAGCACACTATGCAGAAAAATGTATATTTTTAATAAACATTGTATTAAAATGGACCTTCACTTAAAAAAAATGAAAGTTCACACTCCTCCTTCTCCTTGTGAACTGGTCTAACTCAGATGTTGCTTCAGTACAAGGGATATTTAAATAAGAAAATAGCTCTTTGCAAATTCAGGCTATTTTGTGCAATTCACCAACATATAACAATTGTTACATGCCATAACAACAGTTTTCAGCAATTGGAGCTGAAAATAATCAATATGGCAAGTAATGTGCATTATATGTTCGGGATTTGAGCCTATAGTCCAGGGATATGCAATTAGTGGACCTCCAGCTGTTGCAGAACTACAAGTCCCATGAGGCAGAGCAAAACTCTGATAGCCACCAGCATGACACCCAGAGGCAGAAGCATGATGGGACTTGTAGTTTTGCAACAGCTGAAGGTCCGCTAATTGCATATCCCTGCTATAGTCCTTTCCCACAAGTGTTTTTCATGTACAAAAGTACTTCCACCCAAGATTGTAGTAATGGAACTCAAACAATTGTTTGGTTTGAGAAAGGATCCAATCAGAGTTCTGAAGCGCGTTACCATAGCAACTAGCCCATCCCAGGTGTGACATCAAATCCTGCCTGGTGTCCCACATTGGCTCTCCTCACCTCCTGGAACATTGGACTTTGTTTCCTCACCGACTACACGCTGTTTGCTGTCACAAGCAGCTCTTCGGGTGGACGGCTTCCATCCAATGTGGCATGGCTGCAGATAAGCTCTTTGATTTTATATTTCTGCGAGTTTGCATTTGGCTTTTTGAATCTTAATAAACCCATTGATGCTGACACCCCCTTGTGTTCCTTTTTTGTAATGAAACTTGCTCATCTGACAGGTAAGGGTTAGTTAACAACCGCGTTGCTCACTGAAGAGTGATCTGCATTCAGATCATTCCTCAGAGAGCATTTGACAGGCGGTGAGGAGGTATTATCACCTCTCCACTGCCTATTTTAACCCTGAAACCACACTAGCTCATTATAATCAAGTGCATTTGCATGTTCATTTATGTTAAGTGAGCAGTACCTGTAGTTTTTTTTAAATAAAATAATAATTTTGGGAGGGTTAAGACAAATGACCCTCTCCAAACAATAGATTAAGCTAAACCTGTAGGTAAATGAGAACCAGAACCTTCGCCGAGTGGAAGAGTGGGTTTGATAATAAAGTTGGCAGTGCCTCCACTGGGACAGGTCTGTAATGTATGAACAGGTGTTATTAGCAAGGGGATTGATAGGAGTCCTGGTTTAATTGTGCACATATAACCAGGAATATATAGTTGTTAATAGAGATGCTTCCATGCCAATTTTTCAGCAAAGTTCATTTGTAGGGGCCCCTGAGGATGATCACGCTGTGGCATTCATCTTGGTGCCGAGGTCTGATGACAAGATCTGCGGTTGGAGAACCCTCCAGCCATTGCCCAACGAGCCTGGAACACAGCTTCTGACACACAGAAACGGTGGTGTGGCAATGGAACACAGAATCACCTATCTATTTTACATTTTAGTCCCTAGTAGTTTATAATTAGTCATACAAATGGAGCGCTAACTATCAAGTGTCTGTCGGATGCCTAACCTGGCTTTAGCCTATGCCAGCTATTGAGCTCTAAGCTTAAACTAGCTATGGAATCCCAGACCAAAAGGTACAGGGTTAACCAAAATAGCAGCAGCTGCATATAAACTCTATTGCACTAAAAAGGCTCACCTATTAATATATGACAGAGATAAGTCTGCCACAAGGATACAGATACACACTTGAGAAGATATGGGCAGCTGCAGTTAAACTAGAACATAAGAATACTTGCATAGTGGTCTCTGCATCTGGTCTGGGTGAAATATAACCGCAGTGAGAGCAACTGTGTGTGTAAGGTCATGTGGCTAAGTTCCTCTCATTCTTTTCACTTCCTCCTGGGATTTTTATCCCAACCCTCAGAGACAGGAAGTGATGTACACAAAAAACTCATAGCACAAACAACTACTTACAAATACAGACAGTAGAGGGCAACAGATCCCTACTCATATATAAAAAATAAAGCATGTATAACAGAGAGAATATAGACTAATCAGTTAATGAGCTCTGTCGCTCTTACAAGGAGATACACCTAGTATCATTGGAAGCTAGGAACAAGCTTAACAACCTAAGTGACCATTGGCTTACTGTCCCGCTATTAAAGTTATGATGCATGTAATCTTTTTCAACCAGATACATGTCTTTGTATGTAGGTTTACCAAAGCGGCTGCGTCCACATATATACTTTTTATCGTTATGTCATTTACAACCATAATAAAAAAAAATTCTAAAAAAATAAAACCTAAAGCATGTATAAACGTTTTTCTTTAGTTTTGGATGAAGCAGGGTTGGATTTAAATTCCTATAATGTTTTAATTGATATCTGTGTCCCTACTTGGCAGATTTCCTGTCCTAGTGATGACTGTCCATGAGATAGAAAGAGAAGATGGTGAATCAACATTTTACATTTAAAAAAAATGTAACACCCACCATTTTATTCTCTATGGCTTCTGCTTAAAAAATATATGGATGTTTGGGGTTCCAAGTAATTTTCCAGCAAAAGAATGCAGATTTTTAAATGTATGAGAGAAATGTCATAAATGGCCTGGGGGTCAAGTGGTTAAAGAGTTTTTTCCTGTGATTTAAATTCTTGAATTGTCAAAGTAAACTATTACTGAAAAGACACAATAAAATTGGAATTTACTGGCTATGTGCAGGCATCTCAGTGCAAGGCCGTGCTTTGTATTTTTTTTTCCACTATTGCCTTCACATGCAAAAAGGAAAATATACTACCACTACTTCCATGAGTAACTAATTGCTCTGTCACTTAGCACTTATTGAACATACTAAGATGTGTAGGTTAAAAGTAAACTTGGCTTTCAGGGATAATGCAGTGATTAACTAGTTTTGATTCTTGCAAACCTGAATGTTCTAACTCAAAGGTTATTGTTTTTTTATAAAAGCATAACAGAGAGAGCAAACTACACAATGGTAATGAGTGTGTGTGTGAAGGGTTTGTAAACCTGAAACAATAAAAAAAAAAAAAAGGTGCTGGCTCTTTATGTACAGTGCCTTGCAAAAGTATTCACCCCCTTGGCATTTTTAGTGTTTTGTTGCCTCACAACCTGGAATTAATATGGATTGTTTGAGGATTTGCATCATTTAATTTACAGAACATGCCCACAACTTTGAAGTTTTTTTTTTTTTTACTGTGAAGCAAACAACAAATAGGACAAAATAACAGAAAAAAATCAATGTGCATAACTATTCACCCCCCTAAAGTCAATCATTTTTAGTAGGGCTGAAACAACTAATCGATTAATCAACAACTAATCGATTATGAAATTAGTCGATTACTATTTTCATAATTGATTAATCGGTCAGTAACAGAATGGGGTTAAAAAAAAAAAATGAGCCCTTTATAGTAAAAAAAGAGCAAATAATTGCTACTGTAAATATTACTTTCACAGTTCTACAGTAAAAAAATGAACCCCTTACAGTAGTGATTATCTGCTTTTTTTTTTTGTACTATAAAGGGCTCATTTTAGTTTTTTTAACCCCATTATGTTACTAAATGTCTTTGACCTGGTTCACATCTATGTGTTTTTTTGGTGCTTTTTGCAGAAACACACTACAGTTCATTTAACATGGTTTCCTATGGGACAAGTTCACATCTATGCTTTTTTTAGCCGTTGCGTATTTGGAAAGGGTCAGGGAGTTTTTTTAAACGCAAAACGGTGCTTTTTGGGTTCAATAGACTTCAATGGAAAAGCTGCAGAAAAGCATGTAATACCCTTTTGAAGCAATTTGTGTTTTTTAATCTGCCTAACAACAAATTGGCCAAAAAACAGTACGTCTCCTCTAATAGTATATACAGTATATCTCCTCTAATAGTGTATATACAGTATATCTCCTCTGTCTATTCTCAGAGTGGATTCGATATTTTGCTCCCTAACCATATAGTTGGTTGTTTATATTTACCACCGCATAGAGATATTTAAGAATAAATTGCTTTTTTTTTTAAACTTTACATATTAACTATATTAGACACCACACATTTTCTTTTAAGGTTATTAACTGATTAATTGAAACAATAAATCTGCCAAATAATCGACTATGAAAATAATCCTTAGTTGCAGCCCTACTTTGTAGAGCCACTTGCGGCTATCACAGCTCCAAGTCGCTTTGGATAAGTCTCTATGAGCTTGCCACATCTTACCACTGGGATTTTTGCCCATTCCTCCTCGTAAAACTGCTCCAGCTCCTTCAAGTTGGATGGTTTGCGCTTGAACAGCAATCTAAGTCTGACCACTGATTTTCTATTGGATTGAGGTCTGGGCTTTGACTAGGCCATTCAAACCCAAAAAGTTCAATTTTAGTCTCATCAGACCAGAGCACCTTCTTCCATACATTTTGGGAGTCTCCCACTCAAAATGTGCCATTTTGTTTTTTGCTGAAAGTAAAGGCTTTCTCCTGGCCACTCTGCCATAAAGCCCAACTCTATGGAGCGTACAGCTTATTGACGTCCTATTTACAGATACTCCAATCTCTGCTGTGGAACTCTGCAGCTCCCCCAGGGTTACCTTAGGTCTCTGTGCTGCTTCTCTGATTAATGGCAGTCCATGAGTTTTGGTGTGCGGCCGTCTCTTGGCAGGTTTGCTGTTGTGCCATGTTATTTCCATTTGGTTCTGATAGATTTGATGGTGCTCCTAGGGATGATCAAAGATTTGGATATTTTTTTATAACCTAACCCTGACTTGTACTTCTCAACAACATTGTCCCTTACTTGTTTGGAGAGTTCCTTGGTCTTCATGGCAGTGTTTGGTTAGTAGTGCATCTTGCTTAGGTGTTGCAGCCTCTGGGGCCTTTCAAAAAGGTGTGCATATGTGTAGCGCCCCCTGGGTCTACTGGGAGCAAAGAGGTACTTCCAGAGGCAGGGAGCGAGCCTACATTCACCCCAGAGCTGAGTCCATGGCTATAATGGCAAATTAGAACAGAATTTGGGCGCCAGTCACTTTATAAATTTTCAATGCTTTAATGGAGAACTTGAAAGTAGTGATAGGAGAGAGGGTTAGGGGAGGTTTCAGATACCCTTTTTGCAGATCACTTACAGACTCCTTGAATCCAAAGGCAGAACAGCTTTCTTTTTGGAAGATTTTGGATACCTGGATAGGCCTCTCACACAGACCTAGCAACCGGTAGAATTTCTGGGCAAGCCTCTCACACAGACTTAGCAGCCAGTAGCACTCTTGGATAAGTCTCTCTCACAGACTTAGCAGCCAGGAGCTAGTTACCTTGATTTAAATTTGTAGAACAGCTTCACAGTACCAGAACCTTTAAGCCGACCCAGCGGTACTGTAAGGGTAGTTTAGATATAGGTGCGTCCTCCAATCGAGTCACCAGGCCCTTCTGAGAGACAAGCCTTCATCCTGGCTCTCTCCAGTAAGGGTCCTCCCCTGGATCTTCTCAGCCTGGCTCGGCTTCTTCCAAACAGGCAAGAGAGCCTAAAGACCACCTCAGGATTAGTAGGCCCCAGACAGGCTTCTGGGCCTACTTGCAGCAACACAGCCTCAGGCCAGAAGGGCCACGAGGTGAAAACTGCCTAAAAGCACATGGCTCTATCCAATAAATACCCCTTCCCAGAATGCACAGCGGCCAGGAACCTCCTACTGGGCTGTTTCTGGAAAAAGAATATTCATTATAGCTCAACCTAGTTGTAATTCTCACACTGTCCTGGGGTACCAGTGACACCTACTGGCAACAGCGAGAAATGCACAACTCAGTCAAGTTTAGAACAGAACCAAATATACAATCAAATCTGAGCTGTTTACAGCTCAGCCAAAAACTAAATTTACACTATAGCCCCATTTTTAGGAACAGGGGGCTACATATGTAACAACAGATCATGTGACATTGCACACAGGTGGACATCATTTCACTAATTTTGTGACTTCTGAAGGTAATTGGTTGCACCAGAGCTTCTTATGGGCTTCATAACAAAGAGGGTGAATACATACGCACATGCCAGTTTGTAATTTCTGAAAAATAGTTTTACGTATATATTTTTCTAATTTACTTCACCAAGTTAGACTATTGTGTTCTGATCCATCACATATAATTCAGATTAAAAAAAACGTTGAAATAAAGGCTGTAATGTAACAAAATAGGTAAAAAGCCAAGGGGGTGAATACTTATGCAAGGCACTGTAGTTTATATGGGATTTCCCCAGTCAGTATTACATTTCTCTCTGCTGATATTCTATTTTACCTGGTTGATCCTGCCTGTGCCCCTGCTCCTGACAGCAAATTGACCATGCTAGCATGGCTGCTGATCCATGCTAGAGTGGTCAGTTTACGTTTATATGTCATCCAGCTGAAGATACAGACATGCTTTGCAAAAGCACAGCACTTGTATCTTCTATAGTCAGTCAAATCAGCACCCCCCACCCACTGCAGCCAGATGGGGAAATGAGGATATGACGCTATGCTGCCAGGTCTAATGGCATTCCACAGCAGGTCCGTGCATTGCTGTGTAAGCTGCAAGGATCAAGTGACCTGACCAATTGAATCAATTGTGACCTGACCAATATAATTATAATGTATTTATTTAAAAGCAGCACACAGTGACTACAGGCTTACATTTCTATACAGAAAAATGATTGTGATGAATAAAGGTTACAACTACTTTAAAGTTCTGTATTTTTTCCGTATACACACACACACACACACACACACACCACAGCCAGGATGATTACTGCTTCCTGGTTGAGTTTTTCTTCCTGGATTATCTTCCTACTATTTGAACAGAGGTATTGTCAAGTTCAAATGAAATGTCTGAATTTCAATACCAGGAAATACATATCACCAGTCTGACTTCGCAAAACAGCAGATGTGTGTAAATCACAAGAATGACTAAACAGAATTAATAATTATCTGGTGGGCAAAACATACGTATTGCAACTGTGTATTTAGCAGTTTGGCTGTGTAAATGGGTAGGTTAACTATATTGTAACTAGCATTGTTGTACTTCTGTTTAAAATAACACTGGCAACAAGGGACATAGCCGATTATGAAAAGGGGTCCATTTTCAATTGGATGAAAACCCGCTTGCCCCCAAATAAGGAGCCACAGCCCAAGCCCCCCATTTCAGAGCCTTCTAGTTATAAGCTGTCCTTTAATAAAAAAATATGGGTTTTAAAGGTGTAGAGGAGGTGGGATTGAGAACTGGGCCACCTAGCGATGGGCCCCTCCACCTGGTATCATCTCACCAAAGGTGTCCATATCCATAGGCACCCATCACAGAGGAAATCATACAGAGCAGTCCTACTCGGGGTCCCTCCACAGCTTCTGCCCACCCAGATGTAGGAGGTTCACATGGAGTTTGCTATTCCGGTCTGCAGTTCCTGCAGTGTTTTAGGAGAGTCTGTTGTGGTCTCAGAAGAGACTCCAGGAGTACCCAGCCATCGGAATTCCACTGTGGCAGTCAGGTTATTCCAACTAATGTCAGTCCAATAGAGTATACATAATTGTAGTCATGTAGTGATGTTAACATTATGCATAATAGTATTTTTTTAGTCCGTTCTCCTCCTCCCATAGAAAAAGAAAAATAGAAGACCCAGAGGGGCCAGAGGAGGAAAGTGGACCAAAGAGGAAGAAATGAGAATTGAATTTCACCGTTAAGATATTCAATTTGCCATCACACATGTTAAAAGGAGAATGAGATTAGTCGCCTCCAGAGGGGGCTGAATTTTGCCCCAAGTTGTAACTCCAATTTGCTTGACTTAGAGATTTACACAAGTATAATCGTGATAGAATGGTCAAGCGGTATTACAGTTTGAAACCCGGTAATAATCTGTGGCCTGCAGACTAAGAGTGCTCTAGTAGTAGTTAACTTGGGGGAGGGGGTGACTAGTTGACTGTGCCCGAGACAGATTTAGACATCTTGGCCATATCGGAGGAGTTACTACTGGAGGGAGGCACCGACCATATAGTCGGCATTTTATCCTTACTATGTTCAGGACAAATTTATTAAAGCATATTATGCTATGGTGTATGCCGCGTTTAAAAAATTGTGTGTTCATCCACAAAGCAAAGTTATCAAAAGTAATATTAGCAAATCTGAGAAACTTGGAAGCCCTAAAGAACAATCACGATGTGCTTGTCCGCATGACTGACAAAGGGGGAGGTATAGTTGTTTAAAACAAAGATAACTATTAGAAGGAAGCACACAGGCTTCCATCAGATTGTGCCACCTATGAGATATTGGTTGGAGATTCCTACATATAAGCTGGGAGTTACAGGAGTTGGCCAACAATGCATATGATAGAGGAGTCATAAACCAATCCGAAAAACTGTTTTGTTAACTTTTTTAAAACCCCTTTTTTATACCATATACCCAAGGTCCATAAGGACCCTGGTTGCACATCGGGGAGACCTATAATAGCTAGTATGGACGGCGTTACCAGTAGATTGTCACAGCATGTGGACATATTCCTTCAACCCATAGTCATGCCCCTCGTCCTGGCTTACATTAGGGACTCCTCATGTATTAGACAATTTGCAACATTATAGATGGAAGTCAAGCTACCTATGGCTATCTCTAAATGTATGTTCGCTTTACACCTCAATGAGGGTGGATTACGGGCTGTTGAACACTTATTGGAAGCAGACTACCTGCATCTATCCCAGTCTGAATTTATTTGTCGATGTACCAAATTTGCCCTTGAACAGAGTTACTTCCAATTCAACGGGTCATTTTATAGGCAGATGTCCGGCACAGCTATGGGTGTACATTTTGCACCCTGTTATGGCAAGCTCTTCATGGGATTTAGGGAGAAGTACAACAAAAGTACAACATTTGGACCCTAAACCCACTCGCTAGGCACTATATTGATGATGTGCTCATCATCTGCGATGGGTCACTTGAGGCGGTTGCTAATTTTGTTTCTTATTGCAACTCCAATGCATATGGAATTAGATTTACACATGTAGTGGATGCCCATTATCTTATCTTTTTGGATTAAGAGTTCTCCTGGGATCAGGAAGGTAGGATAATCTCTAAGACCCAGTTCAAAGAAACTACAGGTAACTCCTACCTACACAGGAATAGCTTCCAACATCCCAGGAGGAAAGATAACAGTCTGTAGCCAATTTTTTTCAACTACGTAGGAATCACTCCAACACCTCAGGCTATTACACGCTGAGGCGCTGACCAAAAGGTTTGTGGAATAAGGTTATAAAGATCACATCCAGAAAGTGGTTGACTGATATAAAAATGGCCTGGGTGCAAGTATACAGGAGCAACCTTCAGAGAGGTCCAAGGACATATTGTTCTTTACCAGATTCAGTGATGAACATTGGGCCATCCAAAAACATTGGCCTATACTGGGGCAGGATCCTGCCTTGAGAAAAGTGCTCCTAGATAGGCCCAAAGTGGCGTTCAGGTGGGCTAATAATGTTAAGCATATGATTTCCCCCACTGCATAAGCGATGGCCAATGTATAATTAAAGATATCCCCATGTTTCTCAACATGACAGGATCTTTCAAATGTAAAACGGAGCAAGTGTAAGGCTTGTCAACAAAATTTATGAGAAAAGATGGACGGGTATTTGAAATTAAACATCTTATCTGTTGCTATACACAGTTTGTGATCTATGGATTAAGGGGCCCCTGTGGACTTTGCTATGTAGGTCACTCACTCGGCGCACGGGGGCCACCTGCGTCATTTTTCCTTTGATGCGGCTGGCCTCGTTTTGCTGGGCGTACCTGGATGAGTGTACACTCGTTGCCATGGCGCCCATTGTGTGCTGCGGGCCACCGATGCAGACACCAGTCACCTGGACATCACGCCCCTGCCTCTCTCCACCAGGCAGGTGACGTCATGATGAGATTCTGAGCGCCGTTTCACATCTCTGCAATTTTTGCTGAGTTGATGCTCCGGGGGTGGGTATGCATGCCGGGGACTCGGAGGGCGCCACCTCCTTCCAGCCCTATATCCACCCCCACCCACAGCTGTGAGAGATACAGCTGATCAGCATGATATGCTTTATATAGGACGGACATTTCTGTGTTCAGTCCTATGCCGCTTCCAGCGCCATGCAGACGTAGCGCTATTCAATCTAGACCATAGGTAAACGCTAGCCTCTTGTATGTTAATTTTATAATGATTACTTGAACTTTTGCTACCCAATATTTATGGATATGCA
Source organism: Lithobates septentrionalis (assembly GCA_037952835.1). Lineage (NCBI taxonomy): Eukaryota > Metazoa > Chordata > Amphibia > Anura > Ranidae > Lithobates > Lithobates septentrionalis. Next base: position 4,751,176 of record JBBDGP010001761.1, on the reverse strand, counting down.
TTTTCCTTCTTTACATTGATATATATAATACTCCTGCACATTACCCTGTGTGTTAAATACTATTTACAAATTATTTTATAAATGCTTGATGTTTTCCGCCTTTGGTTGTACATACATGCTCCTTTTTCTGACTGCACGTTATCAATGTACCAGCTTGTTTAAGGTGTATGCTTTCTCTCTATATTAATACACATAGTCCTACTACCATACCTGTGCACACTCTCTAATAGGCTCTCTAATAGGCTTTTTTTCGCCCTTCTTCCTCCCTTTCTTTTTATGAGGGGAATTTTGAGGTGTCCTTTGCTTCAGCATTGGTAGTCCTGGGTTTGTTTGGGCGTAGGGCACCCTCTGTGTTTGGACCTAAACCCCCCCCCCCCCCCCCCCCTCAACGGCTCCCTTCAATCTGGTTGACCTCTGGCAGCGGATTTTCTTCCTGTTCTTTATAAATGGATGCAATATTGGTGACTCAAGAAATATATGGTTAAAATTTATACTACATTATTCCAATATGTTTACTGCAAAGTTTACCTATATATGTTGTATGATGAATGCTTACTGCTTCTCTGTTCTCTATTTAATTGCAGACAACCAATTACTGAACCACTAGTCCCTGAAGAAGAGGTTTTACAGATCCGAGCCCTGAAACACGTTGGGAATTCTTTGTCCTAGTTCTGTTTACTGGACAACTTCAAGTGGTTGTTTTTTTGTACATACGTGTGTGTATTTTTGATTTTTCACCTGTAAAATATATATGCATCTAATTTCGACTTTTTACCAAAGTTATATTCTCAATTTTATCTTTTCTAAAAAAATATACACATATATATATATAAGATAGATCGATAGATTGATTAGATAGATTGATTAGATAGATCGATAAATTTGCAACTATTTAAATTACCTCTCCAAGCAGGTTTTTGTGTGCTTTCTTAAAAACTGAAATGGAAAAATGCTACATCTAAGCTTTTCTTTTTACAAATGAGCTTTAATTGCAGGTCCCTTTAACTCTTGGCAAGATACTTATAAAACAAACTTTGCAAAAATGGTGTAATATGAGCCACTCTTCGAAGGCAGAAGATATAGTATTACAGCGTTGGCACTTAAGTCAATTATTCTGTGTGGTTTTGTATGTTAAGAGTAGGAAGTTATCCTTTTAAAGCTGCACTACCAGTAGATTAGATAAGTATGTAAGCAAGTACCTCTTTTATTGTCCATTAAGAAAATGACACTGTGAACTTTGAAAGTTACATGATGTTCAAGATGCGGCTCCAAAACAGATGTTCTATGACTGCTATAAAAAGGTGACCTATAACCAATTATAGGCCTAGGTGATGAGAGAAGGTAACAATACCCTGAACACATACTGGGAATAAAGCTGCATTTACCCTTTATAGAGTGTATATAGAAAGGATGTAATCATCATGATAAATGGTTCATAGGTATCTAGACATATTTGCTTTATACAAGAACAGATTGCAGAGCAGCTTCAGGATTTGACAGTCAGTAAAGTATATCTCTAGTCAAAACTTTTTTCTTTTAGTTTGTGATGTAAGAAATAGTTAAACCCCCTGTCAGGCTTTTTGCTGTGTCCTGTTGGGGAAATGTCTCTTCACTTCCTGTGAACAGGTACAAGAGATACAACAGGTGGGAGGAAGTCTATTGCAAGATATACCCTCTATCCTTTTCCAGTGAGAACTGTGAAGTTTTGGATTTCCTATCACTTTCTGTCCTTGTTAAATGGTCATCATGGCAAATAGGGAGCGAGGTCTCCCTTACAGACAGAGATAATAAGCTGACAGAGTCTCTAACTCTTCCCTACTCTACCAAAGCTGGAAGTTTGGATTTAGGGGGTACTTTTTATTGGCTAAGTAAAAAAAATATAGGCACTCAATTAAATACAAATAGATAAAAAAACAGGTTTGGCTAGAGATACAGTGCACCTTGATCAGACAGAACCCAGGTAGAAAGGCAGGAGAGTCCACCTCTTTCCTTACATTATATTGACTTATCAACCAGACACATTAGCTATGTGTCCACCCACGCATCCTAAAAGAATTGAGCTCTGTCGTTTCAAAGCCATTATTTCTAATTTTTAGGGACTCAATGACTGTGATGGTACCACTGGATTGGCGTAGGGCCAATGCGGTGCCCATATTTAAAAAGGGATCAAAGTCTTTACCAGGTAACTATAGACCTGATAGTTTAACTTTTATAGTCAGGAATATAGTGGAGCATTTAATAAAAGAACACAGATGAGTTCTTGCTGGAAAAAAATATTTTAAGCAACAGACAGCATGGATTCATGAAAGACAGAAGTTTTCAGACAAATCTGATTTCTTTTTATGAGGAGGTAAGTAAAACCTTGGACAGAGGGGTGGCTGTGGACGTGGTATAATTGGATTTTGCAAAAGCGTTTGACACAGGTCCCCACACACCACTAATTTGTAAAGTAAAGTCTACAGGCTTGGAAAGATCAATTTGTAAATGGATAGAAAACTGGCTAAAAAAAAAAATGCAGAGAGTAGTGATATAGGGCCTGGGATTTAAAGTAACATTTCTGTCTTTGCAGATGACACCAAGCTATGCAGTAGAATAATGTCCTTACAGAATGTCTCCAATATACAGACCTCAATGCACTAATTGGGAAACTAAGTGGCAAATGAGGTTTAATGTTGATAAATGTAAAGTTATGCACTTGGGGGCTAATAATATGCATGCATCATTAATACTAGGGGGAGTACAACTGGGGGAATCCATAGTGGAGAAGGATCTGGGGGTTTTGATAGATAATAAGCTCAATAATAGCATGCAATGCCAAGCTGCAGTGTAAAGTCCTTTCTTATATTAAGAGCGGTATGGACTCCAGAGAGCAAGAGATCATTTTGCCCCTGTACAAATCATTAGCAAGACCTCATCTGGAATATGCAGGTCAGTTTTGGGAACCAGTTCTCAAAATGGATATTAGGGAACTGGAGAAAGTTCAGAGAAGGGCAACCAAACTGATAAGAGGCATGGAGGAGCTCAGCTATGAGGAAAGATTAAAGGAACTTGATTTATTCTCTCGAGAGGAGGAGATTAAAGGGGATATGATCAACATGTACAAATACATAAGTGGTCCATATAGTGAACTAGTGTACATGATCAACATGTACAAATACATAAGTGGTCCATATAGTGAACTTGGTGTTGACTCTTTACGTCATCTCCAAATATGGAAAGGTTTCTTCAAAGTAAAAAGTGTGAAAATGTGGAATAGACTCCCTCAAGAGCTGGTTCTGGCCAGCTCAGTAGATTGCTTTAAAAAAGGCCTGGATTCTTTCCTAAATGTACATAATATATTTGGGTACTGACATTTATAGGTAAAGTTGATCCAGGGAAAATCCGATTGCCTCTCGACGATTTGGGAAGGAATTTGTTTCCCCTGCTGTAGCAAATTGAATCATGCTTTGCAGGGGTTTTTCGCCTTCCTCTGGATCAACTGTGGGTGAAGGATTGTGTATATCAGATTGTGTGATTTTTTTTTTTTTATTGAACTAGATGGACTTGTGTCTTTTTTCAACCTGACTATGTAACTATGACAATACAATGCTAGCTACTTAGCTGGTCAATTATCCCTTCAACTATGCAAACTGAGTTTGCAAGTCCCATCCTGTCTACTAGTCAGATGCACACAGACCAGGGTATACTGTGCACTCACTGCTTCAGTTTAAATCTACCGTACAGAGATGGAGTACTCATTAGATCCATAGACAGGAATGAGCACTGCAATGTGCTTTAGATTAAAGCGGGAAAATAAGGGGACATTGGCTAAGTATTTTACTTAAAGGCTGGGTTCACACTGGTGGGATGCGGGAAACCCTGCTAATCCTGTGCTGGTTCCCGCATCACACCTGAATCACAGACGGTTCACACTGACATCTGCGAACTGCTGCGGGTGTCAAAGTTAATGACAACCCAAGATCAGTTTGCAGTGCCAGCTGTGAAATGGTGCAGGAATTGGATCGCATAGGTGTGAACACCCATGCGATCTGATTCCAGTGCTAACCAAAAAAGGGTCCTGTATCATTTTGGACTGATTGCGATGCAAATGCAGACATAAAAACTGTATGGCTGAAGTTGCATCGCACAGACATCATATGTGATCTGCACAGCAATGTTGTGCGAATCACATGAAATGTCTGTGTTTGCACCAGTGTGAACCCAGCCTAAAAGGTCTTTCACAGATTTTTTTTCTTTACATTTTTGGACAGAGTGACAAAAGGTCGAATCCTCTATCAGGTTTTTTATTGTGCCTGCTTCCCTACCCAGGAGATTTTCCTGTCTTTGTGATCCCCATCGGAGAGATTTTCCCTCACTTCCTGTTTTTTGATAAATTGTTACAGGGACAGTAGATTATGGAATGTAACAGCATAATGAAGAAGATGTCTCTATCCGTTAATCTTTGTCAGAATTTCATCTGTCTCCCTGTCCAAGGAACACTAGGGTTGGTGTCACCTGGTGCTGCAAAACATGGTGTCACCCCCCCTCCGGTCTATCCTTTCCAGTGCCCTGCATGCAGCGCATGGTCCCGGGGCACACCCCCAAATGGCCCCTGTAAGTTATAGTATAGGGTGGTATAGGGCAGGTTAGGGTGGTAAAAGGCAGGTTGCGGTGGCATAGGGTAGGTTGGGGTGCCATAGGGCAGGTTGTGGTGGCATAGGGCAACCTGGGGTGGTATAGGGTAGGTTGGGGTGCATAGGGCAGGTTGCGGTGGCAATGGGGAGGTTAGGACTCTATGTAGAGACAGACAGTGTGCAGTAACTTACAGCATGCCTGGAGATGAAGTCACCCAGGGGTTGTTGTGTTCTCACCTTTTACTCCTCCAGCTGCAGGATCAGCCAGAGTAAAGGAGTCTGTGGGGGGAGTGGAGGAGGCAGCCACACCCCCATCTCCACCCACCAACTCCGGCTGCCTCCAGAGATATTGGAGATCCCAGAGGGACAGCTCAAGACGGGGGAGCGTTAGAGGCAGCCTCCCCCGCACGGCTTGGTGCCTTGCTCGCTCCTCTCTGCTGAAGCTCTGCAAGCAGAAGCAATATAGTATAGCGTGTAGCAGTGGGCAGTGGCCCCGGTGTCACCCCTCTGGTGGGTGTCACCCGATGCGGGCCGCCCCCGCACCCCCATAGCAATGCCATGGCCTAGGAGGAGTATTCCTCCAATTTATTTCCTTATGTCAAACTAGCAGAAATGTTAAAAATCTTCTCAGTGGGGACAGCAAAAACTGTAAAAGGCATGAAAGAAGCTCCAACCTAGTCTCAATTTGGGCAAAAGTAAAAAAATAAATAAAGTTCGGCATTAATGAGCATTTCAGTTCTTTTTGCATCCATACTAACCATGCAACATAACCCAAAGGGTGTAAACCTTAGAGAGAAAGCTGATAATAGGTTGCCTTAGAAGAGATATACAGTATGTTAGTGGAGTTGGTATAAGATTTACAGTTGAGAAAAAAACATCTAAAAACACAGTAGTCTCCTTTGGGCCACACAGACACTAAAAGATACCAGGGTATTCTGATTCATGTTATATACTATAGCAGATTGTATTTGTACTTTCTTATCAATCACTGATATCAAGAGGCCAATGTGTTTAACAGCCCTCAAAGAAGATACATTGTCCTGAAAACCTGCTAGGTAAAGACACAACTTTCCACCTACACAAGCTTCTTGTAATGTCACAATATTTATCTAAAAGGCCTTGTTCAGATGGATGCTGACACCTTTAGCCTGTGAATGAGCATCTTGTTTACACAACCTGTGCCGCCATATGCTGTATGAGGGCAGTCCATTTATATCTGTAATGCACCGTAAACATGGTCGGACTTTGTTCGGACATTTTGACAACAAAATCCTAGGGTTTTTTTCCGACGGATGTTGGCTCAAACTTGTCCTGCATACACACGGTCACACAAAGTTGTCAGAAAATCCGATCGTTCTAAACGCGGTGACGTAAAACACGTACGTCGGGACTATAAATGGGGCAGTGGCCAATAGCTTTCATCACTATTTATTCTGAGCATGCGTGGCACTTTGTCCGTCGGATTTGTGTACACACGATCAGAATTTCCGACAACGGAAAATTTTATATCCTGCTCTCAAACTTTGTGTGTCGGAAAATCCGATGGAAAATGTGTGATGGAGCCTACACACAGTCGAAAGGTCCTATCACACATTTTCCGTCGGAAAATTCGACCGTTTGTACGGGGCATTAGAATGCAGCTACTGCACAGACACAGCCACTGGTCCCAATTTGACAGCCGATCAGGTGTGGATGAGTGACCCTCAACACAGGCTGTCTGCACTCAGGGCCACTTACCTGCATGGCTGTCAAAGTGGGACAAGAGGCTCTGTCCATGCAGTCACTGCATCTTAATAGACACGAACGGCCTGCCTGTACACAGCACCTGGCAGCTGAAGCCACAAACCAGAGGCTCATTCTCAGGCCTAAAAGGAGTTATGCGCTTCTTTCTCAAAACCTAATAAATAGGTTATGTATAGACATCTAAATGGCTCAGAAACTAAAATGATAGAGATCTTTTTAGACTTGAGCTTTTCTTTAATATCAATGACATTTTTTTGACCTGTACACTACAGACACTTTACATGTGTGTCATAAACCCATTTCTTACCATCCACTACACATTCACATATTCAGCTTCACTCCATGATTTCTACAGAAATCCTACTGCAGAGAATGTGTAATCTCTTAATTCAGCACATTCAGCTTGATTGATGCCATTAATTCTTTAATTGGCAACAGGTGCAGCTGTTTTTTCTTTCAACTAGCATTTCTGAAATTAAACATAAGGCTATGATGAATGACTAACTGTTGTATTCTAAACAGGCTTGACTGTGGTAGAATAATTCATTTCTGGGGTAATGCTTTGGGTTAACTCTAGTTTTGCACATACTGCTCCTGCCCGGGGTTTTGGATGTAAATTCATGCATGTGCCCTTATCCACCTTTTTCTAAATGCTTTCATACCCAATGACTGCTGTAAACTGTTATGCTCACAATACCAGTGAGAGCTGCAAACAAGATTAGTTGATTGCAAGATTACTTGTTCCTCAGGAAATACTATTTTATACTGCACGTCTGGGTGAAAAAGGGTCCACAGACCACAGTATGCATGGGCTGTCCTGCGATCAGTGAAATCAAATGATACACATAGTAGACATCCGGGATGTGTCTCATCCCAAGACTGGCACTAAGAAGGGGTGAGCAAGCTCAGCTGGATAGAGAACAGTGGCAGCTGGTGGTATATTTTTTGGGGGGAGCAGCAAACACACCAACCCGCTGCCACCCCCCGGTTGGTCACCAGCCCTGCACTTACCCCATTTAGGTGGCAGGCAGCGCTTCCTCTGGGCTCTACGTCCCAAGTCCACCCTTTGTTTAAGCCTATTAGAGCCTCTGGCTCTAATCACATGCTTCTAAAAAAAAAAAAAAATACAAAAATACAATTTTATTTTTTTATTTTTTAATAAAGGACTTGTCCCAAGCTGTCTCTTGTCTTTGACACTTTTTGTGAAACGGTAGGGGTACGATGTACCCCATTACCAATTCACACAGGGGGAGGTCAGGATTTGGGGGCCCCCTTGTTAAAGGAGGCTTCCAGATTCCGATAAGCCCCCCGCCTGCATACCCCCACAACTACCGGGCAAGGGTTTTGGGGATGAGGCCCTTGTCCCCATCAGCATGGGGACAGGGTGCTTTGGGGTCAGACCACAAAGCACACTCCCCATGTTGAGGGCATGTGGCCTGGTACGGTTCAGGAGGGGGGGCGCTCTCTCGCCCCCCCCTCTTTTTCTGTGGCCTGCCAGGTTGCATGCTCAAATAAGGGTCTGGTATGGATTTTGGGGGGACCCCTACGCCAGTTTTTTTTTTAAAAAATTTGGCGTAGGATTCCCCTTAAAATCCATACCAGACCTGAAGGGCCTGGTATGGATTTTAGAGGGACCCCCATGCAATTTTTAAAAAAAAATTTGGTTTGTGGTTCCCCTTAAGTTTCATGCCAGACCCAAAGGGCCTGGTAATGGACTGGGGGGATCCCATGCTCTTTTTTTCAATGGGTTTTATCTATATTGCCGAGACCCGACAATTCATTGAAGCCGCGATCAGTTTTAAATGACAATTTTTTCTTTAGAAATGTCATTTTGCTGTGGTATTGTTCTAAACACGGGAAAAATGCGCCACTTTGCAGGCATACTATAGACTCCCCCCAGACACAATATTTAAAGCAATATTTAATTTTTATTGTTTCACTTTAAGCATTAAAAAAAATAAAATAATCGCTGATCCCCAGAAAACAGCAGTTTTTAAAAAAAATGTTTGTATTGATACATGTCCCCTGGGGCAGGACCCGGGTCCCCAAACACTTTTTATGAAAATTACTTGCATAAAAGCCTTTAAAATTAGCACTTTTGATTATTCATGTTCGTGTCCAATAGACTTTAGCGGTGTTCGTGTGTTCTACCAAATCTATTGCCTGTACGCATGTTCTGCTGCGAACCGAACAGGAGGGTGTTCGGCTCATCCCTACTTATGAGTCCATGGGGTGTAGCCATACTCATCAGAAACTCTGTTATGTTTGATGTTCAGCAGACCTATAGTGATCCTGACAGTCGTTTATAATTATCAAAGGCTTAACACGAGGCAAAGGAGTCACCATGGCCACTGTGTACGCTCCGAATGAGTCCCAGGCTTCTTTCTTCAAAACTTTTTTCCAAACATTAGATAAATATCTCTCACCCCACTTGATGATTGGAGAGGACTTTAACCTAGTGGCTCAGTTGAGTCTTGACAGTCGCACAGTGACCTCAGCTAATGCCTTTCCGAAGTCAGTCCAGCACCTACTTAGGACGCACCAGTCACAGGACACTTGGAGAGCGCATAATGTGGGTGCCTGATCATATACTTTTTACTCTCACCCCCATGACAGCTATTCCCGGTTAGATCACATTTACTGCTCCCCTATCTTAGTGGCGGACTCTACCTCAGCAAACATTCATATATGTCCCTGGTCTGACCATCAGATAGTATTTTGCAACTTTTCCCACAATTGTCTTTCTCCAGCTCTGGGAGCCTGGCGTCTTAATGGCTCCCTGCTCACAGACCCTACAGTAGTTACCCAAATATCAGACCACCTCACTGATTATTTTACTCATAATAATGTGGATGGGATCTCTCCTGCATCCTTGTGGGCAGCACACATTGCGGTGCTGAGGGGCCAGCTCATTGAAATAGCTACCACTAGGAAACGCCAGAACTTGAAAGACATACATTCCCTTACGATAGATCTAGATAGACTATCACCAGCATAGCCGAACACCAACTTAGGATTTGTTGAATCAAACAAAAATAAAAGTGCTCTGAATACCTTACTCTCAAAGCCCGTTTCCTTCTGCATAGTAATTCAGCTTCGGCTATGTTTGCGAGAAAGTTAAAACAATCGATTCAACCATCACATTCCTATAAGCTCCGAGACCCCAATGGTAATATCACATCTCACCCCAAGGAAGTTTTAAAAATATTCTCCTACTATCAAAAACTTCTGGCTGACCCCCCTGCCCCGTCTGGTTCCACCTCCCAGGCCTGGCTTGATACCCTCTTGCTGCCCACGATCACGAACGATTACCAGCTCTAAACATACACTGTAAAGAGGACGAAATTGCCTCTATTATCATCTCCTTAAAATTTTCCAAGCCCCAGGCCCTGACGGCTTTACTGTACTGCATTATAAAAAATTTGCAGGGTCGCTAGTCCCCAAAATGGCTAAATTATGTAACCGCATTTTAAAGGGCGATCCATTCCCAGCAGATATGCTTTTGGCAAATATGTCCTTCATCCTAAAACCGGGTAAAGACCATACCCTCCCTCAAAACTATCGCCCCATATCAGTTAATAAAGACCTGAAGATTTTTGGCCGCATCCTAGCAGACCAACTGGCGTTAGTTATCACATCATCGCTTTCCCCCCTGACCAGACCAGTCTCATACCATCCAGACAAATTACTGACAATAAATGCCTGGTATCGAACATTATCCAAGATGCTGATTTTAACTCCAGTTAGGTCTTGTTTATGAGCCTAGACATTAACAAGGCCTTTGACAGCGTCCTTTGGCCCTACCTTGACACTATTCTATCGAAATTCAGCTTTATTGGCAAATTTGTTAACGATTTTTGTGCCCTTTAACACCTGCCCCAAACTCAAATTAAGCTCCCTGGTTGCAGCTCTGACTATTTCACCCTGGGTCATGGAAGAACAAGACAGGGATGTCCCCTCTCACGTCTTCTATTCGCCCTGGCAATAGAGCCCCTGGCTCACTCTATCACTTGCAACCCTAATATTAGAGGTTATATTAAAAATAAACAGGAATTTTTTATGTTCATGACTGACCCCTTAATCTCCCTGCCTAACCTCCTCACCACCCTTGATACCTTTCATAACCTATGAGGCCTTGGGGTGAACTGGTCTAAATGAGTGGCCATGCTTATCAATATTCCACAACTTTTATTGACCAACATCAAGGATAAATTTGAGTGCTCTTGGAGAAACGATACATTGCAATATCTAAGGATTCGCTTAAATTGATGTACACGCACAACTACCTACAGGCTTTCTCCAACATTAAACGGTTGCTCACCCAATGGTCCTCATACCGAATTTCATTTTTAGGTTGAATACAAGCGGTGAAAATGTCTATCCTCCCAAAGTTGCTTTTTTTATTTTAGCTCTTTACCTCTATATGTACCTCATTCAACAATAGAGGCGATCCAAGCCGAATAGTTCAAGTTTATTTGGCAGAATAAAAAGCCTCGTATGGGCCACTTGCGGATGTATAGAGCCCAAGCTAGAGGAGGCCTAGGTTGTCTGGACCACTGGAAATACTTTTTGGCTACACAGCTGATACAATAAGCGCAATGGCACACTCCCCCAGTTCACATACCATGGCTTCAATTTGAAAGGATTTCAATAACTCCATTTTACCTTCCAGGTCTTCTCTGGTCATACTCTATTAGCCCAAGAGACATCGCGTCATTTAATAGAATTGTGAGTCAGTCCCTTTACCTTTGGACTCTCTATAAAGAGAAGTTCAAGCTGCTCTCTAGACCCCCCCCCCCCGCTTGGCCTCCATTTTAGCTGACCCCATGTTCCCCGCAGCTTGCAACTCAGGCTTGGAATTAGCCGGTTGGGCTACACGCAGCCTGGTGACATTAGACTTACTACTACAAGGCACCTTCTTTTGCCCTTTTGAGCACCTTCAACGTAATTATGCCTTCCCCAGCTCTGAATTTTATAAATATCTACAGATTGGCCACTTTTTTTCCGACATCCTTACACAGGATGGGGAAGAGGCCAAATCACCATTTGAAAATCTATGTAGCGAGAGTTCAAGAGATAGGGGGCAATCTCAATCCTATATACCAGTATCTCACAAAAGTGAGTACACCCCTCACTTTTTTGAATATAATTTTTATATCTTTATATAAATTTTCTGTCCTCTCAAAATAACACAACACACAGCCATTAATGTCTAAACCGCTGGCAACAAAAGTGAGTACACCCCTAAGTGAAAATGTCCAAATTGGGCCCAAAGTGTCAATATTTTGTGTGGCCACCAGCACAGCCTTAACCCTCTTGGGGATGGAGTTCACCACAGCTTCAGAGGTTGCCACTGGAGTCCTCTGCCATTCCTCCATGACAACTTCACTGAGCTGGTGGATTTAGAGACCTTGCGCTTCTCCACTTTGTTTGAGGATGCCCCACAGATGCTCAATAGGTTTTAGGTCTTGAGACATGCTTGGCAAGTCCATCACCTTTACCCTCAGCTTCTTTAGCAAGGCAGCGGTCATCTTCGAGGTGGGGTCTTTGGGGTCGTTATGTTGGAATAATGCCGTGCGGCCCAGTCTCTGAAGGGAAGGGACCATGCTCTGCTTCAGTATGTCACAGTACATGTTGGCATTCATGGTTCCCTCAATGAACTGTAGCTCCCCAGTGTTGGTAGCACTCATGCAGCCCTAGACCCTGACACTCCCACAACCATGCTTGACTGTAGGCAAGACACACTTGTCTTGGTACTCCTCACCTGGTTGCCGCCACACACGCTTGACACCATGTGAACCAAATAATTTTAGCTTGGTCTCATCAGACCACAGGACATGGTTCCAGTAATCCATGTCCTTAGTCTGCTTGTCTTCAAACTGTTTGCGGGCTTTCTTGTGCATCATATTCCTCTTCCTTCTGGGATGACAGCCATGCAGACCAATTTAATGCAGTGTGCAGAGTATGGTCTGAGCACTGACAGGCTGATCCCCCACCTCTTCAACCTCTTCAGCAATGCTGGCAGCATTAATATGTCTATTTCACAAAGACAACCTATGGATATGGCATTGAGCATGTGCACTCAACTTCTTTGGTTGACCATGGCAAGGCCTGTTCTCAGTGGAACCTGTCCTGTTAATTCGCTGTATGGTCTTGGCCACCGTGCTGCAGCTCAGATTCAGGGTCTTGGCAATCTTCTTATAGCCTAGGCCATCTTTAGGTAGAGCAACAATTTTTTTTTCAGATCTTCAGAGTTCTTTGCCATGAGGTGCCATGTTGAACTTCCAGTGACTAGTATGAGCGAGTGAAAGGGATAACACCAAATTTAACACACCTGCTCCCCATTCACACCCAAGATCTTGTAACACTAATGCCGCGTACACACGACCGGACTTTACGGCATACTTGGTCTGGCGGACCGGAGTCCGTCAGACAATTCGATCGTGTGTGAGCTCCAGCTGGCTTTTTTTCCCCAAAAGTTCGACGGACCTAGAAATGAAACATGTTTCAAATCTTTCCGACGAACTTGAGTCCAGTTGAAAAGTCCGCTCGTCTGTATGCTAGTCCGACGGACAAAAACCAACGCTAGGGCAGCTATTGGCTACTGGCTATGAACTTCCTTGTTTTAGTCCAGTCGTACGTCATCACATACAAATCCGTCTGACTTTGGTTGAGCATGTGTAGGCAAGTCCGTTCAATCGTAAAGTCCATTGTAAAGTCCATCGAAAAGTCCATCGAAAAGTCCATCGAAAAGTCCGCTGGACAAAGTCTGCCGTAAAGTCCGCTCGTGTGTACGCGGCATAAGGAATCACATGGCATTGGGGAGGGAAAATGGCTAATTGGAAATTTTCACTTAGGGGTGTACTCACTTTTGTTGCCAGCAGTTTAGACATTACTCACGCTCTGTTGCCATCAGACTGTGGTTAAGCTTCATACCCAGTGGTACTACACCCCAGTTAGAATACATACAATTTACCCATCTATTCTGGATACATGCTTTAGGGGGTGCGATTCATACATTTTTGAGATGCACAGCTCTACGGTCGCTATGGCAACAGACCTCTATGAAGGTGTTGCAAATAACAGGTACGCCTATAACATTGTCTTACCAGATCTGCATTTTGTTTGCCGATCTCCCAGATGTCCCACCCCCGCACATTATTCAGCACTATTCACTGGGCCATAGCCCTTAACTGGTGGTCCTCATCGGTTCCATGGTCCCAGGTGCTTCTCCGAATGGAGTCTATTAAAAAAATGGAGCGGATACATTATACTCTTGTGGACTCCAGGCAAATATTTGACTGCAAATGGGAGTCTTGGTCGGCCCACTAGGTAAACACTAGGTTCGAGACTCTTCCCCATCTAGTTCTGCCAACCATGTTGGAACTGCTTTAAAGAGATAAGCTTCCTGTTAGTATCTACTACACCCTATAAATAAACCTGATAGCACAATTTTCTGTAATATGCAAAACCTTCTTATATGCAGATGCAATATTGTCTTGTTCTATCCACGCTTTATTATTTTTGTTTTTTTCCGGTTATTGTTATTTCTTTCGGATACTATGTAGAGAAATGCTTACCAGAAAACTTGCATCTTGCCTTTTGAATGTTTTTTTTATATATAGTACTCTATGCTCAATATATTTTTGTATTAGTCTAAATACCTTAATAAAAATGGAAAATTCCTTTAAAATATAGTGCCTGGGGGAATTGCCCACGATACAAAAATGTTAAAAATAAGAAATGATTTGAGACCCCCCAAATCCATACCAGACCCTTATCCGAGCATGCAGCCTGGCAGGCCAGAAAAAGGGGGGCTAGGGAGTGCTCTCCCCTCCAGAACCATACCAGGCCACATGCCCTCAACATGGGGGGTGGGGGCTCTGCCCCCCCACCCCAAAGCATCTTGTCCTCATTTTTATGGGGACAAGGGTCTCATCCCCACAACCCTGGCCAGTGGTTGTGGGGGTCTGTGGGTAGGGGCCTTATCAGAATTTTGAAGTCCCCTTTAACAAGGGGGCCCTAGATCCCACCCCCTATGTGAATGAGTATGTATGTACTACTACCTTTTCACCAAAAAAGGGTTCTTTTATTCAGCTGTCGGCGGGGAAGCCCATTGATAGCAAATGACTCATCGGTTATGAAGGACGTGGCGGCAGTCATCCCAGCCCTGCTCCTCAACAACCAGCTATTCACTGCTTAGAATGCACTGGGCAGCACGCAATGCATTGCGGGTTGAAAAGTGGGAAATTTGTGTGTTCCATAAATGGATGAACAGGCTGTCTGTGCTACTATTAAGGAGATTCATCCTCTCTATTTGTCCTGTTTACCATTATTGAATGTGAAAGTGAAAGAAAATCCCAAATTTTGTGTTGTCCCCAAACTTCCTGTTTGGCTATGGGACGTGGCTATGGGGTGAAGGGAATTCTCCACAATGGGACACAAATGACAAAAAAAAAGAAATCTGACAGGAGCTATAATCCTCCCTATCCAAAAAAAAAAGTTTTGAATATAGTTCTACTTTAAAGTTTTGTGTGTATAAAGTTTGAGGAGATTGTCGTATAAAAATCTGATGCCGCATACACACGAGCGGACTTTGACCGGACTGGTCAGACGGACCGAATGCGACGGACAATCCGACCGTGTGTGGGCTCCATCGGACCTGCAGCGGACTTTTTCGTGTGAAAATCTGACGGACTTTAGATTTGGAACAGGTTTCCAATTTGTCCGACTGACTTGAGTCCGGTCGAAAAATCCACTCGTCTGTATGCTAGTCCGACGGACCAAAACCGATGCTAGGGCAGCTATTGGCTACTGGCCATCAACTTCCTTATTTCAGTCCGGTCGTACATCATCACCTATGAATGAATGAATTGATGTGATCGTGTGTAGGCAAGTCCGTTCGTTCAAAAGTCTGTCGAAAGTCCGGTTCCCTCTGACGTGAGTCGGGAGGAGAGGAGCAGAGCAGGGGGGCAGTCACGTGACCGCACAGCAGCGCTCTTCAATAAAGATATTGCGCTGCTTCATTTTTATAAAACAAAGGCACTGAGCCATATAGCAGGCTATAACAGAGGTATACACAGTTAATTTACATAAAATAGCAGCAGGAGAGGAGGGTCGGGAAGGAAAAACGCTCACACACAGGAGCTAACAGGCAGAGAGGGAGGGGGAGAGGGAGAGACTATGGGCTGATGGAGGCACATAGACCATGGTATCAGGGCTCAGCAGCCATGATTACTGTGGTCAGCACAGACAGGGGGACACAGGAACAGGCAGGATCAACCAGGTATATTACAGCATAGAGAGGAACAAATGACACAGCACAAGCTTTAAAGAAACAGGATAATATTTTCTTTATTTTTAGGGTTACAACCACTTTAAGCTGTTGAGTCTTAATTGGGTCAGGGTTTATTAGAAATCAGGACTGTGTGACCACTCCTGGCAGCTCTCTGGTGCCTCCCCCTGGTCTAGAAGGTTGGAGAATCCTCTATAATTAGAGGGTGGGGGTTGGGAGAAGCTGCATTGAATACTTATGGAGCCTTGGCCAATCCTCAGCAGTTCACTGGCAGGGCCCTAAAACAACTCCATAAGTAGACATGGGCCATGCCAGCAGGGGCAGTCGGGTGGAAGCTGGAGATGCACTGTTGAGGAGACTGTCGGTGGCCCTCAGGGTACCCCCTAGTCTGGAGGGGTCCTGCCTTGGGCCAGGGCTTGGATGCTGGAAGGATCCTGCCAAAACACATGGGAAAGCTCTTCCTGAAGGCACGGGAGCAAGAGGACAGAGTGAGTAGTGCAACACTGTGGGGACTAACAAAGGGGGGGGGTTGCCACTTGTAGCCAGTCTCCCTTGAAGACAGCGGTGTGCTTAAGTCTTCAGGCCTTTTTCCTGAGAGATCTCCTGAAAGTCAGCCGGGTGGACTGATGTAGAGTTAGTAGGGAGGAATGGTGTAGAGAGACAGCCAGGAGGGCTGGTGAAAAGGGCAGCTGCAGCCAGGTGGGTTGGCAGTGCCTGAAGAGGTGGTGCTGGCATCAGTAGCCACAGAGAAAATAGTCACATGCTGTTTCACTAAAACTAAGATGCATTTAAAGGGGCTGGAAGTTTCTGCCTGTAATGGGCTATTGCTAAGTCTGACTGGGAGCCTGTCAGATCATCTCAAGAGTGATTCAGCTGGAGCAATCAAGTGTTTGTCCTGGAGGAAAGAGAAGGGACTGTGCGTAGATGTATATAGGAAAGTTGTTCCTAAAGTTGTTGAAGTCAAGTGGGCATCCCATAACCTCCCATCCCTATCCAAGTTACTAACCCTCTAATAACAAACACAAAGCCACGGACTGTTCTGACTCTGGGTGCTTGTGAAAATTCAGAGTGCCTGGCTGTGCAGGAGTGGGGGATCCCTTTATCTGCAATTCCTATGGGATAGCGCTACACAATATTCCACATATATAAATGCAATCAATCATACACATGAAAAAAATTGTGCTAATATGCGATAGTCCAGTGTCTTATTAATCATCCAACTTTCCCATGTGAGATCTTGTATATAAACAACACCCTTGTGTAACTTCCATCCTAATGAAATCTTCCACCTTCAGTGCCCCTTTGGGGTGTGCACTCATCTCTATTGTTGGAGCCTGGTTTACAGGTGGTCAAAACCACATATCTCTCCAAGAGTTAATTATCCATTGTCTTCTCCATTATAATACAACTCCAACTCAAGAGAAACACAAAGGTAACATAGTGCTTTCCATTTAAAACCATTTATTAAAAAAAAAAACTACTCACATAAAAAGTTGTGTAGCGGAGGTGCATGGGCGGAGCCTAGCGGAGCAGACATGCATTGTTAGAGCTCCGCACCGCTGAGGAGAGAAGAGAAGGACAAAGCGGAGCCTGCAGGCTCAAAAGGTATCCATTTGAACCTTTATGCCCCAGGGAACAAACTGTGAAAGTTTGGGCAGGAAATATGGTACTGGGAGGAAGCCGTGGCAGAAATAAAAATCACCTCACAAAGAGCTCACAAAGAGCTCACAGGCACTCACTGCAACTAAAGCAGCTCCAGTCACCTCACAATATACAGCATCAGGGCGCTCTCACAGACAGAAAATGTCACAGCAAGACTCTCCATTTGAGTCAGATACAGAACAAATCCTCTCACAAACTTCTCCACAAGCCTCCTCAGTATCCCCAGTAATATTATTACAATTTGAAAAGATGCTTCATAAGGCTTTAAAACAAACCTCAGACCAAATAACAAACAGCCTAACCAAAGAAATAAGAGAGCTGGGAAACCGCACAGCAGCCTTAGAAATAAAAATGGATGAAATTGAAATTACAACCCAAGAAAATATAACAGAAATGGAACAATTAAAAGAAGAGAATTTAATACTTCAAACTAAGATCGAAGATTACGAAAATAGAGCCAGACGTTCAAACTTGCGCATAAGGGGAATACCTGAAACTGTGACAGACCTGCAATCTACTATTACTGCTCTATTACAAGAACTAAAGCCAGATATCCCTATTGAACGTTTAGAACTGGACAGAGTACACAGAGCCCTCACAGCCAAAAAGAAAGATGGACCCCCACGTGATATAATCACAAAATTTCATTATTACAGAACGAAAGAACAAATACTAATTGCTGCAAGAGAAAAAAAGGAACTTATTTTTCAAGGACACAATTATCAAATTTTTGCTGACCTATCCCAACTTACTATTACTAAAAGACGATCCATGAAACCCCAACTAATGGAACTGCAACGCCACAACATTATGTATCAATGGGGCTTCCCCTTTTCAGTCAGATTTAACTACCAAGGTACAATTTACAGAAGCAGATCAGCAGATGAACTACAACAAACCCTTTTAAAATTAAATCTGACAGAACCCACAAGCAGCAACTCTCCCACACGCAGAAGAATGGCATCATCTTCACCTTCAGGCAGCACCCAGAAAATTTCAGAACAAAATGGGAATCATCATTCTCACAAAAGAGGCCGTTATGCCACATCATCCATGGACCAAGAAGATTCAATGGACGGACATCCTAATTCCTGATATCTCTTCATTTATTATACTAAGAGATGGTTCTCTATAAAAAAAACTGTATTTATAACTGAATGTAACTGCATTCTGATAGTCACACACTGTGTGGGATCATGTTACATTCCAGTTATATTTCTTATTACTTCTGATTCATATAGCCTTAGAATATATAAGTGAAATAAGGAAATTCTTGTTCAGTTATATATTTTCAGGTAATAACAATAGATTTATTACTTTTTAGGACAAATATGTTCAATAATCCAGAAGTAATGGAAGCTTTTTCTTTCTTTTCTTAAAACAAATATATTATTACCCAACTAGTTCCTAGAACTATGTTTTTGTTTATTCTAATCTGAAGCAATACAACCTCAATTTTATGAGTTAACATATCTAAACAGTTACATATGAATAAAATATGTAATTGTTTACTCTAAAAAGGTTAAAATCCCAAAATAATTCAAACTATCTTCATCAATACCAAAGTTATTAACAGTACCTTTCTAACTGAATTATTTAGCCTAGGGCAAGACTAACCATATACAATCACCCTGGAATAAATAATTTCAACAAAAACTATATTCTGCACTCCAATTAATGAATCATCATTTTGATGTCTTTTGACATAGCACTTCTCTCCTGTAAGCAGAAGATCCGTGTACCCCCATTAGCCCTCCTCATTCTCCCAACCATATTATGTGGGAGTGTGATGAAGGCACTTATTCCCCTGAGAGATATTTATTCTCTTTCACGGGTAAATTGTGATTACTTGCAAAAAATTATTTATACAATGTATCATCTAATCTCATATGTTTTTTTGTTTACTCTTTACTCCAGAATTCACTGGTTTCTTTTCTATCTTTTCATCTCTTCAGTCCACACAGGTTGATCTGCGCAGTCAGCTCTGCATAACAAAAAGTAAGTCAAAACTATTTGATCTGTTGCCATGGCACCACTGAATATACTTTCCCTGAATGTTCAGGGAATAAATGTCCCTCAAAAAAGGACCAAAGCCTTCCGTACTTTCCATAACAAGAAGGCTCACATAGTATGCCTCCAAGAAACACACTTCACCAAAGATTCTACTCCAAAATATATTTCTCCTTTTTATCAACAAATTTACACGGCTTCTGCCTGTACCAAACAAAGGGGTACTCTAATTGCATTTCACCGATCCACACCATTCACCTTATCATCAGAAATTAAAGACCCAGAAGGTAGATACCCGATACTCATGGGTTATATAATGGATACAGCAATCACGGTGATTTCCTACTACGCTCCTAACAAACAACCTACACCATTCCTCTCACATATATTACAAGTGATTAATACACACAAAATAGGAACAGTGATAATGTGCGGGGATTCGAACCAGGTCCTCCTCCCATTTCTAGATAAATCACCTTTTATACCATCCAAAATAACCTCTAGATTACCTTTTTCTCAACTTCTTTCCAAATACAATCTGGTAGATTCGTGGAGAGAAAGTAACCCAATGAAAAAGAAATTCACTTATTTCTCGCACCCTCATCAAACCTTCACCAGAATAGATCATATTTTTCTAACAATAGGAATGATACCAGAAATTATTGCATCAGATATAATTCCGATTCCGTGGTCTGACCAGAATGCAGTATACACTACTATAGCCTCAGCCATACCAAAAGCGCATGACCCAACGTGGTACTTACCGGACATAATGCTCAAACACCCACTACATCAGATGGCCATTGAACAAGCTTTAAAGGAATACATATCAATTAATAATACAACAGACATCTCCCCAATAACACTGTGGGAAGCTCATAAGCCTGTCTTGCGTGGTACAATACAAAGACAAATGGCACTATTTAAACGGGAACGCAAAAATCTAGCAAAAAAACCAGAACTCAATTTTAATGCAGCCTACATATCATTCCAAGATAATCCATCTCAGAGTACAAAATCTCATCTGGAAAAATCTAGATTGGAATACGATCTATTTCTCACTGAGTCAGTTGATAAATCCCTCAAACGCTCCAAACACAATTTCTATATGAATACAAACAAACCAGGTACATATTTGGCTCGGGCATTAAATTCAACTAACAAATCTTTCAAACCAATACGTTTGAAATTATCAAAAAATGTTTATACTTGTAATCCAGTTAAAATAGTCCATAAATTTCACTCACATCTCGCAACTTTATACAAGACAAACAATGAATTTAATCCTACAGAGGCTGAATCCTTCTTCTCAAAAATAACCTTACCTGAGTTGTCTCAGAATCAAAAAAGCAGTTTGGATGAGCCTATAACTATAGATGAAGTTGCTAACGCCATAAAAGACCTAAAACTTAACAAAAGACCAGGCCCAGACGGCTACTCGGCTTTATACTATAAAACATTCTCAGAAATACTCTCTCCCATTCTCACTGAAACTTTTAACAAACTTCTAGAAGGACATTCTTTCCTGCAAGAAACACTAATGGCAATTGTTTGTATGATCCCAAAACCCCTTTCTGATGATACTTCCTGTGTGAATTATCGGCCTATCTCTCTGTTAAACCTTGATATTAAATTATTAGCAAAAATAATAGCAAAACGCCTCAATAGCATTATAGGAAAATTAATACATAGAGATCAAGTAGGCTTCATGCCAAATAGACAGGCAGGCGATAATATACGCAGGGCAGTGTTATTGGCACATATTGCTAAAAAACGGAAAATCCCTTTATGTTTTCTATCTCTCGATATTAAGAGGGCATTTGACACAGTATCCTGGCAATATATGCAATATTCATTACAAAAATGGGGTTTTGGACCCCACTTTTTAACATGGATCAAAGCATTATATAATAAACCCAAAGCCTATATAAAATATGCTGGATACAAATCTGATGCCTTTAATATCGAAAGAGGTACCCGACAGGGTTGCCCATTATCTCCCTTATTATTTGCCCTTATACTCGAACCCATGGCCCAATACATCAGAACAAACCAAACTATAACTGGCATTGAAGTAGGAGGTATTACACACAAATTATGTATATTTGCAGACGATATATTACTTTTTCTATCATCACCACAGGTCTCTGGTCCTAACTTAATACCAGCTCTTGATGGATTTGCAGCCCTATCCGGCTTTATGATTAATCCTAAGAAATGCCTAGTGCTTAATATTTCGCTCACAAACATGGAATTGATCCCGGCTAGGGCTGCACTGCCATTCACATGGGCAGAAAAATCAATCCCATATCTTGGAATTCATTTAACAGCTTCTCATTCTGACTTATTCTCAACCAATTATCCTCCTGTATTAAGACAGATCACAAATCTAATAAAACAATGGTCGCAACTTCCTTTATCCTGGATAGGGAAGATTAATGCAATCAAAATGACTATTCTACCCAAATTGCTTTATCTATTCAGAGTCCTCCCTATTACAATTCCTTCCTATTTTTTGAGAATAGTACAAAAAAGAGCAACTTCGTTTATATGGGGCTCTTCTAAACCACGTATATCTATACACACACTACATCTTACCAAAAATAAAGGAGGCCTGGGATACCCTAATTTTACTAACTACTACAGAGCAGCACATTTGGCCAGTCTGTCCAAATACCATGCAAAACAGGAAATCCCATTATGGGTATTTATAGAGGCTTCAGAAAATGAGCCTCTATTAATATCAAACTTGTTATGGCTTGATCCTAAAGACCGCTTTAAAATTCATAATCCCATAACTAAACACTTCTTATCTCTCTGGGATAAACTAAAAACCAAATATCAGTTACAATCTCCACACAATCCTCTCCTTTCTTTTATCAGAAATCCGGCCTTTTATCCGGCATGGATCTACCCAAATTCTTTTAAAGCTTGGACAACATCAGGCATTCAGACACTAAATGACTTCATAGCATCTAAATCATTCCTTTCATTCCCATCGCTTAGAGAAAAATATGATCTACCAAACTCTGAGATATTTAGATATCTCCAAATCAAAAATTTCTATACACCATTCCTAAAGGGGGATATACCATTATCCCAATTATCCATTTTTGAATCAATCTGTACAAAAGATCCATTTGCTAAAGGTACAATTTCATCACTTTATAATCAATTATATGGAGTAGTAAATCTTAATAGACCCTCTTACGTTCAGAGGTGGGAGGAGGACCTGGGACGAACTTTAGAAGACACGGACTGGTCTAACATATGGCTCACATCTAAGTCATCTTCACCCAACATCTTAGCACTGGAGACAAATTATAAAGTCCTAACTCGCTGGTACCTTGTACCTGCTAGAGTGGCAAAATATTCACCTAATACCTCAGCTCTTTGTTTTCGAGGATGCCCAGAAATAGGCACACATTTACACATATGGTGGACGTGCCCAGTAATCCAAACCTTCTGGAAGGAAGTCTTCGTGATTGCATCTAAAATATTTAAAAAAATAATACAACCAGATCCATATATAACTTTACTTAATCTAAAACCAGAATGGTTAACACTCTCTCAATTCAAACTTATGATCCAACTAATAACGGCTGCAAAACAAACAGTGGCCAAGGCATGGATATCTCCTACATTGGTACTAGCAGAAACAATTCACAGAATGAATAATAGAATGTCCCATGCTAAGATGGTAGCCATCGATCAAAATCAAATTCCAAAATTTGAAAAACTTTGGCATCCTTGGATAAAACAACAGTTCCTGTCAAATTTCAATGACTCTGTCCTGTTGCCATGGTAACAGATTAAATGACTTACAGAGACACCCATTCTAAGGCTTCAAAGAGAACTAAAAAGAATAATAAACT
This sequence comes from Lithobates septentrionalis, assembly GCA_037952835.1. NCBI lineage: Eukaryota > Metazoa > Chordata > Amphibia > Anura > Ranidae > Lithobates > Lithobates septentrionalis. Next base: position 4,727,978 of record JBBDGP010001761.1, on the reverse strand, counting down.
GACGAGCGGGACAACCTTGTGGACCATACCTCTGCCTTTCTACCCTTTTTCTTCTTTCTCTTTCCTTTTCTCCACCTTACGATTAAAGCTCATTATCAGAATTTATTTGACCTATATACACTCTACCTGTAAACAATATGTATAGTAGGTATAAATCATTTAAATACCTACAAAAGTAACTAAGGAAATGATATATATATTTAATTTAGGTTTACGTGAACCCAAGGTTTAATATTTGAAATTTCATGATATTTACCTATATAAACCCTACTGTAAAACAATGAGCTTACTTTATAGATCCTTGTAAACTTACTTTATGTATCTTTATAATATTGTATACTCAATAAACTTCTTTTGACAAGGAAAAAAGTTGTGTAGCACTCCTTAACATGAAACAAGTGAATTTCACAGTTCAGAATGTTAAATCTCAAGTCCAGAGAGAATGCAATGCACAAGGTAAAGCTTGTATGCAGTGGCATCATTATGCTGTGCAGGAAGACTCGTCGAGAGTCTCTTGTTATCTTGTGCTCTGGAGCACTACAAAGCTTTTAATGCGAGTCATTTTTTTAAATGTTTTTTTCATAAATGTTTTTAAATGTAAAGCACCATGATCCCTTTGTGTTTCTCTTGAGTTGGATCGGTATAATAAATGAGAGGATATTGAATACTTTACTCTTGGAGAGATATGTGCTGGTTTGACCACCTGGAAACAGAGTTCCAACAATAGAGGTGAGCGCACACCCTAAAAAAAGGGCACTGAAGGTGGAAGATTTCACTAAAGCCAGCCATAGACGGATTGAAATTCCTGCTGAGCTGTCCGAATTTCAAACCATGTATAGGCAAGGTGGTTGTACTGAAGTTGATCCATCGATCGACTTCAGTACAACCAGCCTGTTGGTTTTTTCATGCAATCACTGTTGGGGGCTAAAGCTGCAAGTAGTGATCATTATATTCTGATGGCGGGGAAACTTCTCACTGTCAGAATACAATAGATCTGCAGGAGGGATTCCCCCATCAACACAAATGGATTAATGTATGGCCTGCCTAAGTTAGACGTTATACAGTGGTGTTGTGGATGTACAAGACCTCACATGGGAAAATTGGATAATTAAAAAGACTGCGAATTATCACATATTAGCACTCTTATTGCATGTATACTATTGCATTTACAGTGCCTTGAAAAAGTATTCTCACCCCTTTTAATTTCCCACATTTTGTCATGTTACAACCAAAAACAGAGATGTGTTTTTTTGGGGTTTTATGTGATAGACCAATTCAAAGTGACACATAATTGTGAAGTGGAAAGAAAATTATAAATGGTTTTCAACATTTTTTACAATTAAATCTGTGAAAAGTGTGGCGTGGATTTTTTATTCAGCCCCCTTTACTCTGATACACCTAACTAAAATCTAGTGGAACCAATTGACTTCAGAAGTCACCTAATTAGTAAATGTAGTCCACCTGTGTGTAGTTTAATCTCAGTATGAATACAGTTGTTCTGTGAAGCCCTCAGAGGTTTGTTAGACCCCTTTCACCCGGGCGTCGACGGTAAAGCCTCGCTATTTTTAGCGCCGATTTACTGTAGTTTTAGTGGCGCTATTTGGCCGCTAGCGGGGTGGTCGAAAAGGGGTTAAATCCAGCGGTGCTTTGCCGACTGTATAGCAGCGCTGCCCCATTGTTTTTAATGGGCAGGGGCACTTTAGGAGCGGTGAGTTCACCGCTCCTAATGCGCTCCAAAGAAGCTGCTGGCAGGACTTTTTTCCGACCCCCTGCCTGTGCACCACTCCAGTGTGAAAGCCCTTGGGCTTTCACATTGGAGAGACAGGAGCCGCTGTTTCAGGGTGCTTTGCAGGTGCTATATTTAGCGCTATAGCGACTACAAAGCGCCTCAGTGTGCAAGGGGTCTTAGAGAACCTTAGTAAACAAACAGCATTAGGAAGGCCAAGGAACACACCAGACAGGTCAGTGATACAGTTGTGGAGAATTTTAAAGCAGGGTTAGGTTATAAAAAAATATCCCAAGCTTTGAACATCTCATGGAGCACTGTTCAAACCATCATCCCAAAATGGAAAGAGTATAGCATGACTGCAAACCTACCAAGACATGGTCATCCGCCTAAACTGGCAGGCTGGGCAAGGAGAGCATTTATCGGAGAAGCAGCCAAGCGGCCCATGGTTACTCTGGAGGAGCTGCAGAGATCCACAGCTCAGGTGGGAGAATCTGTCCACAGGACAACTATTAATCGTGCACTACACAAATCTGGCCTTATGGAAGATTGGCAAGAAGTCATTGTTTAAAGAAAGCCATAAGAAGTCCTGTTTGCAGGTTGCGAGAAGCCATGTGGGGGACACAGCAAACACGTGGAAGAAGGTGCTCTGGTCAGATGAGACCAAAATTGAACTTTTTGACCTAAAATCAAAAAGCTATGTGTGGCAGAAAACGAACACTGCCCATCACCCTGAACTCAACATCCCCACGTGAAACATGATGGTGGCAGCATCATGTTGTGGGGATGCTTTTCTTCAGCAGGGACAGGGAAGCTGGTTAGAGTTGATGGGAAGATGGATGAAGCCAAATACAGGGCAATCTTAGAAGAAAACCTGTTAGACTCTGCGGCGGCACAGTGGTGTAGTGGGTAGCACTCTCTCCTAGCAGTAAAAAGGGTCGCTGGTTCGTATCCCAACTACGGCACTACCTGCCTGGGGTTTGCATGTTCTCCCTGTGCTTGCGTGGGTTTCCTCCGGGTACTCCAGTTTCCTCCCACACTCCTAAGACATGCTGGTAGGTTAACTGGCTTCTATCCAAAATTGGCCCTAGTATATGAATGGGGACCTTGGATAGAGGGTAGGGAATGATGTGAGTGTGGGATGTACAGGGTTAGGGACAATTGTAGACACACACCCACACTCACTCAGGTTGAACTGGATGGACTGGTGTCTTTATCAACCTTACTAACTATGTAACTATGTAACTATGTAAAAAGACTTGAGACTGGGCCGGAGGTTCACCTTCCAGCAAGACAATGACTCTAAACATACAGCCAGAGCTACAATAGAATGGTTTAGATCAAAGCATATTCATGTGTTAAAATGGCCCAGTCAAAGTCCAGACCTAAATCCAATTGAGAATCTGTGGCAAGACTTGAAAATTGCTGTTCACAGACGTTCTCCATCCAATCTAACAGAGCTTGAGCTATTTTGCAAAGAAGAATGGGCAAAAATGTCACTCTCTTGATGTGCAAAGCTGTTAGAGACATCCCCAAAAAGACTTGCAGCTGTAATTGTAGCAAAAGATGGTTCTACAGTATTGACTCAGGGGGGCCGAATACAAATGCACGCCACGCTTCACATATTTATTTGAAAAAAATGTTGAAAACCATTTATCATTTTCCTTACATTTCACAATTATGTGCCACTTTGTGTTGGTCTATCACATAAAATCCCAATAAAATACATTTACATTTTTGGTTGTAACATAACAAAATGTGGAAAATTTCAAGGGGGTATGAATACTTTTTCAAGGCACTGTATATATGTTTTATATACTGTTCTATTATTATTTTGGTGTTGAATTACATTTTGTGTTAGCAGGCTCTCAGCAGCTCAAGAGGCTGAGCCAACTGCCGATACAAGCATCTGAGTGTATCCTGATAGTAAAGCAAAGCATTGTTTTTTTCTTTCATTTTAACCTTTTCCTGTTCCTGTAGTTGCAGACTTGCTTTCCAGAGGGCATGTTCAGAGCCTGTCTGCCACTGTTATCATTGCTTCCTTACTTTGTAAGCCACTGACCTAAACAAGCATGTGAAAGTAGCTGGACCTTAAAGTGGTGTTAAAGTCAAACTTGTTTCCTAAACCATATATAAATAACATAACTCGCAAACAACCTCAGAGCAAATTAAATTGTCCCCTGACTGTGCTGCTATATTCCCATTCCCTCTGTACCCCCTAGGCCTTTGGAGTTCTGTGCGAGTCTATCCACTTGCCGACTGCCCAATAGCACATCTAGTGCTACAGGGCAGCTGCTCTGCACAGGATCACGTACATATATGTAGCAGCATCCCCAACCTCCAAAGGCCTAATGGTCCTCCAGAGTTAGGGAGAGCTGACATCCTTCTTCACAGTATGGGTTACTAGGCATGTTGGGTGTAATGCAAGTTGAAAACATGAGCGCCAGTCACTTTTTGGATGTGAACAAAAGAGATTTATAGTCTCTTAACAAGAACTGAGGGAGAGATGGTTTAGGGTCAGGACACCCTTAAGCCGATGCCATAAAAATTGACAGCCTCAGAGACAAAAATAGTCAGACAGCTATACAGGTAGAGGGCCTTTAAGCTGGATGCAGCAACTGTATTTGTGGAACTGCTGTCTCCTATGGCAACTGAACAGTCAATAGAGATCTATACACATAACTCACAGCCACCCATTATAGATGTTTTCTCACATCTCACAGTATCCTACTGTAGATCTTCACTCACTGAGCTCCCAGTCTCTCACTGAACTTAAAGATCCCAGTCATCACTGGATCCCCTGCGCCCTTCCACAGTTACCCCGCTGTATTCTCCTCAAGCGTCACTCCTGCTAACCTGTTGGGTCCCTGGCTTGGCACTCTGCTAAAGCTTTCCCACTTGTTCGCCGTCCCCAATTAGTGAATAAGGCTGCTCTGGTACTTCTTCAGACTTCCATAACGGGCCTCTGATAACCAGAGACGTTGTCCCTTAATGGCAACTGTGTCTCCTTTATCTCTGACCTTGATCCTGGTAACAGGAGTGGTCATCCCATGTGGCAACTGCTTCTCCCTCACAGCTGGCAACGATGCAGTTCCCCGTCCGGTGGAACCTCTGCAACTTGGTTGGGCTTCCGGCCGAAAGCCCCAACCCCGAGCTGCTTCTCTCAAACCTGGATAGGCCTCAGACAGCCTAGCAGCCAGGTGCTCCCGGGATAGGCCTCAGGCTTCTGGCCTAGCAACCTGGAGTCTTGTGACACACGTCCACCTAGCAACCTGGACTCTTGTGACACACGTCCACCCAGACAGCCGTCCGGGTGGCACAGAACCGCGTTCACCTGGCTCCTCCTGAATAAATAGGCTCTCCTAGCAGGCCAAGGGACTAAAGAAACCCCTGCCAATTGGCTGAGACAACCCATCCACTCCTAGTCTGAATTCACTATGCCCTAGTCATTCTAATGCCACAGACAACAATGCCACCTAGTGACAGAAGAGAGAGGTGCATCAAATTGAGTTAGGGAAAAGCCAGTGAATCCCCTATCAGCCAGGCTAGTTACCACCTAGCAAGCTAAATTCTGGGTTTCCGGCGCAAGGGCGAGCCACTGATGGCTCACTCCTGCTGTGATTTTACACAGCGGGAGCTGATGAGGGGGTCTCGCAGACCCAATGTCTGCTGCCACCCACTGATAGTTCGGTACGCTGACAAAATGGCAGTCTGCCTATGTAAACAAGGCAGATTGCTGTTCTGTCAGTACAGAAGGCATGGATCCTGTGTTTCTGTAAAGCAGGTACACCAATCTAGGTCTTCCACTAGTAAAAGCACATCCCCCACTACACTAAATCACCAGCTAGGCACACATTTAACCCTTTGATCACCCCTGATGTTAACCTCTTCCCTGCCAGTGTCAGTAGTACAGTGAGTGCTTGTTTTTAGCACTGATCACTGTATTAGTGTCACTGGTTGCCAAAAAAGTGTCAGTTAGGTGTCCGATTTGTCCGCTGCAATATCGCAGTCCCGCTACAAGTCGCTGTTTGCCACCATTACTAGTAAAAAGAAGGAAAATTCCATAAATATATTCCATAGCTTGTAGACGCTATAACTTTTGCACAGACCAAGCAATATACGCTTATTGAGATTTTTTGTTTTTACCAAAAATATGTAGCAGAATACATATTGGCCTAAATTGATGGAGAAAATTAGATTTTTTACATTTTCTATTTTTTTTATATATTGGATGGGTTTTAGTAAAAAATAGCTTTTATTTTCAAAATTGTCGGTTGTTTTTTGTTTATAGTGCAACAAATAAAAACCGCAGTGGTTATCAAATACCACCAAAAGAAAACTATTTGTGGGAAAAAAAATGACCTACATTTTATTTGGGTACATCATCGCACAAACACGCGGTTTTTAGTTAAAGTAACGCAGTGCCTTATCGCAAAAAATGGCCCGGTCAGGAAGGGGGAGTAAATCTTCTGGAGGCGAAGTGGCTATACAATGTGTACACTCCCACACTGTACTACAATTCTACATGCAGCCATTCAGAATGTCATGCACACAGAGCAAAAACCATGCCTCTAATCCTCCACAGTGGAGATTAAGGGCAGCTTTGTGTCCGTCTCCTACTGACTGTGTGTGTGGCACTACGAACGGATGTATGTAGAGCTCTGGTACAGAGCAGGAGCACTCATGTTGTAGAGACTCACACAGGACTCCAAAGGCGCCAACGGCACAAGGGGCACAGAGAGAACAGGAATATAAGGACATGGCCAGGGGATAACTAAAAGCATCTCAGATGAGAACATTTTCAAAAAATGCTATATTTGTTATTTTTACCTGATTTGGGAAAACAAAAATTTGATTTTAATATTACTTTAAGAAGCTATGCATGTTCCAAGTCAGTGACTCACTAAGTAATGAAAGTTAGTCTAATAGTAAAAGGTGACCGTCAGAAAAAAGAAAAAAATTTAATTATCCATTTCGCCATCTGCCAATGGACAGGAGTCAAAACAGGTAATGGAAATTGATGTCTAACCTTACAGTTATTCCGTACATCTAATGCAAAAAAAATTCCTGGCCGGAGGTCTCCTTTACTAGTAAATGTCAACCCCCCCTCCCCCCAACCATCTAGAAATATTTTAAGTACAATCCAGTTACACAATATGCAGATATTATTCATAATTGTTGATCGACATTCTCGGAATCCTGCAAATCAAGCTACTGTTATACTTCCCTCGCTCTAATTAGCTTTTGTTGAAAAATCCAAAATGAAAACTTTTTAATTATCAGAATAATAATTTTAGCTATCTGACAATTCCATTTAAACATCAGTCAATGTGCAAGTGCTATTCCAGGTGATCCAATGGCGGTTTGATTACTTGGAAATATTTTTCTTTACATGTACCTGATTACTGCTGACAAAGTACTTGACTTGTTATTTCCACGGTGACATTTACACGTTTTAAATCACATCAAATTAAACAGGTCGAAAGACAAGTGTGAGCTAAAATGTAAAAATATCTGTCAGATTTGTATTTTTTTCCTTGTTTGCCTCGGAAAGTGGTTCTTTGATTGTCCATTAGAGACTTGTTTACATTACTCCAAAAGCTCCATTTAGTTTTCTTGACAAGGTGGAATAAGTGACTAGCTGTGATGGATAGAGGCACCTGTCCTAATGGCTGCTCACACTGTGCCCACTAGTGCACGTTACAGTGATAAATTGACAACAGTTGGGACATGCTCTGCTAGCAGCAAGAATGAGGCTAGTAGGACAAACACAGGCGGTTAGTAAGTCTGTTTTAATATTCCTAGAAAATGTACATAAGCTTTTGGTCTTGTAATGAAAATTAAAGAAATGTATTTGTTAAAAGCACAATAACCACATTTTATCTAAGCTTTGTTTTCTGCAAATGATGCAGACTGCCTCTACAGGTTGTATACAAATTCAAGGAAATTATGGAAAATATATTGTTTTCTACTCTGCTACAGATTTTTATATGTATAGCTTTTAGGCCAGCTTTGCAATGTTCTAACCACCAGTGATGTCACACTTCTCTATTACTATCGAGGCAATGCTGCAGTCTAATGTAAATTTTGTTATAGATAACCTGACTTAAAGTCAGGGACGGCCCATCCATAAGGGGCACAGGGACACCCCCCCCCCCCCCAAAGTTCATATTCCCAGAACGATTTATTTTTAAATAAATAATAATATTACTAAAATGTTTTAACAGCTTAAAGTTAAAAAAGTTAATCATATTATAATGCATTTAAAAATAAATAGTTCCACTGTGTGGGGCGCCAGACTAATAGCTGTCTATTAGCTCCGTAATTTTTTTTAACAAGCACATGATTAGAGCCTGAGGCTCTTATTTAATTGTTTAACGTTTTCCTCGGGGTGCACAGCACTTAACTTTAGCAAATGGAAATTCGCCCTCCTGTCACTTCTGGTTTCTCGTCCCGGAAGATTTGGAACATGGAAGCTGCTGCCCGCCGGGTATCATGGAAGCCATGACAGGCCAGACTGGAGAGGCTTGTTTGCGCCCCCCCCCCCCCCCCAAAAATGTATTACCACCCGCCACTGCTTAAAGTGTTACTAAACCCAGGACCCTGCTTTCACTATATCAGGTCTCCCCCAGTACACAGAACATGGAAATGCAATTATTTTAGTTAATATAAACTCCTAAATACCTTTTCTCATCAGCAGTATATAGCAGTCTTGTGACTTTTATCAGTGTCTGGTTAAAGCTTGTAGGAGGAGTTTTCATTCTACTCTGACTATCCCATGAGGCTGCAGGACCCCCGGCCCTCTATGTGGACAGTGCTGATTGGCCCTGTGCTGATTGCATGCACCCTCCCATGAAAAACTCTTGCAATACACATAAAACTGAGCATGTGAAAAGTGACTCCAAAGGCTCTGTACTATCAAGAGATAGATTGGTGACAGTGGAAGAAGGGGAGAATCAGAGAAGACAGGATCAAACAGGCTTTTTACACAATGCGTATGATTAACCCCTTAGGTTCCACAGTGAGTATAACAAGCATGTTTTACTGCATATACAGACTGATTTAACGGTTGTGGGTTTAGTAACACTTCAAAGAGGTGTGTTAAAGAGAAGAGTAGGAAGCTGCTTGTTCTTACTAGAATGCATAGTGCAACATAGGTTGTGGTAAGTGCACTGCCATGTATTGCAATACATTCTTTAAGGGACTGTACAGTTCACGCAGTCTATAGGAATTCAAATCTCACTCAGGTTAAATGCACCCGATAGTGAAAAGCTGTTATTTTAAGTAAACAAAACAGGGCAAAGTATATTGAAAAAAAAAAAAAAAAACATTGAAGAAGTTCTCAGTACGACTTAGTGTTGCATGGAAAGGGTTTCCAGCAATGAAATGCCAATTTATCCAGTGAGAAAGTTCCTTTACACTACAATACATAGCTTCACAGTATGTCTAAAAGCAGGCTTGTTTCAGCTAAGATTACCTAAGTATTGCATGCAAAAATAAATACTTTGCTCTCCTCATGCATATGCAGAGACTGTCAGGATTCATCAGCAGAAATGACCAGGTCTGTGTGGCTACACTCAGAAACAGACTAGATGATATGTGCGTAATAGCTTCTTCTATAACCGGAAGTGATATTGAGACGTTCGTGCTATTTGACATGACCCTCGATTCTGGCTGCATCCATATTAATGAATTATATTAGGATTTAAGAATTAGTTTACATTCAGGCCACTGTGCTGCATACTGAACATTGGTTATCTATGCTGGGGGGGTCTTTATAAATACATACTCCGGACCGGAAGTGACACTCGTTTGACCAGAACTTCCGCTATGTGCCAATTCAATCCAATATGGAGCCACATCTTTCCTATATAAAGCACACTGGTGATGGTGCTCACTCATACCCCAGATGAAGTCTACTTAGACGAAACTCGTTGGGAGAAATGCCGCCATCACTATTGTGCAATCAATTATGCAAATGTTTTTCTGATTGACATGAGAGTGTTCAATTTTTATCCTTTTTAAATAAATTTACTTGAAACGTTATCACACTATGTGGACCCCCTTTTTATCCTTTGGGTGTATCGCGTGAGCTGATATTCTACCTCCCTGAGTGTCCCCATTCTGGCTGTCCAAACATCTGATGTCCATCTGAATACGTATTGATGCCCCAAGTTGTACCAGGTTTTCGGTATCGGTGTTATCAGGATTGTCGGTGGTCTTCCATCAATCATGGTGTTATGACACCCAAGCCTTTTTGACTTGAGAGGTATAGGCCTTTATGTCTAGCCCTTCTGGTAAGCCTTCAACCAATTGGTGGCAGTTTCTTCATAAGATTTCCTCACAAGATTTCTCCACTTACTGAATCTTCACTTATTGATTTGCACTGTTAATGACTGGTTTTCATCTAGTTACGGCCATTGTTTAGAATCACCGGACCTTTTTGTATATTTTTTTTATTTTTTCACGTGGTGGACATTTTTCACAAATGTAATCGATTCACATGTCACAATTTTTTTTTCCCTTTTGATATGTGTGTAGCACTAACTCTCGGTGGAGCTGCTGGTTTAAAGCGGGCTTGTTACCTTCACTCTCGATACCTCTGGACGATATAAGCACCAAACACTCGAGTAGGTTTTCTAATGCTTTAATGAACAAATAAAGGAAGTAGCAGGAAAGAGGCAAAAGGAAAACTGCAGGGAAGCTCAAATACCTTTCCTTAGTATTCTCCATAACATTCTTAGTAATTGAACACTTGTAGTTAAATGCACTCCCCCTTGTGGGATTCAATCTTGGTCCGCCTGGATAGACCTCTCTCACTTGTCTAGCAACCAGTACGTAGCACGAACAAAAGTCTCTGCCACAGACTTGTTTGGTATAAAACCCGTACGATCCTCTGCCACAGGATGTACTGGTTTGCGATGAATATCAGACACAGTACATGAACCTTTAAGCCAACCCAGCAGTACTATGCGGTAAAACTACTTAAGGATACATCCTCCAACCGAGTCACCAGGCCCCTCTCCAGACCAGCACTCTGCATGATCCTTCCATGATGGGTCCTCCCCTGGGATCTCCTCAGTTGTCCAGCTTCTTCACTCAGGATAGACAGCTCAGGACCATTCCTCTCTGCTGCTGTGGTAGGCCCCAGACAAGCTCCTGGGCCCACCTACACACCGCAGTGACGTGGGCCTCTGGACCGGAGGACCACGAGGTGGTACTCTTAACGCATACCTGTCGGCCAGGAGGGCCAGCAGGTGGCCAGAAAATGAACCCAGAACATGGCATCTGTCCCATAAATACCCTCTCCCAGAATGCAACTCGGAGGACCACCTCCACTGAGTTATCTCCGGGAAAGAGGAGCACTCATATGCTTCAACACATTGCTTTTCCAACACTGGCCCATGGTGACAAAGACACCCACTGGCACAGTGTGGAACTACACGCAACGTCAGCCAAGCTGGAACAGAGGCAAATACAACTTCCTATAACAAGCGACCCACTAGATTTAACTATCAGATAAAAATCTATCAGCGCTACATGTGCTTAACCACTTCAATACCACACCAATTCTGACACTTCTCACGCAAACATGAATAAGATCTCCCTCTCCCTCTCCCTCTCCCTCTCCCTCTCCCCATACACAGTATCTAACAAAAGTGAGTAGACTCCTCACATTTTTGCAAATATTTTATTATATCTTTTCATGTGAAAAAAGATGTGCTAAAGAAGCTGGAGGGAAAAGTTGATGGACTGGCCAAGCATGTCTCCAGACCTAAACCCTATTAAGCATCTATGGGGCATCCTCAAGCAAAAGGTGGAGGAGCGCAAGGTCTCCAACATCCACCAGCTCTGTGATGTCATCATTGAGTGGAAGAGGACTCCAGTGGCAACCTGTGAAGCTCTGGTGAACTCCATGCTCAAGAGGCTTAAGGCAGTGTTGGAAAATAATGGTGGCCACACAAGATATTGACACTTTGGTCCCAATTTGGACATTTTCACTTAGGGGTGTACTCACTTTTGTTGCCAGCGGTTTAGACATTAGTGGCTGTGTGTTGAGTTATTTTGAGGGGACAGCAAATTTACACTGTGAAATTTGCGGCCTGCCAGGTTGCGTGCTCAGATAAGGGTCTGGTATGGATTTTCGGGGGGACCCCTACACCATTTTTTTTATAATTTTGGCTTGGGGTTCCACTTAAAATCCATACCAGACCTGAAGGGCCTGTTTTTTTCAATGATTTTTGTCTATATTGCCGGGAGCCGACGATACATTACAGCTGCAAGCAGTTTTAAATGACTTTTTTCATTTAGAAATGTAATTTTGCTGTGGTATTGTTATAAACACAGGAAAAATGTGCTACTTTACAGGCATACTAAGGACACCCCCCAGGCACGATATTTAAAGGAATATTTAATTTTTATTGTTTCACTTTACAAACTTTTTTTTGCATTGATACATGTCCCCTGGGGCAGGACCCGGGTCCCCAAACACTTTTTATGACAATACCTTGCATACAAGCCTTTAAAATGAGAACTTTTGTTTTTTCGTGTTAGTGTCCCATAGACTTTAACAACGGTTCGTGGATTTCGAATTTGCCGCGAACGCTGCATATTGTTCGCTGTTCGGCGAACGGGCGAACACCCGATGTTTAAGTCGAACTTACATTCGACTCGAACATTGGGCTCATCCCTAATGGTGAATGAACTTTTCTACAGCTGAGGAGAATCTTCACATAAGACTACACCATCCATCAAGTGTTGTGCCACTCATCCAGTCCTCTACATTTTAAACATGCAGACCAGATTTGGTCCCCCAAGTCTCTGAAGAAGAGGATAATCCTCGAAACACGTCAGCTAATCCTACTTTTCATCCCTTGTATGGCCATCAATTTATTACCATTCAATCTAGTGATATGATTTATGATTTTTTTTGGTTTACACTCATGAATACGTAGTATTTTCTGTATACACCACTTTGTTTCAAATAAACTTTTTAAAGGATTCATGCATCAGGCCACCTGCTTTACTTTCTCTTTCCTATATAAAATTTCGGACTTCCCCTAGTCAGTCTAGGCAGTGGTGCATGCATGAGCCACCACACACTAACACCACCATGAAAATACTACCACCTATAATAACTACTTCACGCCCACCCCATTGCGGATTGACGTCCACAATGTGGCTCTATTATCCTGACTAGACATCATATGACATCTTTCAGGATAACAGCCGGCACGCAGTGCGGCGACCAGTGGTGCGGCGTATCAGTCTGACACACCGCTACACCGATCTAGGTAAAGAGCCTATGATGGAGACTCTTTACCATGTGATTAGCTGTGTCCAATCACAGCTGATAACGGTGTAAAACAGAAAGAGCCGTGTATCGGCTTTTCCTCACTCGCATCTGACAGATGCGAGTAGAAGAGAAAAGAAAAAGAAATAACCGCGCTAAAATATATATGAATAAGATATCTGAAATATTCTTATATCGATGTCCCAAAAACCTCTGTTAGAAAATTCATGTATTTATGTGAAACATTGCGATAATCAGAAAAATATATATAAGTCCATACATATAACTGTGAATCAAAAGGTGATGTCCATATGCGATAGGGAATCCTTATATATGATAATTGACCAGAATCAGTCCCAGAGAGAAACCCATGAATGGACACAACCAGACTTGGTGGTAAAGATGAGAGAGACACCACTCTCAGTGATCCGCCACCACACAAATATTGCGCTTACCACAAGGCAAGCAAAAAACAGCCTATGTTCCGTCCTGGTATATGAAAATCCAGCTGGTGTGACTTGACTGCATACAGCGTGGCTAAGAGGATGTAGCAAGGACCCCAAACTCTCGCCTCACAGGCATGTGAATGAAAAGAAACTGACCATAGTGTAATACTGGCAGGATAGTTTAATAAAAAAAAGGTAGAAAACTTACATAAGTAGATTAAAAACAGCAAATAGCCGGCCGGCATAGCGAGCACCCGTCCACACTAGGATGGCGATGACATCAGAGCATCAACCTCCCGACGTACGTTTCACCACAAATGGCGTCATCTGGGGGAGTAGAAGAGAGACGATTGGCTGCTCTTCTGACAGGGGGGTCTGCGCTGAGGATGCTTACCCAGGACCACCAGGGATGCCACCACTGATGACCACCAGGTATGCCAACCATGGCCACCAGGGATGCCAATCAGTGCACAGAAATCATGCCAATCTATGCCCAAAAATCATGCCACACAATGCCCATCAGTAATGCCTGCCAGTGCCTCTTTTACAGGGATGCCCTTCAGTGCAGCCTATGAGTGCCCATCAGTGCCACCTATGAGTGCCCATCAGTGCCCAGCAGTGCTGCATATTAATGCCCATCATCCATGCCCATCAGTGCCACCACCTCAGTGCCCCCTCATCAGTGCCTCCTTATCAGTACCCGTCAGTGCATCCTCATCAATGCCTGTCAGTGAAGGAAAAAAACTTATTTACAAAATTTTATAACAAAAACCAAGAAAAACCTTTTTTCAAAATGTTTGGTCTTTTTTTATTTGTTTATCAAAAAATAAAAACCCCAGAGGTGATCAAATACCACCAAAAGAAGAAGTGTGGGAAAAAAAATTATAAAAATTTTTGTTTGGGTACAGTGTTGTATGGCTGCACAATTGCCATGCAAAGCGTGACAGCGCTAGAAGCTGAAAATTGGCCTGGGCAGGAAGGGGTAAAAGTGCCTGGTATTGAAGTGGCTAAAGGCCACCCACACAAGAGAAAGATTTTTCTGTCAATACTTTTGTCAAAAACTGTCTACTGTATTTTTCACACTACACTACTTTTTTTGGTGAATGAGTAGGGATACAATGTACCCCATACTCATTCACATGGGGGGGCAGGATCTGGGTGCCCCTTGTCAAAGGGGGCTTCCAGATTCTGACAAGCCCCCCCCCCCGCAGACCCCGACAACCACAAGGGTTCTTGGGAAGAGGCCCTAGTCTCCATCAACATTGGGGCAAGGTGCTTTGGGGTGGAGGGTGCAGAGCCCCCCTGCCCCAAAGCACCCACCCCCCCATCTTGAGGGCATGCGGCCTGGTATGGATCGGGGGGGGGGCGCTCGCTCGTCCCCTCCCTTTCCTGACCTGCTAGGCTGCATACTCGGATAAGGGTCTGGTATGGGGGGGGGGGAAACCCCACGCTGTTTCTTTTCACAATTTTTTTTTGCCGGCAATTTTTTTCTTACATTCAGTGTGGAAGCCCGCTGACAGCTGATGACTCATTGGTTGTTAAGGACGTGGCAGTCGGCTTCCCGGCCCCCTCCTTAGCAACCAGTTATATACAGTGAATGTACAACTAAAAAAAAAAAAACACGAAAAAAACCCGCAAAAATGCAAATCGTGGCAAAATCGGGTCAAAATTGTGGTACTTGCGTCTTGGATGCGGGTCCATTGAAATCTATTACATGCAAAACACTGCATTTTGCGGCAAAAAAGTCCCCGACCCTTTCCAAAAAGCAGAGGCACAAAAATGCATTGATGTGAACATGTTCCATAGGAAGCCATGTTAAAAAATGTCCCTACATGTCTGCAAAATGCATCTAAAAACGCACTAGGGTGAATGGAGCCTTAATAGGGGAGGACCCAAATACCCTCCCAGCAATCAGCCTAGATAGAGACTGATTACTACGATCTGCTGGCTGCTGAGAGAACCCCGCTGGTGGACACTGGATCTACAATCCTCTGGCCAGAGAACCACAGTGCCAGTAGCAGGTGAACCAGGTCCTGACAAAGACTACACTTGGAAGCAGTTTTTTGTACAACTTTCACTAGAAGGCACTTGAAATATGTTAGTGCTCCTTTTTGCTCTCCTATGAGACCTAAAAGATACCACTATATATTAAAAAACACATTATACCGCTAGTAGTGCTTGAGAACAGCCTTTTAAGTGGGGCCTTGAGTTAGATAAACCCAGGTGATGATCATTAGATTGGGAGTGGAGGGGTTTTCTATTTTACTGCAGCAGTAAAAAAACCTTTTTAACAAAGATGACTTTGGAACAATGAGGTTTGAATAAAGCCAGGCTGTATATTTTTACATTTTTCTATTTCGATTTGGTTTAATAATGAACTTGTGCCTTAGGCCCCTAATGCTTTCTGAACTTACACACACTGAAGTTGAGCATGTACTGTCTCAGAAGCGCATGCAGCTGTATACCTTCATAAAAACCCTAATAGTTTTTAGAAAAAAGTTTAAAGTTTGACTCCAAGATTGTAACAAATTTGAACAACAACTTTCTGCTACTCATGACATTACACATGTGTGTGTGTCTTTAAACTCACAGATTTTTAATACTATTTTATATTGGTGATATCATCCATGCAACCGGCATCATCATGTCCACTCACTTTGCAGTACCATTTGAAAACGCTACAATTCCCATCATGCAATGAGCATGGCAATTCTCAATAGGCAGGATTGTTGTTCAGCCAGTCAGTCAAGGATGGTGGTGCAGGTCAGACCAGGTCAGACTAGGAGTCTCCTGGATTGTCAAAGGAAGCAAAGTAAGTGGGTAAGTCAGACTGGGAGTCTGAGATTCCTAGGTCATCCCACTACAGCAGTGGCAACGTAATTACATTGCCACTCATTTGTAAATATACTATAAATAAATATATATATATATATATATATATATATATATATATATATATATATATATATATAGGTGTTACAAAACTGGTGTATGCTGGGAGAGTAAGAATGGTAGCCACTGGTCTTATCAAATGGCAAGAACGGTGAATGAGTCAAGATGTGATATTTAAATGGGTGAATGGATGCATTGAAATTCATTGAAAGCCAAAAAAATGCACATGGCTTTATAAAACTAAATGTAATTTCAGTTAGCATTATAACCTGCATTAAAAGAGACTTTCAGCCAAAAGCAACAAGATAAAAATAAATAGCTTGGAAAAAGAAAATAAACCAGCTTTTGCTTCAATATGCAGCTTCAATCAAGTATCCTCAATCTGATGGTCAGCATTATTCAATCTACTAGCTCTGAGCGCAGGTCATGTTGAAGCCTGTGACTGGACAGTAAAAAAAGAAGCAGCACTGCGATGAGCTTGTCACTCCATTTTCTCTTCCCATCAGCATGCTTCTTATCAGCACCTGAACTGATTGGCTCCTTGTGCTGCCCCTTCCTCTACAACTCCAGGTATACTGCACAGAGACTGCAAAAGGACCAGGTTCAAAACTCCATTATAAACACTGCTTGCAAAAAAAAAAAACACATTTAAATTACATATAAATTATTATAGAGCTGCATTAATTTGTATCTTATTTGCCTATAGCTCAGTTCAAGTAAAATATTAAGACTAATAAAAAAACAAAACACAAAAACCCACAATTCTTGGCTAGAATACCATAGGGCAGAATTTTTTTATGCATTTTTGGTTACCCAAGCCAGCTTCTTTAAAAAAGCCTCATTCCCCCCAAAAAATCCTTCTGTTGCAACTGCTTCTGGTGATATTTCTATGATTGAAATGCCACAATTAGTTATATACAATAATAATTAGCTTTTTTAATTTCTGCCTTTCCAAGTATTCCCATTTTAGTTTTCCCTCTTCAGGGTTACAAAAGCAAAAAAAACCCAACTCTCTTCTAGATGAATTAACACTGGAATGCAAGATCAAGATTTATGATGAATGTGCCAATTATACTAATTGTGAGTTTTAAACAAGATTTTAACTTCATCAGTTGTGCGTTGCTTTGATCAGATAAAAGATGTGTGTTGAGATTTGATTTCCAGTAACTCGATGGCTTCCTCCTTCCCCCCACCATTACGAATTTATTGCAATTTTTCTAATTAAGGTTTTAGACACAGATAGCTTAGATCTCAAAACTGATCATGTGGTTCTCTTTTCTGCTACAATTCTGTCAGATTAAAAGGTAACATATTGCTCTAACATAAATATAGCTTGTTATTAATAAAGTTAAGGGTCTGTGCAGACCAAAGAGTATTTTCCAAGTCGTAACCCATAAAATGGTTTGTGGATTTTTTTTCCTGACTATTTTTACATATAATGCTCCCTCTTAGCATTTCATATATCTCTCAGTTTAACAGGACAGGTTCCACTCAGAATAGGCCTTGCCATGGTCGACCAAAGAAGTTGAGTGCATGTGCTCAGTGTTATATTCAGAGGTTGTCTTTGGGAAATAGATGCATCAGTGCTGCCAGAATTGCTGCAGAGGTTGAAGGGGTGGGGGGTCAACCTGTCATTGCTCAGACCATATGCCACACATTTCATCAAATTGGTCTGCATGGCGGTCATCCCAGAAGGAAGCCTCTTCTAAAGATGATGCACAAGAAAGACCGCAAACAGTTTTCTGAAGACAAACAGACTAAGGACATGGATTACTGGAACCATGTCCTATGGTCTGATGAGACCAAGATAAACTTATTTGGTTCAGATGGTGTCAAGCGTGTATGGTGGCAACCAGGTGAGGAGTACAAAAACAAGTGTGTCTTGCCTACATTCAAGCATGGTGGTGGGAGTGTTATGGTCTGGGGCTGCATGAGTGCTGCCGGCACTGGGGAGCTACAGTTCATTGAGGTAACCATGAATGCCAACATGTACTGTAATGTACTGTACTTCGGAGACTGTGCCACAGGGCAGTATTCCAACATGATAATGACCCCAAACACACCTCCAAGATGACCACTGCCTTGCTAAAGAAGATGAGGGTAAAGGTAATGGACTTGCCAAGCATGTCTCCGGACCTAAACCCTATTGAGCATCTGTGGGGCATCCTCAAATGGAAGGTGGAGGAGCATTAAGCGTAGTAAACACAGGAAGGTTTTTTTCATTCAACCCAGCAGATTAACATAAAAACAACTGATGAGGTCGCTATGATAACTATGTGATGTAGTACAGCGATCTCCCCCGCTCTGCTATTGTGTTCTGACAGGGTGACCACCTGCTCTCCCACCAGAACATACCAGTCAGCGCTCACAGCCATCAACTGCAAGTGCTGATCGGATGCCAATCAGCTGCTGGTTTTCCATCGTGCTCATTCGACAAAAGACAGTCTTGAGACAGGGGCCGAAAGTCAGCCGGTAACTGCCGAACCAACCGCTTTTGCTCATGAGAGCTTACAATCTAATAGGGAGGGGCAAGTGGAACAAAATGTAATAAATGTGAGGGATGAGCTTACTGGAGAAAGAAAAGATTCAGTTGCTAGGTGGAAGCAGGATAGGCTTTCCTGAAGAGAGGCGTTTTCAGTGATCGCCTAAAAGTTGGGGTAGAGAGGTCCAGAGGCCCTGGAAAAGTCCTGGCGATGAATAATGGAGGAGCTAATGCAGGAGGTCTTGGGGGGGGGAGAGGCAGGTTTGGGTAATTTAGACAAGATTGGTGGTGAGTTGTAAATGGCTTTGTATGCTTTTACTCTTTTGATCGTCATTTGTTGGGCAATCTGAAGTCAGTGGAGGGATTAGCAGAGAGGAGTAGTGGACACTGAACGGCTGGTAAGGTGTATGAATCTGGCAGCAGCATTCATGATAGACTGAAGCGGGGATAGCTTCTGTAGAGGTAGGCCTATGAGGAGGAAGTTGCAATAGTCAATGTGAGAGATAAAAAGGGTGTGCATGAATTGCTTGGCAGTTTCATTGGTTAAAAAGCTGGGAAGGGCAGTAGTTAAAGCAGCATTAAACCCTCAGTTTTCTCCTGGTGATCTGGCCAGTAACACACCTCCTGTATTACAGTGACCCCACTGTGGATAAAGGAACATAGGGGCACCTTTAGACAGCAGCATTGTCAGCCTGGGGGGTATTGTCAGATGGACTAGAAGATTTATATACGCTAACAAATTGAAGCCAAACTCCAGCTAACATTTTTAAGTTATAACAACACATTTTTCTTGTGGGATAAAAGTTTTAAATCAAAGACTAAAATCTGACCATTGTAAGTACCCCTGTCAGTGTTAAATAGTTTCTCTAAACTCTCTAACTACCACTTATTCTGCACTGCTTGCTCTGTTAAAAGGAGGTGGAAAAACAAAAGACTTACTGGCAGGGTCAAAAGGTGAAAGTAAAAGAAAAAAAGTCCAAAAAAGAAAACAAATACAGTTGCCCCCATCTAACAATTGGTAAGCTGCAATATAAGGATTGATAGAAATTAAATAAAAGTTAAAGCAGTTGTGTTACTTAAAGTGGAACTTTAGTCAGAAAATTAGGCCCTGTTAGATCACCTCAGGCTGGCCCCTTTTGCAGGTATAGCCATGTGAAATATTAAATATAATATTAAATATAAGTGCCTATACTGTTTAAAATTCAATAATACATAGTCTCACCCTGCTCTGCACATGCTCATTTGCTCTCCATTTTTAGGCACTACCGAATTTGTAGAGGCCGATCTGCTGGCAGACTTAAAGTGGAATTGAGCCCTATCCTTTACAGCCAAGAAAGCGGCTTCTGTTTGATCTGCAACTGCCATGTTACTGCACCTGGGATCAGTTAGGACACCAGCCATTTGATGGCTTGACAGTTTGGTTGAGGACACAAGCAAATGTGACAGTCAGCAATCCCGGCTTTCCAGGAATGTAACTGGTCTTTGAAACTGTTAAATCGATGGGTTTAGTTACCGCTTTATGATTTACTGCTGTTCAGGGGCTCTGAGCTTCAGCAAAATGGCAGCTTCCAGCAAGAAGAATCAGGAACAATTGACAGCACACACTCATTTTGGTAGCATAATTATTAATTGTGGAATATATGTTAATTGCTAAAGAACATTATTTTTTATCAAGTTGTTATGGGTAAAGTTCCGCTTTGAATACATTCCCAAATAAAAAGGTTTCCCAGAAAAGAAGTAAATACTCATCTTGTTCAGTGTGCAGCACTGCTCGGTTGCAAGGAAAAAAAAATCAACCCTTGACGTTTTAGAAACCAAAGCTTCCAGAAGTGTTGATTTCCTTCTCCTATGTCCCTTGCAGCATTCAACGTGGTTCCTTATGGCAAAATCTACACTATTACAGGACACATTAACAGTCCATAGTTAGATTTTAATGGATTTGCTTGTTAAAGCCATTTCATTCATAAATAATATAAAGATTTACCTTGTATTTATTAAAAGTAATACAGTATATGTAACATAATAAAATAGAGATAACTGAGTTTTTAGCACAAGCTGTCAGCAGTACTGATACATTATGATGTCTAATAGCCAAGGCAGTTCAGGCAGCAGTCCTCCACATCCACTTGCCCTAGCATTGATGATACTATGTTGAACTTTTGCCCCAGAGACAGCTGACATGCATTCTGGGCAGTCACAAACCTTTAACAGCTGATTCAGGTATTTCATCTGTTCTGTCCTCTCATGACCTTACACCTATTCAAAAAGCTCTGTTTGTCAGGAGAAGAATGAGTTGTAGCTTAGCAGAACTTGCTTAGACAGAGAACTCAATATGATGAATCAGCCTTGGAATGACAGCAATACACAGGAAATATAGTAAAACCTGCAGCTTCCTGATTCACTGTAAATAATCCCCACCAACACTTATTGAGATTTGTGCAAAAGATAAAATGATAATCTGTAATCCAGATCATCTGCTTGTCCCAGGATCCTCTGACCTGAGCTTTTGGGGCTTTTTTCTTTTAACATGTTTTCTTTAGGGTTTTACAAAAAAATCTGCACTGCCCCCTTCCACCCAAAAAATAGAGTTGGATTAAGATGACCATTAATGTCAAGGGGGGATGGGCAAATTACACACTATCCCCCCACTTCCATATCTGTCCTCATTGCTTAAAAAATGTACACATTGGGCTTTGGTATTGAAATTGCTAAAAGATTGGTTGCAGCATGTTTGTCTTACTCATGTGATCTAGATCTCCCTTTGGGCATATACATTTTGCACTGGGAAAATGCCAACATGTTTATCTTCCCACATACACAATGGAAGCATGCCAAACCACCAATGTATGCTCACTGATGACCTAAGGCTCATAATACAATTAAAATAAATTATTAGTTTAAGAAGAGGAATGGGCATAGTTTACGTTAATCCCTAGTGCCCAACCTGCTGTCTGATGGCCACATGTGGCCCTTTGATACTTGTGTGGATCTTGGACCCCAGTAGTCTGTAGTGGGAATATTGGTTCATAAAGTCCCAGTAACATGCCCCAAGACTTTTAATGTCTTTTTTAACATGTTTCCAGTCTCCAACCATATTAATTACAGTTAAAGCGGTACTAAAGTCCGCTTTGTGATTTTTACCTACAGGTAAGCCTATAATAAGGCTTTCCTGTAGGTAAATGAACATCTCCTAAACAAGTTATTCACCTTGGATGCAGTTGGTGATGTCACCGATGCATGCGCTCTGAAGGTCCAGCATACCATGCTGGACCTTCAGAGGACCATGCTATAACCAAGGGTTCCCACGTGCATGCAGGAGCGACATCATCGTGGCTCCAGCCACTCACACAGCCGGAGTCCACGAACCCAGAATGAAGACCGGGGGAAGAGGGATGCCCTCTCAGCTGTGACAACATGGTGCTGGAGGGTTTCAGTTTAAGGTATGCATACTAGCACATTATACTATCATTTTGCAGGGGAAAGTTTTTTTTTTATTGCAGCAGTTCACTACCGCACTAATAAATGTTCTGGGTTGTGTATCTCTCTCTATTGTAAAACAAATACATTTTTCAGCATTTCAGCAGCGTTATGTCATTACATGCAGCAACCAATGGTAATCGCTTTTCCGCCATTTGCATAGACAAACTTTGGAACCAGCTACAGAGGAAAAAAAAATCTACAAACTGCCACAAAAATAATCAATGATTTGAAATTTTCAAGTTACAAATGTCCAATATGCTAGTGTGACAGACCTTTAAAGTCCAGCCTAATATCTTCCCTAAAGCCTACCTCACCTATTTATTCAAACCCATAAGTCTCCTGGCTGGTGTGCTGATGTCATGGATCCTTCTCTGCAGTTGCATTGGGTCGTCCCTACAGCTACATTAAATGACACACATAATATCATATGTGTTGTTCCGTGCAGCAGTACTGTTTGCCCAGGCGGTGAAGATACATCTCCAGGTGGTGTGTCTTTGGCTTTCTTGGGATCCTAGGATTTGGGTGGAAGGACACTATCATTACACTCAGAAGAGGGGCACCATCTAGGAGAGGATCTTCTGGTGGAGCATGTAAAATTGAAGATGAGTATTGCAGCAAAAGTGGCTTTTTTATTTTTTATGGTCTATTACTTTTTACTGTTTTTGTTGTAAAATTGATGTGAGTTTTACTTTAAAGTCACAAAGAAAAAAAGAAAAACACTTATTTCTATATTGTAAGCTCTAAGGAGCAGGGCCCTCTGATCCCTCCTGTATTGAATTGTATTGTAACTGTACTGTCTGCCCCCATGTTGTAAAGCACTGCGCAAACTGTTGCCACTATATAAATCCTGTATAATAATAATAATAATAATGGTAGGATCTAATATAAATAATGTGCCACTTACATCAAGGATTTTGCACGTAATCCTTTAAATCAGAATATAAAACATAATATATACATGAATATGAAACATAGTTCAGATTAATGCTTTTTTAATTTTTAAATAGTTCTCTAACATGGTGGGTGAGTGAGGCTAGGAGAATTGTAATTAAAATTAACAAAGTATCTTTATTTTCCATGTTGTATCAGTCTAATTTTGCTGTGTCTTCTCTGGACAGTTACAAAATTCAAATGATTAATTTAGGACTATTGGTTTATATATCATGGCATTAAGAAAGTCCTGTGCTATTGCTTGTGATAATTTCCACATCAGTTTCAAATATGCTTTTTTTAAAAATTTTAAAGCGTATTGAAACACACAGATGCATCCCTGACAGTTAGGTTTTCATCCTTTACATGTATACTAGTCAGCCACCCAGTAGCTATGTTGCAGTGTAAAATGTATACTGTTTATTGTACAAGACTTTATATGTAAAGACAAGGCAAGAAATATGGTTCCATAATATTTCTATGCTAAATAACACAAAAGTATGCATCAATAAATAAAGCCAGAGATAAGTGGAATGTTTAAACTTGCAACAATTTTATGTCCCTCATCTGCCTTCTGGAATGCTGTGGTGCTAGTGATTGACATTTGGCACCTACTGTATGTACAGGTCTTCCAAATCAGTATAGAGAGGATATCTAGTAGGGAAAGAGTGCCGTCAAAGGACTTTACTATCAAAATCTACATCAGTGTTTTCAATGGCCAGTTGAAGGACATAAAGATATGTGTAGGTCACTCGCCTCCCTAATCCAATAAGGATCCTCTTATTTAAAAAAACTGCAGCATACACATCTGACCATGCTATAAAAATGTGCAATATATCTTAATTGTTTTGTACGTGTTGAGATCTGTCTGTCTGTCTGAATGATATGCAAGTCTGCTACTCAGAAAACCAGACAACCAGAAAAATTAGTTGTCACCAATCACCATATGAATCATCCAAACAAGTAGAAACAAGGATTCAGGTTTTCAATGGGTAATGGAGTTGAGAATTCACATTTATATACAGTCCAATGACAGCACCAAACAAACATCATGGAGATCTACATTTTATTGATAAAATTGGCAGAAAAAATCCAATGCATTTCAGGGTCCAAACAGACTCTTCATTAGGACTAAGTAATTTTGACTATGCTTACATGGACTCATAAGTGGATACCTAACCAATCTGTAGTGGGATTTTCTACTGGGGACAGTTTCAGAAGGCAGGTTATGCCAATGTTAAAGCACAGTATAGACGTTTGTTTGGCCCCTGAAACGCATTGGATTTTTTCCACCATTAACTATTTTTATTATTAAAAACTTTAGGATTCATGCATGTTTGGTTGGTGCTCCCATTGGACTGTATATACCATTCTGGGTAGATGAAAAGATGCTAGCTCCCCATCATCTTTAGTATGTGGTAAATTTTATTTATTCAGTTAGAAACACAGCGGTATCTAATAGCGGAGTGAGAAATTAAAGTTTATAGTGAACCAAATGATGTAGGTTTTCATCTCATTTTTATACCTCAGTTCTCAATGCAATGATATACAGAGGAGGTCAGGGAGCCATGCAAACATGCTGCACAGTTTTGTGCACATCAGGGACAAAGAGCACCAAGAGGAGCCTACAAAAAATTACATTTTTTCACAGAGATGTACAACATGTACTTGGGGTTTCCAAACATTACAGTGAGCTTTGCAAAATGACCAATCATAATGATGATGCTATATATTTTTTAAGTCTGTTTGTTCATGTTCCCCACAATAAGGTCCATCAAAGTCCAGTTTTGGCTGGTGACTGTTCATATTGAAATAGCGATAATGAAATTAACTTTTGGAAGTTGGGCATATAAGATTAAAATGGTTGTGTCTGTCTACCTACTCTAATGTGCTGTTTTTTACCACATCTAATGCCGCGTACACACAAGCTGATTTTCCGGTGCACTAGGTCTGACGGGATTAGTCTGGCGGACAATCCAATAGTGTGTGGGCTAGTCCGATAGCTTTTCGGGATAAAAATCAGACAGACCTAGAAATAGAACATGTTTCAAATCTGTCCGACGGACTAAAATTGGGAAAACGGTTCGTCTGTGTGCTGGTCTGATGGATCAAATACGACGCAAGGGAAGCTATTGGCTACTGGCTATTGAACTTCCTTTTTTAGTCCCGTTTACGCCATCACGTTCAAACCCAATGGACTTATGAACGGACTTAGTCCTATCGTGTGGCCAAGTCCTTTGGTTCGGAAAGTCCGTCGGACCTAGTCAGAAAGTCCGTCGGACCTAGTCAGAAAGTCCGTCGGAAAGACCGGACCTAGTCCGCCGGAAAGTCCGCTTGTGTGTACTCGGCATTCCACAGATTCATTTAGGAAAGTTCCTATTGCATCGTAGAAATGTTTTTCCTCTTTATGTAGACCCACTTAGTTGTGGTATGATGATGTTCAGGATGCGATTATCCTGTATCTAACAGCATGTGAACCCTATAAATAAGTCTTTTAGTTTATTGGCATATTCCCCCACGTTTTTTAGAAGAAAAAATAGAAAAGGGTGTACTCTATTGCAATATATTCATAAAAAAGACATGCCCCTTGCATAAATTTCAATCATGCAGTACGTAAAAACATTATGCACATTATGAAATGTTCAATCGAAAAAAATCCACCAATTCGTTATGTCATTTATTTTATATAAGCCTTTTCTAATCAGGGTTCCTTCGAACCCCAGGGCTCTTCCAGAGGTTAGGTAACCACTTACACCACTGATCTTTATAGCTCTTTGTAAGGTGGAGTCATTTTCCTCATAGCCCAAAGTGTGTGGTGCATTCTTCCCACTGATCAATAATGTAATGGGGTCCTTCTTCCGCTGACTCTAATGAACACCAATGTAAAAGGGCCATCTCACTAACCACCAGTCTGTCAGGACATTTTTCCAGTGGCCATCAACATGATCAGGCATTATTACACTGACTACCAATGTGTGTGAATGCTACAAGTTTCACTGTCTGTATTTCTTTTCTGGATATTAAAAAGGAAGTAAACCCTGATGGGAGGTCAGTTTCTTCACAGCGCATGCGCTGATGACATCATCGGCACACTACTAGGTAAATATCTCCTAAACGGCGCACGTTTAGGAGATATTTCTACTACCTATAGGTAAGCCTTATTCTAGACTTACCTATAGGTAAAAGTGACAATTGGGGGTTTACAACCACTTTAATTAATTTTAATATTACTGTACAGAATTTTTTTTTCACATAGAGCAGCCCTTGGTGTAAAATGCATTAAGTTTGCGCTCATTTTTCAATTGTTTATGTATTCTTCTATCTCTGCTTACTATTCACACTAATGTATCATAAACTACAGTATAGATCTATGACAAAAAAATGTGTAGGATATCCCACGCTACCTTGTAGGTATTGATATATGGCTTGTCTTGTGATGGGTGGCTGCATACAACCCAACTGTGTTCCCACAGTGTGAATCAAATAATGAGAGTATGTTGTTTCGCCTAGTGCCCTCTAAGTTTGACCTCTCTTACTAGGTCAAATTTTGCCTTCCCCCACATGCTGGGGTATGCATGGAGGGCTCCTCTGACGTCCTGTATATCCAGATACCCTTTCTTTAGTGGGCCTTTAAAACCACATTTTTTCCTCCATATAAAGATTCATGCAAAAAAAGGGGGTCATTTAAGTTTAAAGCAAACAGCTCCCGTGATGGACAGCTGGAAACAAAGGTGCCCATCCCTGATGAAGTCACGTGACCGTGATAACACACTTAGGGTAGAGTCAGGTGACACTGCTGCACACAGAAGTGAGGTGGGAACCTTTGTAGCCAGCTGCCCATGACAAGAGCTGTTTGTTTTAAACTTAAATGACCCCTTTTTTGCATGAATCTTTCTATAGAGGAAAAATGGTGGTTTTAAAGGGCCACGCACCCCACTAAAGAAAGGGTATCTGGATATACAGTGGAACAAATGAGGAGGAGGATGATGTCAGAGGAGCCCACTGTGTATACCCCAGCATATAGGGGAAGGCAAAATTTGACCTAGTAAGAGTGGTCAAACTTAGAGGGCAGTAGGCACAACAACAAAATCTTATTACCATATAGATCTAGTAATTAGTGGCAGGGGTTCTTTAAGACCAAAGCTATTTTAAGGCTACATTCACAAGGATGTACCTAACAGCAGGTAAACACTAGTAACCTGCACTTTAACAAGTTGAAAGATTTCCTGCACATAGGTGCAGTTGTAAACGCAAATGTTTCGCTGAGTTTAGGAGAGTCTGCATTTTCAGGCTTTTTTCCTCAATACCCCATTGTTGGGGGTAATATATTACAGGCACCTCCTCTTCCACTTTGTGGTTAGTTTTCTGAGCACGGAGACAAAGGTGTGTCAGGACCTGGACTTAAACCTGGGACCTCTGCTGTGTCTGGCAATGACTGCTTGCTGAGCCACCTGGACAGTTCCCCGGACAATTCCTTAAATGATCCTGCCTTGAATTTTGTTTGTCTTGAACCTTGAACTCTTTGCTCCTCCCATGAACTTCATGATTTAAGCCATGTCTCTGCAGTTCCTGTTTGCCTGATTATTGTGCTCCCTCCAGCCAATATCTCACTTTGGCCTTCCCTGCTGCGATATGTATCTTCACTATCATTCATTACCGACCTTTGACTTGTTCCTCGACTGCACTTCTGCTTAATCCCAAACTGCAAATACTGGTTACTGACCTTTTGGCTTGTCTCCTGACTACACTTCTGCTTGATCCCTACCTGCTATATCTGCTACTAGACCCCAGCTCGCTCACCTCCTGGTAGGGCAATCCTGAGGATTATGACCTAGTATTGACATGCAGCAAACCCATCTCCACCATCAGGAGCTTTGGTGTATACCTCACACCTCATGTGAACCCGTGTCATCAGCCAGGGTGACCTTTATGTATACATGTCCCATTTGTCGGTGGGTGCTGCTCCACTGCTATAGCTACTGGCATCCAAGCCTCACTCCAAACTGTGACAAGGTGTGTAATTATAATGGAGTACAGAGCAAAGTTCCTGTGGTTTGCTTGAGAAGAGAAGATGACTGAGGCAGAGAGAGAGGCAGAGAGAGGGGCAAATAAAGCAAAAATTGGTACATCTACGAACATCTCAGCATCTAACTTGGGGATATTGGGGATGCATGAGGAAATCAGAACCTATCCCAATACATTTTACAACTCTTCCAGAATGTCAGTGTCCACCTTTGACAGCTTAGTAACTATTGTTAGACCACATCTGGAAAGAATGAACACCAACATATGGAAAAATGAGAACCAACATGAGAATGAATACCAACATTTCAGGAAGTAAAGAGGAAGAGTGGCATTTTCTGCTCTCTGCAGCTAAACACAATGCACAGCCAGCTGCGGGTGGGAAGGAAAAGTTGCCCTTGTAGGTAGCACTTTCCTTTTTTCCTAAATGTAGTTGAACTCACTGTATGCAACTAAATGCTGCTAATCGTTATGAATAACATGACTATTTTGCATTGTGAGTCCAGCTGCTTTTAGAAATGTCTTCTAAATGTGGCTAAACTCTGAAATTTAGACACTTGTGCAAATGTATCCTAAGGGTTCCTCTATGTTAAAAAAAATGGAGAAAGGCTATATTATACCTTATAAATGCAAATGTTAAATGGGCAATTTAAATATAAGCAATGCTTAGTACAACTCTTTAAATTGGATATAAATGAGAGAGCAGTTAGATGTAAGAATGCAAAGTAAGAGGAAAGTTGTCTTGGTTGTTCAACAGCCACACAAATATGTACCCTCATACTGAATCTAAATTGATGTGTGAGAGCTATGCAGATAACCCTATTGACAATGCTGTCAATGGAGTCAACAAAGTCCCAAGGTATGAAGGGGGCAAAAGACAACACATCTCTCTCTCCATTCTGGAACAGAATCAGCAGAATTATACAATTATTATTTAGGGTCTACAGGTGACTTTAGCCTTTTGGACCCTTGAAAAAGAATAGAGTAAAATCATTTACACTGGATTGCATTGTCTTCATTGTTTGTAAAATTGAGTAATTTTCTGCATCGCTCCATTGTAAATGCAATCCCTTTCAAAACACGTTAAATATTAAAACTCATCTTCAACAAAGAAGAAAGGCATATATTTCCTTTTAATAACACATCAACCTGGAGCCAAATCACTTAAACAAAAATAAATAAAAAATAAAATAAGAGAAAAACATTAAAAAAACAGGAATTGCTGGATGGTTATGTTCCGAGGGCAGTGATAAATATATACACTGATCTGTCTGACTGGGAGGGGGAGGGATTAAAATCACTTGTGTGAAATCAAACTCGCACAATGGAGTATATTGACATTATTTATGCATTTAATTCCTTTATATGGAGAAAAGCTACCATGAAGTAACATCTAATTTGCACTAGCTGAGCAATCTGATCTTCAAAGGGCAATAATTTTACAAATGCAGTTTAATGTTTAGACTTGCCTTATCATAAACACAGAGCATACTGTGTGTGGACAGTCAGTCTGACTTATGGTTCCTTGACTCAGCCTGCACAAGATAACCAAGAGTAATGGTTTTTGATAATCACGCCGCAATATTAATATAACATGAACCACAAAAGGCTTTTGTGATGTAGTTTTA
Source organism: Lithobates septentrionalis (assembly GCA_037952835.1). Classification (NCBI taxonomy): domain Eukaryota; kingdom Metazoa; phylum Chordata; class Amphibia; order Anura; family Ranidae; genus Lithobates; species Lithobates septentrionalis. The sequence continues at coordinate 4,698,079 of JBBDGP010001761.1, read as the reverse complement.
GTTAAGCTTGCAAACCTCATTGAAATATAAAACAAGCTATAGTTTTTAAGTGATCTCTGAAAATTTCATTCCTAAGCATAAACAACTCTATAGATTATTGTCGTGAAAGAAAATTTGGAATTCCTGTGGAACAAAAGGCAGGCGCATGCTTATGTCTTTAGGACATCCGTTTTAATCATGGAAGCTATGAAAAGATACCTACAAGCTACAGGATATTAAGGAGGTTATTCATGCTGGTCTTTAAATCGCTGTCCATTTCAATTACTAATTTTTTACCAGTGCTTTTTTACAAAATTACTAATTATTTTCGGTTTAATAAAAAACTCTGAAAACATTTCATTTTTTTTTTCTTTTTCATTGCATGGGGTGATCGATTTCACATAGAGATGGTTAGGTTTTCACTCTTTGTGTCAAAGTGCAACCAACATCCTTGCGAAATGATAGCTCAGAGAATGTCAATTGCAAAAAAAGCCATTTTGTTGGTGTCTTTTTTACGTGACCGCTTTGACCATGGACATACAGTAGATTGACATGGACTAACAATTTTTTGTGTAAGATTGTGCCTCATGCTGGTGAGGCGCGTTCATGTCGGTGAGGGGTGGATTAGTACATGATGGGGGCGGATTATTCAATGATGAGCAGTGCTGCCAAGATGGGGGCAGATTTTTGAAATGATGGCCAGTGCTGCAAAACACATTTTTCTGCTATTCTTCCTGGACGCTTGCGGGGCGTGTTTAGTCAACTGAAGGTTTTTTTCTATCTGAAAAATATGCGTTTTTCAGCACCGGCCATAATTTAAAAATCCGCCCCCATTTTAGCAGCACTGCCCATCATTTAATAATCCATCCCCATTATGTACAAATCTGCCTCTCACCGGCATGAACATGCCTCGGTTGCGTGAGGCACAATCTGACACAAACGTTTCTTTTGTCGGCTATTGTGCGCAGGCGCCATCTCAACAGCTGATTGTCAAATAAGCTGTTGTGCTGTTCCGTACGGTGCATGCGCCGTTCGTCCCAGGCATTTCTCGATAGTGGTCACTATCCGATAGAACACCGGGAAGCCGGCTGCCACATCCTTAACCGATTACTCATCTGCAATGAAAAATGCAGAAAGAAAAAAAAAAAAAAAACAGCGTGGATTCCCACCCCAAAATCCATACCAGACCCTTATCCGAGCATACAGGCCAGCAGGCTGGGAAAAGTGGGGCGAGCAAGTGCCCCCCCTGAACCATACCAAGCCACATGCCCTCAACACATGCCCCCAAAGCACCTTGTCCTTATGTTGATGGGGACAAGGGCCTCTTCCCCACAACCCTAGCCAGTGGTTGTAGGAGTCTGTGGAAAGGGAGGCCTATCGAAATCTGGAAGCCCCCAGATCTCAGTCCCTTCTACTTGAATGAGAATGGGGTACATAGTAGCCCTACTTATTCACAAACAAAGTGTAAAAAGTAAATAAAATGGCACAAGTTTTTCATAAGATCAGTCATAAATCACCTTGCCTGCTCCCACTGCCAACCTGAAAAAAGAAAAAGAAAAAACCTTGGGTCCCAATGTAGGCTCCGGCCATCTGCCAGCTTCGCCAACTAAAACAGCTCTTAAATAGCTAAGGGGGGGGACCCACCAACATCACCTGGTGGCCCAGTCCCTTGTGCATTAATTGACCCAGCATGCCCTGGTTGATGACGTAACAAGGGGCGGGGTCACCCCCCACCACAAGGCACCCCCCTTTCCTGGCCTTCTGGGCTGCATGCTCAGATAAGGGTCTGGTATGGATTTTTAGGGGGACTCCACGCTGTTTTTTTAAAAAAAATTGGCATGGGGGTTCCCCTTAAAATCCATACCAGACCTGAGAGGCCTAGTATGGATTGAGGGGACCCCACAATTTTTTTCTGCATTTTTTATTGCCGTCATTCTTTTTTTTACATTCATTTGTCAGTGGGGAAGCCCGCTGACAGCCGATGAGTCATCGGTTGTTAAGGACACAGCAGTTGGCTTCCCGGCCCCCTCCTTAACAACCAGCTATTTTTGACCGATCCAAATTGTTCTGAAAATTTGGAATTGGTTAGAAAACGAATATACAAAATAAAATTTGTTACGATTTCATTCAGAGATTTTCTATTCAAATTTCTATTTGGACCAGAACAAATTGCACACATCTAAAATTTAGTTTGGCTTCGCTGTAATCAGTAGAGCAGTTGTTGATTGGTTAGCGCTGCTCAGGTTTTCACAGGCTACTGCTCTATTTCCCACTGTATTCTAGAGATTTTTAGAACATAGTGGAAAGAAAAGCAGAGGCTGCAGTCTGAATATTTACAGTGCTTTACCTAATCCCTGGGGAGGTGTGCCCAGAAGGTGGAGGAAGAGTCCATAAATAACCTGAATGGCAGGGGGAGATTGCAGCATGCTGGTGTAAGGCAGCAGTCCAGGGTTAAGCCTGGAAAAGACCCTTGTTAAGACGCCGTGCCCCCCTGAGCATAAACATAAGTCAGTGTGAAGATGCCAGGGTTCCAGCTAGGCTTAGCTGGGTAACCCATTAACAGAGCATCCTAGGAATCCAAGAGGTCAGGAGAAAGCTCATAAGAGGAGAGAAGAAGGAAGCTATGGGAGAGAGCCCATGTTGTCCAGAGGCTGAGTGAGTCTTCATCTCCCTTACGGGGTAAAAAGCAGGAGGCAACTGATGGTCCTGTGGCTGAGCCCAGCCAAGCAGGGGTGATATACTGTCAAGGTGCCTTTGGCCAATCATGGCTCAGGGAGACCAAGTCCACGCCACACACACACACACATATATATAGATATATAGATATATAGATATATCTATATCTGTAGATATATATCTCTATCTATCTATACATATATTACACACACACACACATACTAGGGATGAGCCGAACACCCCCCGGTTCGGTTCGCACCAGAACCTGCGAACGGACCGAAAATTTGCACGAATGTTAGAGCCCCATTGAAGTCTATGGGACTCGAACGTTCAAAATCAAAAGTGCTAATTTTAAAGGCTAATTTGCATTAGATTGGTCTAAAAAGGGTTTGGGGACCCGGGTCCTGCCCCAGGGGACATGTATCAATGCAAAAAAAAAGTTTTTAAAACGGCCGTTTTTCAGGAGCAGTGATTTTAATGATGCTTAAAGTGAAAAAAAAAAAGTGAAATATTCCCTTAAATATCGTACCTGGGGGGTGTCTATAGTATGCCTGTAAAGTGGCGTGTGTTTCCCGTGCTTAGAACAGTCCCTGCACAAAATGACATTTTTAAAGTAATAAAAGTCATTTAAAACTGCTTACGGCTTTAATGTAATATCCGGTCCCGGTTATATGGACTAAAATCAGTGAGACAAACGGCATGGGTACCCCCCCCCCCCCGTCCATTACCAGGCCCTTTGGGTCTTGTATGGATATTAAGGGGAACCCCGCACCCAAATTAAAAAAAGGAAAAGCGTGGGGCCCCAGGCCCTCTGAACAGCAGTATACAGGTGGTGCAAACAAGACAGGGACTGTAGGTTGTTTGTTAAGTAGAATCTGTTTGCAATTTTGAACTGGTACATTTTTAAAGTGTAGCTCCAGCCAAAAAATCTATTTTTAAGCTTTTTGGAAAACATAGGGAAGGGTTATCACCCCTGTGACATTTGTTTTGCTGTCTGTGCACCTCTTCAGAAGATTTTACCTCACTTTCTGTCCCAATGACAAATGTTTTTTGACAATTTGGGGTTTTTAGTGAAACAAGGATTGGTGATAAAGCATCAGTGGAGAGGTGACACGTTTTTCGCATATTAACTCTTACAGGAGAGAATTTTCCTTCCTAGGGGTAGATTTCATCTCACTTCCTGTTGTCTCCTTCCGTTTGCAAGTAGGAGTCGTTTGTAAGTTGGATGTTTGAAAGTAGGGGCCTGCCCTATAGACTCTGCAGAAATTGGGGCCTTAGGTGTTGGTGTTGAAACAACACTGTAAGCCCTCACAGTTACTCTTGGTGGGCACAGGAACGGGCCCTGCTGTGAAATATTAGATCAAGAATTGTAATTACATGCACCTGTTGGACAGGGGCAGAAAAATTGAGACTTTGGTGGTGATGGTGCTGGTGCCACAACACTGTGTCCTCACAGTTACTCTTGGTGGGCGCAGAAACGGGCCCTGCTGTGAAATATTAGATCAAGAATTGTAATTACATGTCCCTGTTAAACAGGGGAAGAAAAATTGGGCCTTAGGCACTGGTGCCACAACACTGCAACCCCTCACAGATACTCTAGGAATGAGCCCTCCTGTAAAATATTGCATCAAAAATTGTAATTACATGCCCCTGTTAAACAGGGGCTGAAAAATTGGGCCTTAGCCACTGGTGGCAGCGCCCAGAACCAAAAATATTCTTACAAGCTATCAGAATGATCATTGAGGAGGAAGAGGATAGTCACTCAGCATAACAGGATAGTCACTCAGCATCAGCATAGGCAGTCTTTAAGGGATCTGACTTTTCAAAAAAAATAATTCGGTTACATCAGCATCAGGTGCTTGGTAGCTGGTGGTAATGTAAGACTGATTCATTTTTATGAAGGTCAGTCGATCGACCGAGTCGGTGGACAGGCGCACCCTGTGATCGGTTACAAAACCTCCAGCAGCACTGAATGTGAGTTCCCGAAATAACGCTGGATGCAGGACAGGCCAGTAGCTCAATTGCATACTGTGCAAGCTCTGGCCAGTGATCCATCCTCAAGACCTAGTAACCCAGAGGATTTTCAGTGGGAAAGGTGTCCAAGTCCGATCTTGCCCCTAGGTATTCCTGCACCATGTAAAACAGACGCTGGCGATGGTTGCTGGAACCGATCATACCTTGGGGCTGCGGACTAAAAAATTGTCTGAACGCATCGGTCAGACGGCCACCTTCTCCACTGCTCCTTCTTTGACTGACTGAAGCCTCAGCAACATGTAGTCCAGGAACAGGAGTTTGTAACCTCCCAGTCTCTGGGAACGCGTTGCAAGGCCTCCCGAAGATGTTTCATCCTCTGCTCCCTCTGCGATGGCAAGATAAGGTCCGCAACCTTACCCTTGTAACGTGGATCAAGGAGGGTTGCCAGCCAGTATTGATCCCTCTCCTTGATACCATGAATAAGGGGATCCTTCCGCAGGCTTTGCAGGATCAGGGAGGACATGCAGCGTAGGCTTACTGAGGCATTTGGTCCGGAGTCCTCTGGGTCACTAAGGACGACATGATCCGCAGCCACCTCCTCCCAGCCATGTACAAGTCCATGGTTTTCTTGGGACTGTAAATGATCCCTTAAAGACTGCTGCTGATGCTGAGTGCCAGGCTCCACCTCCATGCTGACACAATCCTCCTCTTCCTCCTCCTCCTCCGCCTCGTCCTCTTCCTGTGTGATCGGCGGGCACGCAGGAACACTGTCTGGATAAAGGGGGCCTTGAGAGCTAAGGAAGTCCTCCTCTTCCTGCCTCTGTTCTGCCTCAAGTGCCCTGTCCATTATTCCACACAGCGTGTGCTCCAACAGGTGGACAAGGGGGACAGTGTCACTGATGCATGCACTGTCACTGCTCACCATCCTCGTGGCCTCCTCAAATGGTGACAGGACAGTGCATGCATCCCTGATCATGGCCCACTGGCGTGGGGAAAAAAAACAAGCTCCCCTGACCCTGTCCTGGTGCCATAGTCGCACAGGTACTCATTTATGGCCCTCTGCTGCGTGTACAGCCGCTGCAGCATGGCCAACGTTGAGTTCCACCTGGTGGGCATGTCACAGATTAGGCGGTTCTTGGGCAGGTTAAATTCCGTTTGGAGGTCAGCCATCTGAGCACTGCCATTATATGACCTGCAGAAATGCACACAGACTTTCCTGGCCTGCCTCAGGACATCCTGTAAGCCCGGGTACCTGCCCAAGAACCGCTGCACCAAGTTAAGGATGTGAGCCAAACAGGGCACATGGGTCAGTTGTCCCTGTCGAAGGGCGGAGAGGAGGTTGGTGCCATTGTCGCAAACCACCATACCTGCCTTAAGCTGGCATGGCATCAACCACCTCTGAACCTGCCCCTGCAGAGCTGACAGAATCTCTGCCCCAGTGTGGCTCCTGTCCCCCAAGCACACCAGCTCAAGCACCGCATGGCATTTTTTGGCCTGCCTGCTTGCGTAGCCCCTTTAACGCCTACGGAGCATCGCTGGTTCCGAAGTCAAATCACAGGAAGAGGCCATGGAGGAAGAAGAAGAGGAGGGGGTGGAGGAGAGAGGTGTGGCAGAATCACCACTAGTAGTATTTTGGAGGCATGGGGGCAGAACAACCTTCAACACTAATGCACCTTGTCCTGCATCCTTCCCAGCTGCCAGAAGAGTCACCCAGTGTGCGGTGAAAGATAGGTAACGTCCCCATCCCTGCTGGACCATGAGTCAGCGGTAATATGCACCTTACCGCTGACCGCCCTGTCCAGCGAGGCCAAGACATTGCCTTCCACATGCCGGTAGAGAGCCGGAATCGCCTTTCGTGAGAAAAAGTGGCGTTTGGGAACCTGCCACTGAGGAACCGCACATTCCACAAACTCACGGAAGGGGGCAGAGTCTACCAACTGAAAAGGCAGCAGTTGAAGTGCTAGCAATTTAGCCAAGCTAGCATTCAACCGCTGGGCATGTGGATGGCTGGGAGCGAACTTCTTTTGGCGGTGCAGCAGCTGGGGCAGGGAAATTTGCCTGGTACAATCTGACGTTGGTGCACCGATAGCAGATTGCCCCCAAGTACTTGGCTGTGACACACCTAATTCTACACCTTCATTCCTCTCAGTGCGCAGGGAACATGACTGCCAGATTGCTGTCCTTCTTGGGCACCCCCTCTCTCTGGGCTCACTTTACTGCCTTCCTCTAGCTGGGTACACATCATCGGAGCCTTCAAAACGCTGGGCATCCTCCTGGAGCATGTACCAAACACTGTGGTCAAACAGTTTGGGGGACTCCTCAGGAGGACATGGTGGGGCTAGGGAAGGAGTGACTGATGCCATTGAGCCGAGGGAAGAGGCCGCGTTGGCAGCTTCTTTGGCAGACAAAGTACCCTGAGCCTGGGTGAGAGAGGATGAGGATGGCTTGGTCATCCACTCTACCAAGTTTTCCGCATGTTGTGGCTCAACACGGCCAGCTGCCGAAAAAAAGGACAAGCGTGTCCTACGGCCACGTGCTGATGAGGATGCACCATCTCCACGACCAGCACTGTAGCCTCTAGACACAGAGCCTGCTTGCCGTCTTTTATTGGCTTGTGACTGTCTGTCTCTCCTTGTTGGCCTTCCAGACATACTAATGGTCTGCAGTGAGATGTAGCTGCACAAAGCTGGGATGTATATATATACTGATACTGCAGCTAGCAGATTTAACTGCCTGCCTGTAGTATTAGTATGAGAACACCAGCAATTGTTTTCAGGTAGCTTTAGGCGCACAATGAGCAGAGGACACAGTGCACTAACTGTAAATACTGTAGCTGCCTGCCTGTGGTATTAATAGGAGAAGAACAACAGCAATTGTCTCCAGGTAGCTTTAGGTGCACAATGTGCAGAGGACGCACTACACTAACTGTAAATACTGTAGCTGCCTGCCTGTGGTATTAATAGGATCAGAACAACACCACTCATTTTCTTCAGGTAGCTTTAGGTGCACACTGTGCAGAGGACACAGTGCACTAACTGTAAATACTGTAGCTGCCTGCCTGTGGTATTAATAGGAGCAGAACAACAGCAATTGTCTCCAGGTAGCTTTAGGTGCACACTGTGCAGAGGACGCACTACACTAACTGTAAATGCTGTAGCTGCCTGCCTGTGGTATTAATAGGATCAGAAGAACACCACTAATTTTCTTCAGGTAGCTTTAGGTGCACACTGTGCAGAGGACGCACTACACTAACTTGTAAACACTACAGCTGCCTATGATACTGTACTAATAGGATCAGAAGAACACCACTAATTTTCTTCAGGTAGCTTTAGGTGCACACTGTGCAGAGAACGCACTAAACTAACTTGTAAATACTGCAGCTGCCTGTGGTACTGTACTAATAGGATCAGAAGAACACCAATAATTTTCTTCAGGTAGCTGTAAATACTGTAAAAACACCTGCCTGCCTGTCAGTAGTAGGAAGAGAATAACAGGAACGGATATATATATACACATACATACACACACACACAACACTTAGGATGTATATATATTTATACACACAATACACTGTAAGTGCAGCTAACTGACTCGCCTGCCTACTCTAACTTAAATCAAATGACACTGTCTCTCTGTCTCTCTCTTAACGCCGGAACACACTACACAGGGCCGCTGTGCAGGCGGCCTTATATAGTGTGGGGCGTGTACTAAACCCCCTGAGCCATAATTGGCCAAAGCCACCCTGGCTTTGGCCAATTACGGCTCTCTGTACAGACGGCGCTGTGATTGGCCAAGCATGTGGGTCATAGTGCATGCTTGGCAAATCATCAGCCAGCAAGGCACTGCGATGCCGCAGTGAATTATGGGCCGTGACGTGCCACTCGAATTTGGCGCGAACGGCCCATATTGTTCAGAATTCTGCGAACGTCCGAACAGGCAATGTTCGAGTCGAACATGCATTCGATTCGAATATGAAGCTCATCCCTAATATATACACACATATACACACTCTGCATTTAGCATAGACTTTATATTCAGTGTTTACTCTATATTCAGTAGACATGTGCACTGACAAAAAATTTGTTTGTTTGCGTTTTCATTTCATCCATTTTCTTGCTTTTTTCAGAAATTCGAAAATTCGTAAATTCGAAAATCCGAACATTTGAAATCTGAAAAAAGAAAGAAAATCGGTAAAATTTGAAATAATAACTAAATAATAACTGTTAAATTATAGGTATTGGAATTTCCTTTCAAATTTGGCTGTTTGTGAACGTAACGAATACAAATTTATCTGACGTTACAAATTATCCAAAATAACGAATGCCGCATCTAAACAAATGGAATGGAACAAATAATAAATAAAAAGGTTTTATTAATATTATTGTTATTCATTATTATTGTTACATTCCATTTGTTTACAAATGGACTAAACAAATGGAATGGAACAAATAATAAATAAAAAGGTTTTATTAATATTATTGTTATTCATTATTATTGTTACATTCCATTTGTTTACATACGGCATTCGTTATTTCAAATAATTCATAAGTTCGGATAAATTCGTACTCGTTACATTCACTAACAGACAAATTTGAAAGGAAATTCCAATACCTATAATTTAAAAGTTATTATTAGATAGTTATTTCAGATTTTTGGGTTTTCAAATTTTCATTCTTTTGAATTTTCAGATTTTCAAATTTCCAAATTTTTGAATTTTCAAATTTCAGAATTTCCTAATTTCGTTTTTTTGAATTTCTGAATTTCCGAAATTTCGAATTTCCGAAAATTCAAAAATCGGAAATTCAGAAAATTTGATATTTCAGAAAATGAAAAATTCGGAGATTTCGGAATTAACAAATCTGTAAAAATATTTTTTTTTATATTTATATATATATATATATATATATATATATATATATATATATATATATATATATATATAAATATATACATATACATACACACACATACATACACACACACACATATATATATCTATACACACACAGTATCTCACAAAAGTGAGTACACCCCTCACATTTTTGTAAATATTTTATTATATCTTTTCATGTGACAACACTGAAGAAATGACACTTTGTTACATTTTCTGTCCCCTCAAAATTACTCAACACAAACCCATTAATGTCAAAATCGCTGGCAACAAAAGTGAATACACCCCTCAGTGAAAATTTCCAAATTAGGCCCAAAGTGTCAATATTTTGTGTGGCCACCATTATTTTCCAGCACTGCCCTAACCCCTTTGGGCATGGAGTTCACCAGAACTTCACAGGTTGCCACTGGAGTCTTCTTCCACTCCTCCATGACAACATCACGGAGCTGGTGTATGTTAAAGACCTTGCGCTCCTCCAACTTCTGTTTGAGGATGCCCCACAGATGCTCAATAGGGTTTAGGTCTGGAGACATGCTTGGCCAGTCCATCACCTTTACCCTCAGCTTCTTAAGCAAGGCAGTGGTTGTCTTGGAGGTGTGTTTGGGGTTGTTATGTTGGAATTCTGCTCTGCGGCCCAGTCTCCGAAGGGAGGGGATTATGCTCTGCTTCAGTATGTCACAGTATATGTTGGCATTTATGGTCCCCTCAATGAACTGTAGCTCCCCAGTGCCAGAAGCACTCATGCAGCCCCAGACCATGACATTCCCACCACAATACTTGACTGTAGGCAGGACACCCTTGTATTTGTACTCCTCACCTGGTTGCCGCCACACACGCTTGACACCATCTGAACCAAAAAAGTTTATCTTGGTCTCATCAGATCACAGGACATGGTTCAAGTAATCCATGTCCTTAGTCTGCTTGTCTTCAGCAAACTGTTTGCGGTCTTTCTTGTGCATCATCTTCAGAAGTGGCTTCTTTCTGGGACTACAGCTATGCAGACCAATTTGATGCAGTGTGCGGCGTATGGTCTGAGCACTGACAGGCTGACCCCCCCACCCCTTCAACCTCTGCAGAAATGCTGGCAGCACTCATATGTCTATTTCCCAAAGACAACCTCTGGATATGACCTAAGCACGTGCACTCAACTTCTGTGGTCGACCATGGCGAGGACTGTTCTGAGTGGAACCTGTCCCGTTAAACTGCTGTATGGTCTTGACCACCATGCTGCAGCTCAGTTTCAGGGTCTTGGCAATCTTTTTATAGCCTAGGCCATCTTCATGTAGAGCAACAATTCTTTTTTTAGATCCTCAGAGAGTTCTTTCCCATGAGGTGCCATGTTGAACTTCCAGTGACCAGTATGAGAGAATAAGAGTGATACCAAATTTAACACACCTGCTCCCCATTCAGACCTGAGACCTTGTAACACTAATGAGTCACATGACACCGGGGAGAGAAAATTGCTAACTGGGCCCAATTTGGACATTTTCACTTAAGGGTGTACTCACTTTTGTTGCCATCAGTTTAGACATTAATGGCTGTGTGTTGAGTTATTTTGAGGGGACAGCAAATTGACACTGTTATACAAGCTCTGCACTTACTACTTTACATTGTAGCAAAGTGTAATTTCTTCAGTGTTGTCACATGAAAAGATAATAAATAATAATAAAAAATTTACAAAAATGTGAGGTGTGTACTCACTTTTGTGAGATACTGTATATATATATATATATATATATATATATATATATATATATTCTGCATATATTATATACACACATACATATTCTCACTCTGCATTCAGCGTAGCCTATATCTACAATGCATTTGGTGGTATAAAGTCTCTATTACACTTCAGGCGGTGTACACAGTATATGATACAGTGTAGTGTGGTGTTGCATAACAAAAAATACATCATGTCCGGAAGGCCACCAATGAGAGGCAGACGCTCACAGGCCACTAAAAGAGGGCAAGCAGCCACCGTGTTTACAGTCAACAGTGGTGGTCATGGACATGGTGCATCCTCTACAGGTGGCCTTTAGGCAAGCTTGTCCTTTTTTTTCTGCTGCTGGCTGTGTTATTGAGCCACAACATGCAGAAGAGTTGGTGGAGTGGATAATGAAGCCATCCTCATCCTCCTCATCCTCTGTCACTCAGGCTCAGAGTAGTTTGCCTTCAAACACAGTTGCCAAAGCGGCCTATTCTACCGACTCCTTGTCCACAGTCACTCCTTCCGTAGCCCCACCATCATGCATGGAGGAGTCCCCATAATTATTTGAACACAGTGTCGGTTATACAACCCCTGGCAAAAATTATGGAATCACCAGTCCCCGAGGATGTTCCTTCAGTTGTTTATTGTTGTAGAAAAAAAGCAGATCACAGACATGGCCAAAAACTAGTCATTTCAAATGGCAACTTTCTGGCTTTAAGAAACACTAAAAGAAATCAAGAAAAATAATTGTGGTGGCCAGTAACAGTTAGATTTTTAGAACAAGCACAGGGAATAAATTATGGAATCACTCAATTCTGAGGAAAAAATTATGGAATCATGAAAAACAAACAAAATAACACTCCAACACATCCCTAGTAGGGATGAGCTTCGAGTTCGAGTCGAACTCATGTTCGACTCGAACATTGGCTGTTCGCAAGTTCGCCGAACAGCGAACAATTTGGGGTGTTCGTGGCAAATTCGAATGCCGCGGAACACCCTTTAAGGAGTCTATGGGAGAAATCAAAAGTGCTAATTTTAAAGGCTTATATGCAAGTTATTGTCATAAAAAGTGTTTGGGGACCTGGGTCCTGCCCCAGGGGACACGGATCAATGCAAAAAAAGTTTTAAAAACGGCAGTTTTTTCAGGAGCAGTGATTTTAATAATGCTTAAAGTCAAACAATAAAAGTGTAATATCCCTTTAAATTTCGTACCTGGGGGGTGTCTATAGTATGCCTGTAAAGGGGCGCATGTTTCCCGTGTTTAGAACAGTCTGACAGCAAAATGACATTTCGAAGGAAAAAACCCATTTAAAACTACTCGCGACTATTGCATTGCCGACAATACACATAGAAGTTCATTGATAAAGACGGCATGGGAATTCCCCACAGGGGAACCCCGAACCAAAATTAAAAAAAAAAAAAAAATGACGTGGGAGTCCCCCTAAATTCCATACCAGGCCCTTCAGGTCTGGTATGGATATTAAGGGGAACCCCGGCCAAAATTAAAAAAAAAAAATGACGTGGGGTTCCCCCTAAATTCCATACCAGACCCTTATCCGAGCACGCAACCTGGCAGGCCGCAGGAAAAGAGGGGGGACGAGAGTGCGCCCCCCCTCCTGAACCGTACCAGGCCACATGCCCTCAACATTGGGAGGGTGCTTTGGGGTAGCCCCCCAAAACACCTTGTCCCCATGTTGATGAGGACAAGGGCCTCATCTCCACAACCCTGGCCGGTGGTTGTGGGGGTCTGCGGGCGGGGAGCTTATTGGAATCTGGAAGCCCCCTTTAACAAGGGGACCCCCAGATCCCGGCCCCCCCCCTGTGTGAAATGGTAAGGGGGTACTTACCCCTACCATTTCACTAAAAAACTGTCAAAAATGTTAAAAATGACAAGAGACAGTTTTTGACAATTCCTTTATTTAAATGCTTCTTCTTTCTTCTATCTTCCTTCTTCTTCTTGTTCTTCTGGTTCTTCCTCCGGCGTTCTCGTCCAGCATCTCCTCCGCGGCGTCTTCTATCTTCTTCTCCTCGAGCCGCTCCGCACCCATGGCATGGGGGGAGGCTCCCGCTCTTCTCTTCGTCTTCTTCTTCGTCTTCTTCGTCTTCTTCGTCTTCTTCGTCTTCATCTTCTTCATCTTCTTCATCTTCTTCTCCGGGCCGCTCCGCATCCATGCTGGCATGGAGGGAGGCTACCGCTGTGTGACGGCGTCTCCTCATCTGACAGTTCTTGAATAACGGGGGGCGGGGCCACCCGGTGACCCCGCCCCCTCTGACGCCCAGGACATGACGGGACTTCCCTGTGGCATTCCCCGTGATGTCACAGGGAAGTCCCGTCAAGTCACCGTGCGTCAGAGGGGGGCGGGGTCACCAGGTGGCCCCGCTCCCCCTTTATTTAAGAACCGTCAGACAAGGAGACGCCGTCACACAGCGGGAGCCTCCCTCCATGCCAGCATGGGTGCGGAGCGGCCCGGAGAAGAAAATGAAGAAGAGAAGAAAAGAAGAAGAGAAGAAGAAGAGAAGATGAAGAGAAGAGCGGGAGCCTCCCCCCATGCCATGGGTGCGCAGTGGCCCGAGGAGAAGAAGATAGAAGACGCCGCGGAGGAGATGCTGGACGAGAACGCTGGAGGAAGAACCAGAAGAGCCAGAAGAACCAGAAGAAGAAGATGAAGGAAGATAGAAGAAAGAAGAAGCATTTAAATAAAGGAATTGTCAAAAACTGTCTCTTGTCATTTTTAACATTTTTGACAGTTTTTTAGTGAAATGGTAGGGGTAAGTACCCCCTTACCATTTCACACAGGGGGGGGGCGGGATCTGGGGGTCCCCTTGTTAAAGTGGGCTTCCAGATTCCGATAAGCCCCCCGCCCGCAGACCCCCACAACCACCGGCCAGGGTTGTGGGGATGAGGCCCTTGTCCTCATCAACATGGGGACAAGGTGTTTTGGGGGGCTACCCCAAAGCACCCTCCCAATGTTCAGGGCATGTGGCCTGGTACAGTTCAGGAGGGGGGGCCGCACTCTCGTCCCCCCTCTTTTCCTGCGGCCTTCCAGGTTGCGTGTTCGGATAAGGGTCTGGTATGGATTTTTGGGGGGACCCCACACCGTTTTTTTGTTTTTTTTTGGCGCGGGGTTCCCCTTAAAACCCATACCAGACCTGAAGGGCCTGGTAGGGAATTTAGGGGGACTCCCACGTCTTTTTTTAAATTTTGGTTCGGGGTTCCCCTGTGGGGAATTCCCATGCCGTTTTTATCAACTATGAACTTCTATGTGTATTGTCGGCAATGCAATAGCCGCGAGTAGTTTTAAATGGGTTTTTTCCTTTGAAATGTCATTTTGCTGTCAGACTGTTCTAAACACGGGAAACATGCGCCCCTTTACAGGCATACTATAGACACCCCCCAGCTACGAAATTTAAAGGGATATTACACTTTTATTGTTTGACTTTAAGCATTATTAAAATCACTGCTCCTGAAAAAACGGCCATTTTTAAAACTTTTTTTTGCATTGATCAATGTCCCCTGGGGCAGGACCCAGGTCCCCAAACACTTTTTATGACAATAACTTGCATATAAGCCTTTAAAATTAGCACTTTTGATTATTCATGTTCGTGTCCCATAGACTTTAACGGTGTTCGCGTGTTCGAACAAACTTTTTTCCTGTTAGCATGTTCTGGTGCGAACCGAACAGGGGGGTGTTCGGCTCATCCATAATCACTAGTACTTTGTTGCACCACCTCTGGCTTTTATAACCGCTTGCAGTCTCTGAGGCACTGACTTAAGTGATAAACAGTACTCTTCATCAATCTGGCTCCAGCCTTCTCTGATTGCTGTTGCCAAATCATCTTTGCGAGTTGGAGCCTTGTCATAGACCATTTTCTTTAACTTCCACCACAGATTTTCAATTGGATTGAGATCCGGACTGTTTGCAGGCCATGACATTGACCTTATGTGTCTTTCTTCAAGGAATTTTTTTCACAGTTTTTGCTCTATGGCAAGATGCATTATCATCTTGATGCATGATTTCATCATCCCCAAACATCCTTTCAATAGATGGGATAAGAAAAGTGTCCAAAATTTGAATGTAAACCTGTGCATTTATTGAAGATTTAATGACAGCCATTTCCCCAGTGCCTTTACCTGTCATGCAGCCCCATATCATAATTGACTGTGGAAATTTGCATGTTTTCTTCAGACAGTCGTCTGCATAAATCTCATTGGAACGGCACCAAATAAAAGTTCCAGCATGATCACCTTGCCCAATGCAGATTCGAGATTCATCACTGAATATGACTTTTATCCAATCATCTACAGTCCACGATTGCCTTTCCTTAGCCCATTGTAACCTTGTTTTTTTGTGTTTAGGTGTTAGAGATGGCTTTCTTTTAGCTTTTCTGTAGGTAAATCCCATTTCCTTTAGGCGGTTTCTTATAGTTCGGTCACAGATGTTGACTCCAGTTTCCTCCCATTTGTTCCTCATTTGTTTTGTTGTGCATTTTCTGTTTTGAAGGCATATTGCT
Source organism: Lithobates septentrionalis (assembly GCA_037952835.1). Taxonomy (NCBI): domain Eukaryota; kingdom Metazoa; phylum Chordata; class Amphibia; order Anura; family Ranidae; genus Lithobates; species Lithobates septentrionalis. The sequence continues at coordinate 4,682,336 of JBBDGP010001761.1, read as the reverse complement.
TTAAGTTTTCTGTCTTGACGCTTTAATGTCTTCCTTGGTCTACCAGTATGCTTGCCTTTAACCACCTTCCCATGTTGTTTGTATTTGGTCCATGTTTTAGACACAGCCGACTGTGAACAACCAACATCTTGTGCAACACTGTGTGATGATTTACTCTCTTTACTTAAATACTAACAAGCAGATTTAATCTGATGCAGGTGTTAGTGTTTGTAATGAAAATTTACAGGGTGATTCCATAATTTTTTCCTCAGAATTGAGTGATTCCATAATTTATTCCCTGTGCTTGTTCTATAAATCTAACTGTTACTGGCCACCACAATTATTTTTCTTGATTTCTTTTAGTGTTTCTTAAAGCCAGAAAGTTGCCATTTGAAATGCCTTTAGTTTTTGGCCATGTCTGTGATCTGCTTTTTTTCTACAACAATAAACAACTGAAGGAACATCCTCAGGGACTGGTGATTCCATAATTTTTGCCAGGGGTTGTATGCTGCTGGAGGACGAGCAGCGTTTTGAAGGCTGCGATGTTGGTTCACAGGTTGAGGAAGGGAGTAACTTTAGCCTAGACAGAGGGGTGCCACAGAAGGACAAGAAACTGGCAGTCGTGTTCCCCCAGCTGCAGCATACTGCCAAGTTTGCTTCAGTGACGAGGAGGGAGGGGATGATGAAGTCACTGACTGTACTTGGGTGCCTGAGAGAAGAGAGGAGGAGAAGGAGGAGGAGAAGGAGGAGGCACAAATCCAATGAGGCAGGATGTCCTCTAGGGGGCAGCTTAAGAGCAGCCACCCTATTGCATAGCTCCGCAGGTGCAGGGTGCTGCTGACCCACACACTTTTAAAAGTTTCTTGGTGTGGGCCTTTTTTGACAGGTGTGCAGCAGATCGCACTGTTGCAGTTTGCAACCTGTCTGAAGCGGATCAAGCATGGCCAGAACAGCAGCCGCTTGGGTACTACATGCTTGACCAGACATATGATGACTTGACATGCAGTCCGTTGGCAACCACACTTGAAAGACCCACATCATAGAAAAAGGCGGACTTCTCCTTGCTCCTCATCTGGGATCTCCAACCCTACTATACCTCCAGTCTTCTCAAAAACCTGCACTGAGAGAAATGAAGGTATAGCAATAGGTTCCATGCCTATTTATGTTTTCTTTTTGTGAACTCCTTTGATTGACACTTAATGTGTCATATATTTTGTATCTTGCAATTTTGAGCCATTTAATATTTATTTACTTGCATTATAAGTCCTTGTTGGAATATATTGTTTGATGAAATATAGAGTATTCATAGTGACTATGCGCAATAAGAATATGTTAATATACTGTATGACCATTTTTTGAACACATTAAAATTTGCCTTTTACCCCATTTTTTGAAGCTGCTCCCGTGTGCCTCATTTAAAGTCCCGCCTTTTTGTTTGTTTTTGTTTGTTTTTTTCTTTTTCCTACATATAGCAATAGGTGTCCCAGGTACTTGCAGCCAATCTGCTAGCAGTACACCACCAATTGATTTTAGCAGGCAAAAATTTCCCTACCCCAGTTGCTGAACCGTAAAAATAAATTTGGTCTCAGCCATCCACATACTCATTGTCTAAATGCTAGCTTGGCCAAATTGCTAGCATTGCAACTGCTGCATTTTCAGCTGGTAAACTCTTCCCCCTTTCATGAATTTGTGGAATGTGCTGTACCTCAGTGGCAGGTTCCAAAACGCCATTTCTTTTCACGGAAGGCCATTCTGGCTGTCTACCGGTATGTGGAAGGAAATGTTTTGGCCTCGTTGGACAGGGTGGTCAGCAGTAAGGTTCATATTATCATTGACTCATGGTCCAGCAGGCATGGGCAGGGACCGTTATCTTTCCTTCACGGCGCACTGAGTAACTCTGCTGGCCGTTGGGAAGGATGCAGGAAGGATGCTAGTGGTGATTCTGCCACAGCTCTCTCCTTTCACCCCCTCCTCTTCTTCTTCCTCTATGGCGTCTTCTGCAGATTTGTCCTCTGAACCAGCAGTGCCCCGTAAGCCTTCAAGGGGCTACGTAAACAGTCAGGCTAAAAGATGCCATGCAGTGCTTGAGTTAGTCTGCCTAGGGGACAGGAGCCATACTGGGGCAGAGATTCTGTCAGCTCTGCAGGGGCAGGCTCAGAGGTGGTTGACGCCACGCCAGCTTCAGCCAGGAATGGTTGTATGCAACAATGGCAGCAACTTTCTCTTTGCCTTCCGACAGGCACACTTGACCCATGCTCCATATTTGGCACACATCCTGAATTTGGTGGTGCAGCGGTTCTTGATCAGGTACCCAGGCTTACAAGATCTCCTGAGGCAGGCCAGAAAATTCTGTGGTCATTTCTGCCAGTCATACAATGTCAGTGCTTGGCTGACTAACATTCAAAGGGAAGGCAACCTGTCCAACAACCGCCTCATTTGTGACATGCCCACCAGGTGGAACTCAACGTTGGCAATGCTGCAGCGGCTGCATACACAGCAGAGGGCCATCAATGAGTACCTGTGGGAATATGGCACCAGGACAGGGTCAGGTGAGTTTGGCTTCTTTTCGCCACGTCAGTGGCTACTGATCCTTTATCTAGATAGCATTCCTGCGGTCCTGCCAAACATACAGTAGGAAGAGGAGGGGAATTGTGTCAGCATGGATGTAGAGGATAACACTCATCAGCAGTCTTCAAGCGATGGTTTTCAGTCCCCAGAAACCCAAGGAGTTGTACGTGGCTGGGAGGAGGTAGTTACGGATAATGTGATCCTTAGTGACCCAGAGTTCTCAGAATCAAATGCCTCTGCAAACTTATTCTGCAAAGCCTGCGAAAGAACCCTAGGATTCGTGATATCAACCCTTCTTGATCCATGTTACAAGGGTAAAGTTCCAGAACTTATCCTGCCTTCGCAGAGGGAGGAGAGGATGAAACATCTTCAGGAGGCCTTGAAAAAAGGTTTGTGTAACGCATTTCCAGACCCTGGGAGGTTACCATTTCTTGGTTCTGGACAACGTGTTGCTGAGGCTTCGTTCAGTCAAAAGGAAGAGCAGTGGAGAAGGTGGCCGGCTGACCGATGCCTTTAAACAATTTTCCAGTCCTCAGCGCCAAGGTCTGATCGGTTCAAGCAACCATCGCCAGTGTCTGCATTATATGGTGCAGGAATATCTAGGGGTAAGAGCAGACATAGAGACCTTTCCAACAGAGCATCCACTAGGTTACTGGGTCATTTAATTTTTATTGTTTTATTGACCAGAAGGGCCTGGTATGGATTTTGGAGGGGACATCCACATCATTTTTTTTTATTTGTGGCACGGGGTTCCCCTTAATATTCATACCAGACCCAAAGGGCCTGGTAATGGACTGGGGTGTGGGCCCACATCATTTTCTTCAATGATTTTTATCTATATTGCCAGGATCCGACAATACATTACAGCCGCGAGCAGTTTTAAATTACATTTTTTCCTTTAGAAATGTAATTTTGCTGTGGTACTGTTATAAACATGGAAAAGATGCGCTACTTTACAGGCAGACTAATGAGACCCCACAGGCATGATATTTAAAGGAACATTTAATTTTTATTGTTTCCCTTTAAGCATTATTAAAATCACTGCTCCTAAAAAAAAGGTCAGTTTTTTAAAACTTTTTTTTTGCATTGATACATGTCTCCTGGGGCAGGATCCGGGTCCTCAAACACTGTGTCCAGGTAATAAAATTGCCTAAATCAAACTCTGGGCAATACAAAAAAAATGATCCAACATGTGGTATATTCCATACAGTATATACACACACCTTTCATTAATAATGTTCTCTACTACCAGAAATGCCAGTGGATTAACTACAAGTGTTACAAGCTCATCCCTATAGTTGGCAGTGTTTGTGTGAAAGCGCACATGCACCCTGCTCACTACCACTAGCTCACAAGTATAAGGCATCAGAATTGAAGCCACTTAATAAAACGGATGAAAAAAAAAATTTGTGGAAAGCCTAAAAATAATTTCACCAGCATAATTGATCTACATGATCTTGACACAATTGTGCCACTGTGTAATACATTAATTATTGTGCTGTTGAGGTAGGGCACATGCACACTGCAGCTCAAAAAAAAAAGCTGCTTTTACATGCATTTGAGCTTTTATTTCAGCTTGTGGTGGCTTGTGCTTTTTTAGGCTCTTTTGCACATTTTTTGGAGCATAAGATTTATTCACAAACCCTCCCCTCAACTAATTTTTCCTAATTTTTTTTGTGCGTTTTCAAGCTTCTTTGCGCTTTTTTGCATGCTTTTGGGCACTTAGGCGGCTTTTCTTCTCAAAAGCTTCTCTCATAAACACGAGTTTGGTGGGGTTTTTTTTCATCTTGTAAGAGCATATGCCTGTAAACTCCTGAAAAAGCCATAGTGTGCATGAACACATTGGTTAACATGGAGGGGAGTTTCCAGGCCGAAAGAATGAGACCTCAAAAAAAGCTCAAAAGCCTGTAGGAGCCGCTTCTTTAGCTACAGTGTGGATGAGCCCTTAGAGCACTAAAGGTTTTGTGTCCCTAGGAATAAAGGAAATCTGATCAGATGACTTTGCCAGTCTGGGAGCTAAAAATTAAAAAGCAGACCTAACAGCTGTACATATAGGCTTTTAGTCACTAGCTGTATTGATCATTCTTTCTATATAGTAAAGTAAAGCATAACAATAAAACATATTATAGATACTGTATGTATTAAAAAAAAAAACAACATTAATTTTTAAGCACTGGTTGTTGGCCGATCAAATGACGTATGTGCCCCTTAGTATGACTTATTTTAGGGGCATCACCGAGAACCTAAAAAGGACCTAAAAAGCGTCCATCTTCCCCTTTATAGGGAAACATTGAAGCACTTTGTAGTGAATGGCTGGCATGTTCGGTAGTAGGGGTTTAAGACTTTATAGCTAAACCAATGCTTCTTTTTGCAAACGTTTACAAAACCAGCTGCCAAACCAATACTCTAGGCCAATCTATCAATTGAGACCCAGTTTTTCCAGTTAGGTGTCATCATATTGCCTCTTGCACAGCATGACAAGGTGAATCCATGTCTGCATTTCAATTACACTGCTGACCCTTCTGTGACATGTGTCAATTCTCTCTGAAAGGCAGTAGGCTTACCCCAGCAGCCAGTAGACATATGCATATCAGTAACAGCACTGTTTAGTCTGCAGGTCCTGCTTCAAAATAGTGGATAGAGCATATTAAGAAGGTACCACTGTTTATAAGCTTGGGAAATGGAAAGGTTCACTGTAAGTGATGGCTGAGCTTATATCAGCTCACATGCTGTAGCAAAGATACTCCCTTTTCCCAGTTGTTTCAGTGCCCTGTTAAAAAGCCTGCTCTGTAAAGAGATTGCTCTTTTAGATACCTGGCTACATGAAGAGATTTTCTGGAAAGAGACCAACATATGGAAAGTGTACTTCACTTGTGAAAAAAGAAACACACATTACCCCACATTGGGCAGTAAGATCATTAACTGTACCATCAGCTTTAGAGATTGCAAGCCTGAGACTTAAAGTATAACTATAGACAAAACATTTTTTTTTCATATTGGATAGAGTAAGGGAGGGTTATATCCCCTGTTAGATGTTTTTATCACCATCTGTATCCCATTGCAAAGATTTCCCTTCACTTCCTGTCCCATCACCAAACAGGAAGTGAAAGGAAATCCCTGCAAATTAAGGGAATTCCTTGGAGACCCCCAGGTCACCAGAACTAAAATCATCATTGCAAGATTTCCCCTCTATTACTTTTTCTAGGGACAACCCAAAATTAGTGATTTTCTTTTACTTTCACTTACAATAATAATGGTAAACAGTACAAATAGAGAGGGTGAATCTCCCTAATAAGGGCACAGACAGCAACAAAAACTGACAAGCATTCCAATTCCTCTGCACTCTAAAAACTAAAAAAAAGTTTTGCCTTTGGTTATACTATAAAGCATTTGCTGAAAGACACACCTCATGTGCCAAGAGGTGCAAAGACCCAGACACATCACTGGGCAATACTAGCAGCTGTACAGTTTTCGGTCATTCTCACTAAGGATCTAAAAAGATGACTGGAACTCCTTTGTTTATTGATGTGTACGAAAATAGGAGCCGAGAAGCTTGCAATTAGGTTAATTTTATGACACCCAGCAAGTCCTCAGCTAAACTTTTTATAGTGAATATGAAGCCTGCTCTAACAAATACTAAACTCCAGGCAAACCCCTAAATGCATATATAAGAGCGATTTTACCTGTCAAAGGATTTTGTAGGTCTGTCCATGCATTCCTCAGAATTGTACAGAGCCAGCCCGGAAACACAATTTTTCTCTGCTCACTTAGGCTCTGTTTCCACTAGTGCGACTTATTTTGCGACTTGACACAAGTCGCATGACAAGTCAAAACCCATGTATTTCAATGGTCCCCGTTCTAATTGGTGCGACTCAAGTCGCAGCGACTCGAAAAAAGGTTCTTGCACTACTTTGTTCCGTCTTCGGTGCGACTTGTTCTCCATAGAAAGGTATTAAGTCGCAATGAAGTCGTATGTACATGTCTGACACCGCGAATTTGTTGCGACTTCCACGGAAGTCTACGGAAGCACATGATCTCTGCTCCTCCCAAATACATCACTTCCTATATTGATGTATGTGAGTGTGGAAGACAGCAGGAAGCATGCCTAGGGCTAGAAAAAATAAGCGACAAGTGCATGACAATGAGGAAATTATTCGGCTTGTCAGACAACGTCCGGCAATATATGACCTCAGAGATCCAGGTTACAAAGATCATGCAAAGAAGGAGAGAGCATGGTTGGAGGTGGCTCGCATATATTATGAGACCTGGGACTCTTTCTCAGCCACAGAACGTTCTACAAAAAGTAAGTGGTTGATATATGCTGCTTAGCACTTTCTGTAACCAATGGGTGTGTGCACTGTGTTTTCTTGGTGGGGACCGCTTCTCCTGCCAGGAGATCACAATGGTTTGGCAGGAGGGAATCCCCTGTCAACACTATCTGTGTTGATGGTGGAATTTACAGTGCCTTGCAAAAGTATTCGGCCCCCTTGAACTTTTCAACCTTTTGCCACATTTCAGGCTTCAAACATAAAGATATAAAATTTAAATTTTTTGTGAAGAATCACCAACAAGTGGGACACAATTGTGAAGTGGAACGAAATCTATTGGATATTTTAAACTTTTTTAGCAAATAAAAAAACTGAAAAGTGGTGCGTGCAAAATTATTCGGCCCCTTTACTTTCAGTGCAGAAAACTCACTCCAGAAGTTCAGCGAGGATCTCTGAATGATCCAATGTTGTCCTAAATGACTGATGGTGATAAATAGAATCCACCTGTGTGTAATCAAGTCTCTGTATAAATGCACCTGCTCTGTGATAGTCTCAGGGTTCTGTTGAAAGCGCAGAGAACATCATGAAGACCAAGGAACACACCAGGCAGGTCCGTAATACTGTTGTGGAGAAGTTTAAAGCCGGATTTGGATACAAAAAGATTTCCCAAGCTTTAAACATCCCAAGGAGCACTGTGCAAGCGATCATTTTGAAATGAAAGGAGTATCAGACCACTGCAAATCTACCAAGACCTGGCTGTCCCTCTTAACTTTCAGCTCAGACAAGGAGAAGACTGATCAGAGATGCAGCCAAGAGGCCCATGATCACTCTGGATGAACTGCAGAGAACTACAGCTGAGGTGGGAGAGTCTGTCCATAGGACAACAATCAGTCGTACACTGCACAAATCTGGCCTTTATGGAAGAGTGGCAAGAAGAAAGCCATTTCTCAAAGATATCCATAAAAACTCTCGTCTAAAGTTTGCCACAAGCCACCTGGGAGACACACCAAACATGTGGAAGAAGGTGCTCTGGTCCGATGAAACCAAAATCGAACTTTTTGGCCACAATGCAAAACGATATGTTTGGCGTAAAAGCAACACAGCTCATCACACTCAACACACCATCCCCACTGTGAAACATGGTGGTGGCAGCATCATGGTTTGGGCCTGCTTTTCTTCAGCAGGGACAGGGAAGATGGTTAAAATTGAGGGGAAGATGGATGCAGCCAAATACAGGACCATTCTGGATGAAAACCTGTTGGAGTCTGCAAAAGACCTGAAACTGGGACGGAGATTTATCTTCCAACAAGACAATGATCCCAAACATACAGCAAAATCTACAAAGGAATGGTTCACAAATAAACGTATCCAGGTGTTAGAATGGCCAAGTCAAAGTCCAGACCTGAATCCAATCGAGAATCTGTGTAAAGAGCTGAAAACTGCTGTTCACAAACGCTCTCCATCCAACCTCACTGAGCTCGAGCTGTTTTGCAAGGAAGAATGGGCAAGAATTTCAGTCTCTCGATGTGCAAAACTGATAGAGACATACCCCAAGCGACTTGCAGCTGTAATCGCAGCAAAAGGTGGCTCTACAAAGTATTAACGCAAGGGGGCCGAATAATTTTGCACGCCCAACTTTTCATTTTTTTATTAGTTAAAAAAGTTTCAACAATCCAATAAATTTTGTTCCACTTCACAATTGTGTCCCACTTGTTGGTGATTCTTCACAAAAAATAAAAAATTTATATCTTTATGTTTGAAGCCTGAAATGTGGCAAAAGGTTGAAAAGTTCAAGGGGGCCGAATACTTTCGCAAGGCACTGTATATAGTTACTTTCCTGTTACCTGTGGCTGCAGGAAAGTAAATCTGTGTGTGTGGGCCAGAAAATAATATTTGACCACGGTCCTAATAATATTAAATAATATTAAAGATGGCCCTGTCAACATCCTCCAGCACATGTCAAATTATGTAGGTGTCATGGGTAATATATTTAGCGGTTGTTTTAACACCATCCATATCAATTATGCAGCCTAGCAAATGAATGACCTATAGGCAGTCACTAAAGATTTTTTTTTTAATTTATTATTTGCTTTATATTTTGTAGTGCACTCGTTACAAACTCGATGGAGAAGTCTCAAAGACTGCTACAACCGGTACTTACGCAAATTAAAAGAAGGAAGGAGTGGTTCCGGCTCAAAAAGATTAGCCCCATATGCCCATGCCGGGGATCTTGATTTTTTGAAACCAGTGTTGGAAATGCGAGAGTAAGTTATCAGCAGGCATATGTTACGAATTCTACATATCAAATAGTAATGCTTACTTAAAAAATATGTGATTTGTAGTTCAGAACCCAAGCAAGCTGGGAAGACAGCACACAGGGTTTGGCAGCAGAAGATGAGGCAGAGGAAGCTGCGGAGGAGGAGGAGCAAGAACAATTCCAAGACAATGTTGACAAGGAACTGTTCGTAGATGAATCAAGGTCAACATCAAACTCAATGAATGAGGAGGATGCAGAACCGGGACCTAGCAATGTCTCTAGGCCTTTGCGAAGGTCTTCAAGGGGCAGTCCCCGGCCTGTGAAACCCATGGAGAAAATTTTAGATGTAGTCAGCCAGATGTCCACTAAAATGGCTGAAAACCAGTGTGAAGACACAGCATTTCTCACTGTAATTTTAGGCATATGTAAACAGGTACCCCCTGAGAAAAAATATGCACTCAGGATGGCTTTAATGTCAACAGCTCAATCATTTGTGGGTGAGGGGCCAACAACATCCTCAGCATATATGCAACCCCCCCCCTTCCCCAATATCCCCCTTATCAACAATACACTCACTTTCCAAGTACACAGTATGCTCCACCAATAAACCGCCCATACTGTGACCAGTATGGTAATATGCTGAATCCCTCAAGGCCACGTATGTTGCATCCAATTCCTGACCCCACTACCTCTACCCTTGGCCCCCCAACCACTCGCCAACTTAGGCAGCCTACACCCAGTCATGTTCCGCCTTTTCTGGAAAGGAAATACTACCCTGGTCCATCAGTGGATTTCCCTGGACCAACCAATAGTTCAGTTTCCGGGACCACTGAAAACAAAACATACGAGCAATTGTAATTTACTATTATTTTTGATGTGTGTTTAAGACTTGTTCTCTATTTTTTGGTTGGTTGAGGAGGCCAAAACAACAACTGTTGAATTTTTAAGTTCATGGAACGTATTTCTTTATTTTTGCCTTCTTGCAAAAAGAGTTGTCTTGTAAAAAAGATTCAGATATTTTTATTTTTTTTTTAAAGATTTTTATTTTGATGTTTTTCAGAGAGAAATATTTTATTATTTAAATATTTGTTGTGCTTGGTAAAAATTTAAAAAAATGGTGTAGTTCACCAAAACACATAACTAAAACATTTTGGGTGCTTTCCTGCACAAAAAAACAGAAAATAAAAATTATTTGGGTTACATTGTGCATTTTCTGCTTATCCTTTTTTCGAATTTGAGGTAAATACCTGTTATTCTGCTTTTGGATGCAATGAAACATAACATACATCTAAATAATATTCCCAGAAAATGCATGACATTTATTATGCTATGGCATCCTGCTGCCAGGGGACAGAACCAGCAGCAGACAGAAAATAAGATGAGAATCCCTCACGCACACTGGCACCATTGGTGGTGCCCCTACTGGCACTCCATTGTGCACCTTCCAGATCGTGCATGAGGGAATCTTCAAAAAGATAGCCATCACGAATTCTAACAAAATTATGAAGCACACATGCTGCTTTTACTGCAGATATTGCATTCTCCAGTTTTAAATTAATGGGTGTATGTCGCAAACGCCACTTGTTGGCTAAAATGACAAAAGAACATTCTACCACTCGTCTTGCCCTCGTTAACCGGTAATTGAAGATTCGCTTCTCTTCACTCAGACACCTATTTGAATAAGGCCTTAATAGATGCTCACTGAGAGCAAAGGCCTCATCCCCAACAAACACAAATGGCATTGGCGGCCCATTTGTTCCTGGCAACGGACAGTCCTGTGGCAGGTCCAGACCATTTTCCCGCAACATTCTTCCAAAGGATGATCTTTGGAAAATACTGGAGTCTGAGCTGCTGCCATACGATCCAATGTCTATATAGCTAAAACAATAATTGGCATCAGCCACTGCTAGTAAGACAAAAGAAAAATATTTTTTGTAATTAAAGTATTTTGTTCCACTGCCAATGGGCATCACTACCCTCATATGTTTTCCGTCAATTGCCCCTAGACAATTTGGGAAATTGCAACGATCCCAGAAAAGTTCCGCTTTCTTGCACCAATCTTCGGAAGTGGGCTTCTTCAGGACCAAATCCCTAAGGACATTCCAGATGTCTCGGCAGGTATCGTGGACAATATTGCTGACAGTAGTTTTGCCAACCAAAAACTCATAATGCAAACTTGAAAAGGAATGTCCAGTTGCCAGGTACCTAAAATGGAAAAGTACATACATTTTATGATAATGATACATATACACTAAGCTACATCAATAAACCAAAAAAATGAGCTAGGAAGGAGGTGCCTGAGGAAGTGAAGAATGAAGAAGAGGAGCAGGAGAAAGACACAGGTGATGTAGAGGCAGAGTTAAGATTGTAAAAACAAGCTTACGCACAATTACATGCTAGTATTTATTTTTGGACTTCATGTAAAGATGATGAAAGAATGATGTGGATCTCCAAAAGCCACATAGAAGTTAAGAAGAAGAAACAGTAGGTATGAAAATTTACCTCAATGTTATTATGAGTCTTTCAACAGATGGAATACTCCTTCTGAAACTGGTGTTTTGTCGCTCTAGATGACTAGAGAGCAAAGCCAACAATTCATCAAAACTGTAAAGAGAAAAAATATGGCTATTATCTACACTGACCATGTAAAAATCAAACATTTACAAATGGAGCTCCATTTTTCTAACAATTTGATCAGGTTATAGTTAACACTTCGAGCTATTCAAATCTAAAAATACTAAAAAGAGTCATACTGACCAGGCATATACACATTTTCATAAATATATCTGGCAGCATTTGCAAGTTGACATCAAAAAATGTTCTCACCTTCTAATTGACATCCTTGTGTAGTTGAAGAATTTGTCTTCATGAGCCCGGAGGTCATTGTAAAGGACCCCAAACTGGCCTCTCACTTGCCTTTGGGCGATGATGGGATGTATCCAAAACCGATGCCTTCTCCTCCTCCGGTTATCCTCCTCTTCTTGATCTATAAATGCTGCTACAGCAGCCAAAATGACTGCTGACCCAACATATTGCATAGCCAACATGTTTGCTAACAAACATACAACACGTGACAACGAAAGAGGAAGGGGAAATAAATAAGCAGGATAAGGAATTACATCACTAGGACTAAATCGCAGAACATCCAAGTCGCACAAAGTCGTTATTAAAGTCGCAACAAAACGCACCACAAATCGCAACGCACAATCGCAGTGTAAAGCGCGCGACTTTGGGGAAGCAATAGTGGAAACATAGCCTTAGGCCCCATTCACACCTGAGCATAGCGTTTTCAGGCATACGGGCATATCAAGTCATGCGGTTTTGCTGCGATTTTGACATAATTTTGTACAGGTCAAAAGGTCACCAATGTGAAAGGCAGAAAAACGCCCAAATCTGCCTAAAAAAAAGTTCCAGAACTTGTTTGAACTTCAGGCGTTTTGGAGTGGAGATGTGAACCATCTTTATTCTCAGAGAATAATTGATTTTTTTCCCCTCCAGCATTTTGTAGCTTCAGGCTTCAAGCTACAAAACGCTCAGATGTGAATGGAGCCTAATGCCCCATACACACGATCAGAAATTCGGCCAGCGAAAGACCGATGAGAGCTTTTGGTCGGAAAATGCGACTGTGTGTATGCTCCATTGGACTTTTGGTGTCGGAATTCTAGCCAGCAAAAGATGGTGAGCATGTTCTCAATTTTTCGGTCGGAAAAAGTTCCGATCGGAAGTTCCGATCGTCTGTAGCAATTCCGACGCACAAAATTCCTACGCATGCTCGGAAAAAATTTGACGCATGATCAGAAGCATTGAACTTCATTTTCTCGGCTCGTCGTAGTGTTGTACGTCATCGCATTCTTGACGGTCGAAAGTTCAGCGAATTTTCGCGTGATCGTGTGTAGCCAAGCTTGAGTGGAATTCCGTCGGAAAAACCATCCAAGATTTTTGCAACGAAAATTACGCTCGTGTGTACACAGCATTAGAGGTCTGGTCCCATCCCAGGACTGTGACTTGGCAGTTGAAGAACAACAGACTAACGGCCTTTTCTCTCCCCTTTTACCATTCTTATTTTTATATATTGCAGTATAGGGATGAGCCAAACACCCCCCTGTTCGGTTCGCACCAGAACTTGCGAACAGGCAAAAAATTTGATCGAACACGCGAACACCGTTAAAGTCTATGGGACACGAACATGAATAATCAAAAGTGCTAATTTTAAAGGCTTATATGCAAGTTATTGTCATAAAAAGTGTTTGGGGACCTGGGTCCTGCCCCAGGGGACAAGGATCAATGCAAAACAAAAGTTTTAAAAACTGACGTTTTTTCAGGAGCAGTGATTTTAATAATGCTTAAAGTGAAACAATAAAAGTGTAATATCCCTTTAAATTTCGTACCTGGGGGGTGCCTATAGTATGCCTGTAAAGGGGCGCATGTTTCCCGTGTTTAGAACAGTCTGACAGCAAAATGACATTTCAAAGGAAAAAAAGTCATTTAAAACTACTCGCCGCTATTAATGAATTGCCGGTCCGACAATACACATAAAAGTTCATTGATAAAAACGGCATGGGAATTCCCCACAGGGGAACGGCATGGGAATTCCCCACAGGGGAACCCCGAACCAAATTTAAAAAAAAAAAATGGCGTGGGGTCCCCCCAAAAATACATACCAGACCCTTATCCGAGCATGCAACCTGGCAGGCCGCAGGAAAAGAGGGGGGGACGAGAGAGCGCCCCCCCTCCTGAACCGTACCAGGCCACATGCCCTCAACATTGGGAGAGTGCTTTGGGGTAGCCCCCCAAAACACCTTGTCCCCATGTTGATGGGGACAAGGGCCTCATCCCCACGACCCTTGCCCGGTGGTTGTGGGGGTCTGTGGGCGGGGGGCTTATCGGAATCTGGAAGCCCCCTTTAACAAGGAGACCCGCAGATCCCGGCCCTCCCCCCTGTGTGAAATGGTAAGGGGGTACAAAAGTACTCCTACCATTTCACAAAAAAACTGTCAAAAATGTTAAAAATGACAAGAGACAGTTTTTGACAATTCCTTTATTTAAACGCTTCTTCTTTCTTCTATCTTCCTTCACTTTCTTCCTCCATCTTCTTCTGGTTCTTCTGGTTCTTCCTCCGGTGTTCTCGTCCAGGATCTCCTCCGCGACGTCTTCTTATCTTCTTCTCCTCGGGCCGCTCTGCATCCATAATGGCATGGAGGGAGGCTCCCGTTGTGTGACGCTTCTCCTCTTCTGACGGTTCTTAAATAACGGGGGGCGGGGCCACCCGGTGACCCCGCCCCCTCTGATGCACGGGGACTTGACGGGGACTTCCCTGTGGCATTCCCCGTGACATCAGAGGGGGGCAGGGGTCACCCACTACGTAACCCCGCCCCCTTCTGACATCACGGGGAATGCCACAGGGAAGTCCCTGTCAAGTCCCCGTGCGTCAGAGGGGTGACCCCCGGTGACCCCGCCCCCAGTTATTTAAGAACCATCAGAAGAGGAGAAGTGTCACACAGCGGGAGCCTTCCTCCATGCCATCATGGATGCGGAGCGGCCCGAAAAGAAGATGAAGACAAGAAAATGAAGAGAAGAAGATGAAGAGGAAAAGATGAAGAAAAAGATGGACAGAAGCGTCACACAGCGGGAGCCTCCCTCCATGCCATCATAGATGCGGAGCGGCCCGAGGAGAAGAAGATAAGAAGATGCCACGGAGGAGATGCCAGACGAGAACACCGGAGGAAGAACCAGAAGAAGAAGATGGAGGATGAAACTGAAGGTAGATAGAAGAAAGAAGATAGAAGAAAGAAGAAGCATTTAAATAAAGGAATTGTCAAAAACTGTCTCTTGTCATTTTTTAACATTTTTGACAGTTTTTTTGATAAATGGTAGGGGTACAAACCCCCTTACCATTTTACACAGGGGGGAGGGCCGGGATCTGGGGGTCCCCTTGTTAAAGGGGGCTTCCAGATTCCGATAAGCCCCCTGCCCGCAGACCCCCACAACCACCGGGCAAGGGTTGTGGGGATGAGGCCCTTGTCCCCATCAACATGGGGAAAAGGTGTTTTGGGGGGCTACCTCAAAGCACCCTCCCAATGTTGAGGGCATGTGGCCTGGTACGATTCAGGAGGAGGGGACGCGCTCTCGTCCCCCCCTCTTTTCCTGCGGCCTGCCAGGTTGCGTGCTCGGATAAGGGTCTGGTATGGATTTTTGGGGGGACCCCACGCCATTTTTTTTTAAATTTTGGCCAGGGTTCCCCTAAATATCTATACCAGACCTGGAGGGCCCGGTATGGAATTTAGGGGGACCCTCCACGTCATTTTTTTTTGGTTTGGGGTTCCCCTGTGGGGAATTCCCATGCTGTTTTTATCAATTAACTTTTGTGTATTGTCGGACCGGCAATTCAGTAATAGCCGCGAGTAGTTTTAAACGACTTTTTTTCCTTTGAAATGTCATTTTGCTGTCAGACTGTTCTAAACACGGGAAACTTGCGCCCCTTTACAGGCATACTATAGACACCCGCCAGGTACGAAATTTAAAGAGATATTACACTTTTATTGTTTCACTTTAAGCATTATTAAAATCACTGCTCCCGAAAAAACGTCAGTTTTTAAAACTTTTTTTGCATTGATCCTTGTCCCCTGGGGCAGGACCCAGGTCCCCAAACACTTTTTATGACAATACCATGCATATAAGCCTTTAAAATGAGCACTTTTGATTTCTCCCATAGACTTTTAAAGGGTGTTCCGCAGCATTCGAATTTGCTGCGAACACCCCAAATTGTTCGCTGCTCGGCGAACTAGCGAACAGCCGATGTTCGAGTCAAACATGAGTTTGAGTCGAACTCGAAGCTTATCCCTATTGCGGTATAACTAATTGGCTCCTTTTGCTGCTTTTTTAAAAAGCTTAATGCATAACTCTACTTTTGTTGAGAAAAAAAACATTCCTCTCTGGGTGATCTATGTACATTCTAAGGATTATAGCAACCTTTGTTGCAGATTCCTACCTTTTAGTATTCTGAAGAAATCCCTGTTTGTTCCTCTGTGCCTCTTTGCTGAGTAGGTCTTAATAATTATCTATCAGCTGTGTACCTGCACAGCACTACTGAGGAAATCTGCTGGGCCTGCATTCCTTTAGACATGTTCCTATTGAAAGTATCTCACCAAAAATGAATTTTTTGTTGCAGGGGATGCCTGAAATCAGACTTAAATATTGGGCAGACTCATTTTTTTTTCATATGAACTGTTATAATGTTGCCTAGCTACTCAATATTGGTTATTTTTAGCCCTTATTTTGTTTATATTAGGGATGAGCTTCGAGTTCGAGTCGAACTCATGTTCGACTCGAACATTGGCTGTTCGCAAGTTCGCCGAACAGCGAACACCCTTTAAAAGTCTATGGGAGAAATCAAAAGTGCTAATTTTAAAGGCTTATATGCAAGTTATTGTCATAAAAAGTGTTTGGGGACCCGGGTACAGTCATAACATTGGGTATTTAAACATATAAACTAGGGATGAGCCGAACACCCCCCTGTTCGGTTCGCACGAGAACATGCGAACAGGAAAAAAGTTCGCTCGAACACCGTTAAAGTCTATGGGACACGAACATGAATAATCAAAAGTGCTAATTTTAAAGGCTTATATGCAAGTTATTGTCATAAAAAGTGTTTGGGGACCCGGGTCCTGCCCCAGGGGACATGGATCAATGTAAAAATAAGTGAAGAAGAAGAAAATGAAGAAGAGAAGAAGGAAGAAGAGAAGAGGATGAAGAAGAAGATGAAGAGAAAAGCGGGAGCCTCCTCCCATGCCATGGGTGTGGAGCGGCCCGAGGAGAAGAAGATAGAAGATGCCGTGGAGGAGATGCTGGACGAGAACGCCGGAGGAAGAACCAGAAGAGCCAGAAGAACCACAAGAAGATGAAGGAAGATAGAAGAAAGAGGAAGCATTTAAATAAAGGAATTGTCAAAAACGGTCTCTTGTCATTTTTAACATTTTTGACAGTTTTTTAGTGAAATGGTAGGGGTAAGTACCCCCTTACCATTACACACAGGGGGGGGGGATCTGGGGGTCCCCTTGTTAAAGGGGGCTTCCAGATTCCAATAAGCCCCCCGCCCGCAGACCCCCACAACCACTGGCCAGGGTTGTGGGGATGAGGCCCTTGTGCTCATCAACATGGGGACAAGGTGTTTTGGGGGGCTACCCCAAAGCACCCTCCCAATGTTGAGGGCATGTGGCCTGGTACGGTTCAGGAGGGGGGGCCGCACTCTCGTCCCCCCCTCTTTTCCTGCGGCCTGCCAGGTGGCGTGCTCGGATAAGGGTCTGGTATGGATTTTTGGCGGGACCCCACGCCATTTTTTTTTTGGCGCGGGGTTCCCCTTAATAACCATACCAGACCTGAAGGGCCTGGTATGGAATTAAGGGGGACTCCCACGTCATTTTTTTTAAAAAAAATTTGGTTCGGGGTTTTCCTGTGGGGAATTCCCATGCCGTTTTTATCAATGAACTTCTATGTGTATTGTCGGCAATGCAATAGCCGCGGGTAGTTTTAAATGTGTTTTTTCCTTCCAAATGTGATTTTGCTGTCAGACTGTTCTAAACACGGGAAACATGCGCCCCTTTACAGGCATACTATAGACACCCCCCAGGTACGAAATTTAAAGGGATATTACACTTTTATTGTTTGACTTTAAGCATTCTTAAAATCACTGCTCCTGAAAAAACGTCCGTTTTTAAAACTTTTTTTGCATTGATCCATGTCCCCTGGGGCAGGACCCGGGTCCCCAAACACTTTTTATGACAATAACTTGCATATAAGCCTTTAAAATTAGCACTTTTGATTATTCATGTTCGTGTCCCATAGACTTTAACGGTGTTCGCGCGAACTTTTTTCCTGTTCGCATGTTCTGGTGCGAACCGAACAGGGGGGTGTTCAGCTCATCCCTAGTTTATATGTTTAAATACCTAATGTTATGACTGTATGTTAGTATATTGCATATTATGTTTTATGCAATTATTCTGCCCATTCCTTTGTTCGATTTTTTTCTTGCATTGTTTTCCCTTTTATGTAAACTTGCTGGCTGCTATTCCATTTACATCCACTAGATGGCCTGTGGCCCTATTCCCTTGCCGTTCCTGCGCAGACATCCAGCGGGTAGGCTCCACCCGCGCAGCGGGGGCTTACGACAGACTTGTTCCTGTCTCCGCCCTGTGATGGCTGAGCGAGGAGGATCGTCTTTACGCTCTCGTCGTCGTCTCCTTGACGATCGGCGAGTGCTTGCCCGCCGGTGATGCGCAGACGTGTGACGTCATCACGCCCTTCTTGGGCGTGGCTACGCCACGCGCCTCCACGTCAGAGGGACGCCTTGACTTTCGCCATTTGGCTGCGTTCATATGCAGCTGCACTGACGGAGGTAATTGCTCCTTTTCCCATTGGCTGATTCCTTTACTAACCAGGTACTTTAATGCTCACACCCGGACAGCCTGTGTCAGTTCACTGGGCGTTACCGGGATGTCAGCAGCACACTCAAAAACGTCCAGCTCAAGGTAAATACTATGTTCCTGACAAGCCATGCATAGACATTTTTAATACTCTCCTGGTACAACTTTTCCCTACAGTGGCAATTTTTTGATCTCTGTTGGGTGGACTGGGCGTCCCTTCTGAAAGTGCCTTTGCGGATCGGCCCATGGACATACAGACACTGACATATGCGGACCTTTGAAGCCAGCACATGCTTTCTTTGTTTGTTTTTACTCTTCCCCAATGAGTCTGTCTATGTAAGTACTATGTATTCAGCTAATCTCTATATTGGCATGACAGGCTATTTTTTGATGTCTCTATTATGTCATTATGTAATATCATCACATGAATATGCTATCTATGTTTTCAGATAAAAGGAATATCTTTACCCAACTGTGTAAACTCCCCTGAAGAAGGAATATACAGGTCCTATTACGGTTTTTCCGAAACATGTCGGGATGTACACTATAGCTACCAACCCCTAACCGTACCCAGTCTCAATTGGGGCAGCCTTTTGGGATTGCTAGCTTTGGGTGATAGCTATTGCATGTTCTAAACATCTTATATCAACTCATTTGACCATTGTCTTCTACAAATAAACTTTATTTTTCCTTTTACAATTCATATTTTTTGTATATCAGTAAAGTTGGCACTCTGTGTCTTTTTACATATATATCTACTCTCTATACTCTTTTCCTGCCCTGTAAAGTCCAAAGGGGTGCCCCCTTCATGCACTTTGTTGCAAATATTTCTTGAACTTTGTTGCAGATTCCTACCTTTTAGTATTCTGAAGAAATCCCTGTTTGTTCCTCTGTGCCTCTTTGCTGAGTAGGTCTTAATAATTACCGGTATCTATCAGCTGTGTACCTGAACAGCACTAATGAGGAAATCTGCTGGGCCTGCATTCCTTTAGACATGTTCCTATTGAAACTATCTCACCAAAAATGAATTTTTTGTTGCAGGGGATGCCTGAAATAAGACTTACATATTGGGGAGACTAATGGGAAAATTGGTGAGCCAATCCCACAAGCAGGAAATGACATATCTGGGATGTGTGCAGTACACACTCTGTGTACATAACTCCAGGTAGCCATATTGCACTGCATTTACAGAAAATTACAGTGGCTGCAGATTGAAAAGGAAAGGTAATTTTTAAAAACATTCAATTACAATATGGCTTGTGTCGCAATTGTATACACTATATATTTTTTTTCTTTATTTGCTATTTTTTCCCCCACAAAAGTGGAGTTACCCTTTAACCACTTGCCTACCAGCCACCGTCATTATACGGAGGCAGGCCGGCTCATTCCCGCAATTTGCCATACCTGTGCGTCAGCTCCTTTAAGAGCCATAGCAGGCTCGTGCGCTCGATCGTGGGCACGAGAGCCAGAACGGGGATTTATGTATGTAAACTCACAGATCCCCGTTCTGATTAGGAACAGCGATCTGTCTCCTCCTCTAGTCAGTCCCATCTCCCCACGGTTAGAAACACGAGGGAACAAATTTAACCCCTTGATCACCCCCTAGTGCATTTTTATAGCACTGATCGCGGTATAAATGTCAATGGTCCCAAAAAAGTGTCAAAAGTTTCTGATCTGTCCGTCGCAATCCCGCAAAAAAAAAAAAAGCGCAGATCGCCGCCATTACTAGTAAAAAAAATAAAAAAAATAAAAAACCCATAAATCTATCTCCTATTTTGGCCTAAACTGATGAAGAAATTAGTTTTTTCAAAAAAAATTGAGGGATATTATAGCAAAAAGTAAAAAATATTGTTTTTTTCAAAATCGACACTTTTTTTGTTTATAGCATAAAATATAAAAACTGCAGAGGTGATCAAATACCACCAAGAGAAATCTCTATTTGTGGGAAAAAAAAAGGACGTCAATTTTGTTTGGGTACAGAGTCGCACGACCGCGCAATTGTCAGTTAAAATGCCGTATCGCAAAAAATGGCCTGATCATTAAGGGGGAAAATCTTCCAGGGCTGAAGTGGTTAATTGAACAAGCTGAAGTGAGAAGCTGATTGGCTACCATGCACAGCTGCACCAGATTTTACACCCTCTAGTTTTAGTAAATCAACCCAAAAGTAATTACATAATTTGCTTTTAAAAAATACACTTTACGATTTTATTAACGGAAACCCGTATAATAATTTTTAATCACATACCTTAATAATATTATTATACAGGATTTATATAGCGCCAACGGTTTGCGCAGCACTTTACAACATTAGGGTAGACAGTACAATTACAATACAGTTTAATACAGGAGGAATCAGAGGGCCCTGCTCGTTAGAGTTTACAATCTAGGTGGGAGGGTCAAGTAATACAAAGGGTAATAACGTGGAGGATGATCTGATGGAGAAAGTAAAGTATAGTTGTTAAGTGGGACCTGGAAAAACTTCTCTGAATAGAAGGGTTTTCAGGGATCGTCTAAAAGCAAGCAGAGTAGGGGATAGTCAGACAGATTGGGATAGGGAGTTCCATAGGATAGGAGAGGGTCAGGAAAAGTCCTGGAGGCAAGCATGGGAGGAGGTGACGAGGGAACTAGAGAGCAGGAGGTCTTGGGAGGAACGAAGGGAAGGAGTAGGTTGGTATTTTGAGACTAGATTAGTGATGTAGCTGGGGGCCAAGTTGTGGATGGTGTTGTAAGTTTTAACCAACTTGGACCTTACACTTATGGACTGCCGCACACCGATATATGTCCTAACTTTGAAGAGGAATATCGTTATAGCAGCAGCTAGTGGCCATAACCCCAGTATCCTCTTCTTCGGCCGGCTCCCGCCCATAGCTCCTAAATGTTTTTTTTTTTAAATTACAATTTTTATTTATTTATTTTATTGCATTTTAGTGTAAATATGAGATCTGAGGTCTTTTTGACCCCAAATCTCATATTTGAGAGGCCCTGTTATGCCTTTTTTCTATTACAAGGGATGTTTACATTCCTTGTAATAGGAATAAAAGTGACACCATTTTTTTTTTTTTTAAACAGTGTAAAAATAAAAGGTAAAATAAATAAGAAAAAAAAATGTTTTAAACGTGCCCCGTCCCACTGTGCTTGCGTGCAGAAGCTAACGCATACGTGAGTAGCGATAAGAAAACGGTGTTCAAATCACACATGTGAGGTATCCCCGCGATCGGTAGAGCGAGAGCAATAATTTTAGCCCTAGATGTCATCTAGCTCAAAATGTGCAACCTGCAAAATTTTTAAACGTCGCATGACATGTTGGGTATCAATTTACTCGGCGTAACATTATCTTTCACAATAAAAAAATTGGGCTAACTTTACTTTTATTTATTTTTTAATTCAAAAAAGTGTATTTTTTCTAAAAAAGTGCGCTTGTAAGACCACTGCGCAAATACGGTGTGACAAAGTATTGCAACAACCGCCATTTTATTTTCTAGGGTGTTAGAAAAAAAAAAGTATAATATTTGGGGGTTCTAAATAATTTTCTAGCAAAAAACAAACAAACTGTTTTTAACTTGTAAACAACAAATCTCAACAGGAGGCGCGGTCCTTAAGTGGTTAATAGCTAAATAATCTTCATAGCAAAGATAGTTCTAGGAATATTCAAGCTACAATTCTAACTTGGTAGAGGTGAGAAGAATGTAGAATATTTTATAGCTACAAACAGAAACGCGCAACTCAGTGCCCTGACCATAGAGGTCTAGAGATGATCTTTGATAAGTGCAATTCTCATTTTTGTTAATCACCATTCTTCTGAATGCTGTGAATTTTAATAGCTGTGATGGATAAAGATCACAAATATACAGGCTACATTTTGCCTAAAGAAAAGCTTTGACAAAAACCACCTGATGGTTCTCCAGGTGAGTTGCCCACAGAGCCGAATTACAATGGACCTTGCACAGATGGTTTGCCTATGCATTCCTGGCAGTTAACTCACGCCTGGGAGGCGAGACAACCATTGCAAATAGTGCTCAGTAACAGTTGACAAACGGATTTTAGACTCCAGTAGCAAATTTAATTTTCCTGCACAACACATAATTTTTCCCACTGACCTTTTTTCTAATGAACTCTAATCAGTGACAACTGGCCTAGAAAAGTGGTGCCTTTTCCCATATTTAGGAGATAGCCCACCACTAATTGCCTTTAACTGTGAGAACAAGATAAAACTAATTAAAAAGGAACTATTTAAAATATTCAGCTATCCTACGCTGAATACTTGGAAGTTCATTCCTTTTAACACTGTGAAAGAATTCTAATATTCTGAATTTTCACGTGATTTTCTCTACCATTTAAGACAGCTCTTACACAAATTTAAAAAAAAAAAAAAAAAAAATATTTATATATATATATATATATATATATATATATATATATATATATATATATATATATATATATATATATATATATATATATATATACATACACATACACATATATACATGTACACACACATACATATATATATATATATATATATATTACACACACACACATTTCATGTAAATATTTTAATATATCTTTTCATGTGACAACACTGAAGAAATGACACTTTGCTACAATGTAAAGTAGTGAGTGTACAGCTTGTATAACAGTGTCAATTTGGTGTCCCCTCAAAATAACTCAAACACACAGCCATTAATGTCTAAACCGCTGGCAACAAAAGTGAGTACACTCCTAAGTAAAAATGTCCAAATTGGGTTCAAAGTGTCAATATTTTGTGTGGCCACCATTATTTTCCAGCACTGCCTTAACCCTCTTGGGCATGGAGTTCACCAGAGCTTCACAGGTTGCCACTGGAGTCCTCTTCCACTCCTCCATGGCGACATCACGGAGCTGGTGGATGTTGGAGACCTTGTGCTCCTCCATCTTTCATTTGAGGATGTCCCACATCCTCAAACGAAAGGCCCCACAGATGCTTAATAGGGTTTAGGTCTGGAGACATGCTTGGCCAGTCCATCACCTTTATACATACATATACACACACACACACACACATTTTTTACATTTTTATTAATAATAATAATAATAATAATAATAATAATAAAATAAATACAGAAACATTGCTTGCTTTCACACAGCAGGGGGAAATCAGGTCCGAATTGCGTCCCTGTTCTCCATTTCAGGGGTGAATCAGGTCCGAATTTTGGCCTGAATTCGGACCTGAAAACGGAGCCAAAGACGCACAGGACCCTTTTCCAGTGCGGACCGCCGCTGTCCCGGAGCAGTGTGAACCGGCTCCATTGAGAGCCGGTCACAGTCTCCTGTCATGTGAATTGGATGCGGGGAAATCTGCAGCCATTTCACATACGTGTTAACCCAGCCTTAAAGACCCCTTCACATCTGAGTGATTTTTAAATTGTGGACAGAATGGGTGCAATTCTTAACATATTTCCAATCATGCTAAAATTCATTTATAAATTGCACCCCAACGTGGTGTAATTTTGATGTGATTGTTGTGCGACAAAAAGCACAAAAAAGTGCAGCAAAATACACCTGGTTCAGTGTCAAAATTTGGTACATGAGCTTCTTTGGTGCAACAAATGAATATAGGGCAGCCCAATCAAGTAAATGGGCTCTATGTGACACGTGTAAACACATGTAAATCGCTCAAAAAATATTGTGAGCGAGAATACATGTTCCCACTATGCGGAATGTGAAAAGAGCCTTATACTCACCTATATCAGCTGCCAGGGTGTCTCAGCAACTCAATTTCCTAGTACAGGGGACCGGTAATTCAGTGTAGATGTGCCCATGCCAGCCAGTTCCCTTTTGCGAAAATCACTGCTTCTGGATCCTGAGAGAACCCCACAGACAGCCAATAGGAAATGTGCACGCCATGCAGGTAGAATGTGGGTGCACAAAGAAGGATCCTGCCTCCTGGACTAGAATGGCATGCGACTACAGATATTAGGCAAGTAAAAGGGGCATATAGCTTGGTTAATTTTTATGCCAGGGATTAGTTGGAAGGCAGTTTAGGCTTCTATTTTTGGTGTAAATATATTTGGCTTCACTTATTGTGCTGTGTCAAAAGATTTGCAATTCAGGATGGCTTTACATCTGTGCAGAACTTTAACATGCTGTAGATGTTACATTGCTGCACTGTGTTTAAGAAGCTTATGCATTTTAAACTGCTAAGGACAGAAAATGGCGAAATATGAGTGTAGTAAAACTACATATTAAATGTGGAATAAGGCAATTGGCAACTCACATATAAACAGTTAAACAGCTTTTTATCATCAAATTTGAGCCTGTGATATGAATATCTCATTGTAGCAGAGAACCAAAGTTCAGTACAGGAAATGCACAAGACTTTCAGCTGGATATACCTGTAAAACTAAGGATACCAGAAGGCACCAAACTAAGTGCAGCTGTAGAGGTCTAGATGTTGTAACCAGGGGCCTGCCAGGATGAAAGAAGTAGGAAGCTGGTGAAAGGCTTCAGTCTCCTAGAGGTACTGCACTAAGGGTCCTGAGGCCAGCAAGGGTTAAGCCCAGAAGTTCCAGTTAGACAATATGAACTTTTTTTGCTGAACTCATTACATCTCAACTAGCTCACGCTATACTTTGCGCCATGTCTATTATATATTTTCATGCATTTTAAATGGGCTGCCAACACCCTCCACCTGACCCTTTTGGGGAATGCAATGCACAGCAATACATGGTACAGTACCATGCATTATGGTAATACGCCCAATTATTGCAATTCAAAGGTATGATGGTAGCTTCAAAAGTGGAAATTAATAAATTAACAAATATTACATGCAATTGTAAAAAGGTATATACCACAATGTTAGACATAAAAGTGTTGCTCAGTGACTCTTGACATAGAGCTAAATGAAAACCAAACTGTAGAGAGCCAAAGCACCCCTAAGCTAAAAAGGTTGCCCCAATGTTAGAATCAATATAGTACATAACCTAAATACAGGGGGTACTGTCCCAATGATTGTACAAGGGGGTCCAACAAACCCATACAGGGCAATTCCACTCGGCTCAATATTGGTTCGGTAAGTGCGCAACTTACAATATCAAGTTTTGATATGCGCTTCTTCAGGAAATATTCAAATCTTTATAGACAGAAATATAAGTTGTCACAAACAAACATACATCTTAAAAAGCTAAAAAAAAATAAAAAAATTATATATACCGGTATATATACACACACACACACACACACACACACACACACACACACACTATATATATATATATATATATATATATATATATATATATATATATATATATATATATATATATATATATATATATATATATATATATATATATATACACATACACACATATATATATATATATATATATATATATATATACACATACATACACATATATACGCACACACTGTACCCAAACAATATTGATGTTCTTTTTTTCCCCAACAAATAGAGCTTTCTTTTGGTGGTATTTGATAACCACAGGTTTTTATTTTTTGCGCTATAAACAAAAAAAGACCAACAATTTTGTAAAAAAAGCAATGTTTTTTACTTTTTGCTATAATAAAATATCCCCCCCAAAAAATATAGGCCGATACGTATTCTTCTACGTATTTTTGGTAAAAAAAAAATAATAATATATATATATATATATATATTGCAATAAGTGTATATTGATTGGTTTGCGCAAAAGTTATGACATATTACAAAATAGGGGATAGTTTTTTGACATTTTTATTATAATTTTTTTTTTTTAGTAGTATTGGCGGTGATCTGCAATTTTTATCGGGACTGCGACATTGTGGACACTTAGATCGGACACTTTTGACACTATTTTGGGACCACTGACATTTATACAGAGATCAGAGCTATAAATAGCCACTGATTACTGTATAAATGTCACTGGCAGGGAAGGGGTTAAACACTAGGGGGCGATCAAGGGGTTAAGTGTGTTCCCTTAGCGTGTTCTAACTGTAGGGGGGATGGGCTACCACTGACATGACAGAGATCACCATTTCCGATGACTAGTCAGAACAGGGAATGCCTTGTTTACATAGGCATTTCCCTGTTCTACCTCACCTTGACGTGATCGCGGGTCGCGGGCAGACATCGAGTCCGCGAGACCCACTATCACGCCCACTATTCTGCTTTTGCGGACTAACATACAGGTACGTCAGTTTGCACAGGCCTGCCATTCTGCCGTCGTATATCGGCGTGAGCCGGTCAGCAAGTGGTTAAGCATAGCTATATACTTAAAAAAAAAAAAACATACTGGTAACACTTGAGAATGTGGCTAGATGGGCACAGGAAATGAACATGAGGCCCATAGGGCAGATATGGGGGCACGGTACACAGGATCCACCAAGAACTGACAGGGGCATAATAATAAAATAAACAGCTCTGTAAATGGGATAAGCCCAGCAGGGTCCTGGATTAAGGTAAAATGAAGCGTGAAGGGTATCACATGCAAATGCAAACTAACCCCCCCCCCCCCCCCCCCGACAGCCTAACCACTTTTTGTTGCATTTTTGCCGCTTTTCCAGGCCAACTCACCCAATGTCCATAGCACCAAAATAGAAAGACGGGAGCAGGGATGTACCCTCATACAGTCCACACAGGTATGTGCTGCTCTGGCTCTCTGTGCCACACTATATACAGTTGTGCTCATAAGTCTGCATACCCTGGCAGAATTCATGATTTCTTGGCCATTTTAACACAAACTTTTCTTTCACTCATGGTTAGTGTTTGGCTGAAGCCATTTATTATCAATCAACTGTGTTTACTCTTTTTAAATCATAATGACAACAGAAACTACTCAAATGACCCTGATCAAAAGTTTACATACCCTGGTGATTTTGGCCTGATAATATGCACACAAGTTGGCACAAAGGGGGTTGAATGCTATTAAAAGGTAACCATCCTCACCTGTGATCTGTTTGGTTGTAATTAATGTGTGTGTATAAAAGGTCAATGAGTTTCTGGACTCCTGACAGACCCTTGCATCTTTCATCCAGTGCTGCACTGAGGTCTCAGGATTCTGAGTCATAGGGAAAGCAAAAGAATTGTCAAAGGATCTGCGGGAAAGGGTAGTTGAGCTGTATAAAACAGGAAAGGGATATAAAGAGATATCCAAGGAATTGAGAATGCCAATCAGCAGTGCTCAAACTCTAATCAAGAAGTGGAAAATGAGGGTTTCTGTTGAAACAAACCATGGTCAGGTAGACCAACTAAAATTTCAGCAACAACTGCCAGGAAAATAGTTTGGGATGCAAAGAAAAACCCACAAATAACTTCAGGTGAAATACAGGACTTTCTGAAAACATGTGGTGTGGCTGTTTCAAGATGCACAATAAGGAAGAACTTGAAGAAAGATGGGCTGCATGGTTGAATCGCCAGAAGAAAGCCATTACTACGCAAATGTCACAAAGTATCCCACTTTCAATTTGCCAAACAGCACAGAGACATACCTCAAACCTTCTGGCACAAAGTCATTTGGAGTGATGAGACTAAAATTTTGCATTTTGGCCACAGCCATAAACACTACATTTGGAGAGGAGTCAACAAGGCCTATGATGAAAGGTACACCATTCCTACTGTGAATCACTGAGGTGGATCGCTGATGTTTTGGGGATGTGTGAGCTACAAAGGCACAGGAAATTTGGTCAAAATTGATTGCAAGATGAATGCAGTATGTTATCAAAAAATACTGGAGGAACATTTGCATTCATCAGCCAGGAAGCTGCGCATGGGACGTACTTGGACATTCCCACATGACAATGATCCAAAAAACAAGGCCAAGTCGACCTGTCATTGGCTACAGCAGAATAAAGTGAAGGTTGCCATCTCAGTCTCCTAAACCTCAATAACATTGAGCCACTCTGGGGAGCTCTCAAACGTGCAGTTCATGCAAGACAGCCCATGCAAGAATTGACAGGAACTGGAGGCTTTTTTGCCAAGAGGAATGGGCAGCTTTACCATCTGAGAAGACAAAGAACCTCATCCACAAATACCGCAAAAGGCTTCAAGCTGTCATTGATATTGACATTGAAGGGGGCAATACACAGTATTAAGAACTGGGGTATGTACATTTTTGATCAGGGTCATTTGGGTAGTTTCTATTGTCATTATGATTTAAAAAAAAAAAAAGTAAACACAGTTGATTGATAATAAATGGTTTCAGCCAAACACTATCCATGAGTGAAAGAAAAGTTTGTGTTATCATTCATATTCTTTGAAAAAGAAATCTAAATTCTGCCAGGGTATGTAAACTTATGAGCACAACTGTAAGCACCCCAATCGGGGTGTCCATGACACCACAAGAGCGGCGTGTGATGTTAATCAACCTGGCTGGTTGCTCCACACATGCGCCAACCGCACCTGTGCGTGGCCACAATCAGTCCTCACTAAGATTTTTTCCCTCTGCTTCTGTTCCAGGCAACTCACACCTTTATACTTTCCCTCACTTTCACTTGACATTATCACAAGGAAATTTAGTGGGGGAATCTCAATGGGGAATCAGATGGCAAGAAAAAAAAACCTGAAAGGGCTATTAACACTTTTCTACTCGACCCCCCCCCCCCCAAAAAAAAAAAGGGATAGGCACTTAAAAAGGTAGCGCTTTCTATCTGCACTGATGTTAGTGGAAAAAAAGCTTTGAAAATAGCATTATCACCTCTAGAAATGTTAGAAATATGCTTGTTACTTAAAATTGCAGCCTTCAAGCCACACTCGACTTGCAGTTTTAATTTAGAGATGAGCACATTTATGCTGTCTGTAGTTATGAGAAGCACTTGCATGTGAAATGACACTTATCTTTGTTGGAATGCATGATTATCGTCAAGTACCATATACAAAATTACACCAAAGTAGCTGCAAAATCTCTTCACCTGTGAAAACGTGAGGGAGTAACTCCCTGCAGGCATTTAATAAACACAGTGAGTCAAATGAAAGGGTGTAAAAGGCAAATCTAATTGTATTAAAGCAAATCTCATTTGTAAACTCTGTGTAATAAAATCTTAAAAAGCAAATTATTCCACCCTTGAAGGATAACTGCAGCAATAGTAATTTTAGAAGAGAATTCCAAGTATAAAAAAGTCACGCTTTCAATACTCTTTGGTTAGCTTGTCCTGTAGTAGACTATCCCACAGCAAATATAATTTTGACTGTTTAAATTCTTAAATTCTTTAAATGCTACAGTTCATATTGAAACAGATCAAAAAACATGGCAGAGCAAGCATGAACATTTAGCAAGAATTTTTTTTTAGAAATGAGTCCTCTTTCCCATTTTCCTCCACTGGCTGTGAGTGGATTCTGATATTTACATGGTGCCCCTACTGCGGCATTCTCCTGCAAGTTTTTTTTAAACCATTAGGGAATTCATTTTGGTGTTTGCTAAAGCATGTTTTGGATAAAGGTGGAAGACTTATTACTTTTGTCAGGTTTGTATGGGTGTCTGTTAATGAGAACACATGGAACTGCAAGCCACAATTGCCCACCAATACCATTCCCCAGATACAACCAAATAAAAAAAAGCATACAACCCTACTTGGCAAGAAACAGCCATAGCAATTTATTGGTTTTATTAATCAAATAACAGTCAGTCAAATAACTTTATCACAACTTAAATTTCCATAACATCAAAAACAAGGCTTTGCTCAGTTGTTTGAACTCAAGCAGCAACAAATGTCCCCACCAGCTGGATTTGTGAAACAAGCCTGGCCTATCCCAAAACCGCCGCCATTTCTATACTACTTTGCAGACTCAGATTAAAAATATCGAGACCCACATCCGAAAGGTGAACCCTGTCCTGTCCGTACAGACCGGGGATCCCCCCTTCAAGATCCAGGTGTTAATAATAAAAAAGCGTTAGCAGGGGCAAGTACTTTTCAAGCGCCCAATTAATCCTTTTCCTCATTTTCTCCATAACTCTACGCTGAGGAGAGGACAGCCGTTCAAAGTGAGGAATTGGCTCTGAGAAAACAATGGCTGTACCAGGGGAAGTTACATGAAAACTAAAGATCCTGTTTAATCATGAACAAAAGATCCAAAGTCTGAGTTTTACCTAAATCATTGGTACCGTTGCAGACCTTGCACAACTTTCCAGAACCCTGAAGGATTCCAGATGTATGGACAAATTCACAGGATATCTGTGTTGAGCCGCTCGTTTACGTGCCATGTGTAATTTATTTATATACGCATTGACACGCATACATACACAGTATCTCACAAAAGTGAGTACACCCCTCACAATTTTGGAAATATATTATATCTATCAATTTGAACATTTTCACTTAGGGGTGTACTCACTTTTGTTGCCAGTGGTTTAAAAATTAATGGCTGTGTGTTGAGTTATTTTGAGGGAACAGCAAATTTGCAGTGTTATACAAGCTGTACACTCACTACTTTACATTGTAGCAAAGTGTCATTTCTTCAGTGTTGTCACATGAAAAGATATAATAAAATATTTACAAAATGTGAGCTGAAACAGAGCTGTGGGGGTGGGTCCAAAACAGGGACACCCAGACGACAAGCTGAATCAGCTAAGGACAGGTACGGTGATTGAGCTACCCACACTCTGCATCTTTCCCTCTTCCACCACTACAAATTGAGCCCTGACAGTTGCAGTCTGTGCAGTGCTTTGAGGCACCAGTGGAGAGAGTCCACTCTCCTACAAACTTTCATTTTTTTTTTTCTAACAGCAGGAAAAGCCCAACTTGAATGGCCTCTTCTTTATCAACACCCAGGGCCAGTGCATGAAATCATGAAACACTGCTGATTGCTGATGAGCATCTGCATAAACCGTAACTATACACACCATGTTACCACCCTGTGCACATCTCATGTGTTTTACCTCAGATAACCTAATGGCTCAGAATTAACCGGACAATGGGTTTGGAGGGCGAATACTCGCAGGAGGAGCTACGTCTCCATAGGAGGGTCTCACACATTGGAGCGAGCCATGGACAGAATTGGTGCCCTGTTGTACCACATCCCAGTTTTAAGGGACTTAAATCTTAGGCACTTAGTCTCACAATGCTTTTTTGGGTCGGGTGTTTATATGTTTATTTGATTAAGCGTGTTACATGTTTACTTGCTTGTACCTTACAATAATCACAAAATTTAAGCTACTACGGTTACGGCTGTGTGTCCCCTAGGTTTATTTGTTTAATCTATCCCTAGGACACGACACAGGTGGACTGCCACCATGTCATTTGCTGCCTCCCTTCTACCCCACAAAGTGACCCAGTGCTCCTGATCGAGGACACAGGGGACACTACACCAACACGTGACTTCTCTTGGGTGGGCTGGTCCTGCCCCAGAGACGTACCACTAACAACCGCCTCTCTCACCTTTATACTTTTACCCCCCTACTTATCCCCTAGTTTTTTCCTTACTCGCATACCCCCTGCTATCTCCCCCACATATATGGGAACAATCATTGTTTGCTTTACCTTATCCTTAACACAGATATTAATCTATGTCTATCAGTTTTATCTCTTGCAGTTGGGCCCTTGGAACATCTCCTCCTGTGCCGCCCAGGTGGCCTATTCATGCCTGGGGCGTTGCCTCAGCGATATCGCACAACGTCAGAGGCCTGAATATTCCTGAACGATGCTCTAAAAAGGTAGGCCTCATTTTGTGTTTCTTAAAGAAACACATTTTAAAACACATCACACACTCAAACTTGCAAATCACTATTTTACAAGGGCCTTTCATGTTACGTAGTTACATATAGTTACATAGTAGGTGAGGTTGAAAAAAGACACAAGTCCATCAAGTCCAACCTATGTGTGTGATTATGTGTCAGTATTGCATTATATATCCCTGTATGTTGCGGTCATTCAGGTGCTTATCTAATAGTTTCTTGAAGCTATCAATGCTCCCCGCTGAGACCACCGCCTGTGGAAGGGAATTCCACATTCTTGCCGCTCTTACAGTAAAGAACCCTCTACGTAGTTTAAGGTTAAACCTCTTTTCTTCTAATTTTGATGAGTGGCCACGAGTCTTGTTAAACACTCTCCTGCGAAAAAGTTTTATCCCTATTGTGGAGTCACCAGTACGGTATTTGTAAATTAAAATCATATCCCCTCTCAAGCGTCTCTTCTCCAGAGAGAATAAGTTCAGTGCTCGCAACCTTTCCTCATAACTAAGATCCTCGCAACCTTTCCTCATAACTAAGATCCTCCAGAACCTTTATTAGCTTTGTTGCCCTTCTTTGTACTCGCTCTATTTCCAGTACATCCTTCCTGAGGACTGGTGCCCAGAACTGGACAGCATACTCCAGGTGCAGCCGGACCAGAGCCTTGTAGAGTGGGAGAATTATCGTTTTATCTCTGGAGTTGATCCCCCTTTTAATGCATGCCAATATTCTGTTTGCTTTGTTAGTAGCAGCTTGGCATTGCATGCCATTGCTGAGCCTATCATCTACTAGGACCCCCAGGTCCTTTTCCATCCTAGATTCCCCCAGAGGTTCTCCCCCCAGTGTATAGATTGCATTCATATTTTTGCCACCCAAATTTGTTCAGGCCTTTTTGCAAGGTGTCCACATCCTGCGGAGAAGTTATTGCCCTGCTTAGCTTAGTATCGTCTGCAAATACAGAGATTGAACTGTTTATCCCATCCTCCAGATCTTTTATGAACAAATTAAATAGGATTGGTCCCAGCACAGAACCCTGGGCACCCCACTACCCACCCCTGACCATTCTGAGTACTCCCCATTTATCACCACCCTCTGAACTCGCCTTTGTAGCCAGTTTTCAATCCATGTACTCACCCTATGGTCCATGTCAACGGACCTTATTTTGTACAGTAAACGTTTATGGGGAACTGTGTCAAATGCTTTTTCAAAATCCAGATACACCACGTCTATGGGCCTTCCTTTATCTAGATGGCAACTCACCTCCTCATAGAAGGTTAATAGATTGGTTTGGCAAGAACGATTCTTCATGAATCCGTGCTGATTACTGCGAATGATACCGTTCTTATTACTAAAATCTTATATATAGTCCCTTATCATCCCCTCCAAGAGTTTACATACTATTGATGTTAGGCTAACTGGTCTGTAATTCCCAGGGATGTATTTTGGGCCCTTTTTAAATATTGGTGCTACATTAGCTTTTCTCCAATCAGCTGGTACCATCCCAGTCAGTAGACTATCTGTAAAAATTAGGAACAACGGTCTGGCAATCACTTGACTGAGTTCCCTAAGTACCCTCGGATGCAAGCCATCTGGTCCCGGTGATTTATTAATGTTAAGTTTCTCAAGTCTAATTTTAATTCTGTCCTCTGTTAACCATGGAGGTGCTTCCTGTGTTGTGTCATGAGGATAAACACTGCAGTTTTGGTTACTGAAGCCCCCCGATTCACTCGTGAAGACTGAAGAGAAGAATAAATTCAATACCTTCGCCATCTCCCCATCCTTTGTAGCCAGATGTCCTTCCTCATTCTTTATGGGGCCAATATGGTCTGTCCTCCCTTTTTTACTGTTTACATACTTAAAGAATTTCTTTGGATTTTTTTGCTCTCCTCCGCTATGTGTCTTTCATGTTCCATCTTAGCTGTCCTAATTGCACCCTTACATTTCTTGTTGCATTCTTTATAAAGTCTGAATGCTGAGGATGATCCCTCAACCTTGTATTTTTTGAACGCCTTCACTTTTGCTTTTATATGCATTTTTACATTGGAGTTAAGCCATCCAGGACTTTTGTTCGCTCTTTTAAATTTATTACCCAACGGGATACATTGGCTAATGCCCTTATTTAATATGCTCTTAAAGCAAACCCATCTCTCCTCCGTATTCTTTGTTCCTAATATTTTATCCCAATTTATGCCTTTTAGCAAGGTTTGTAGTTTAGGGAAGTTGGCTCTTTTGAAATTCAGTGTCTTTGTATTCCCTTTATGTTTCCTATTTGTGTAATTTATACTGAAACTAATTGACCTGTGATCGCTGTTACCTAAATTGCCCTGTATTTCCACATCCGTGATCAGATCTGTATTGTTGGTAATCAGTAGATCCAGTAATGTTTTAATTCTAGTTGGTGCGTCTACCATCTGACCCATAAAATTGTCCTGCAAGACATTAAGGAACTGGCGAGCCTTAAATGAATGCGCGGTTCCCTCCGCCCAGTCTATGTCTGGATAATTAAAATCCCCCATTATGATAACACTTCCCATCCTTGCTGCTAATCCAATTTGTGATAGGAGATCCGTCTCCACTTCCTCCCTCAGGTTAGGGGGCCTATAGCATACTCCCAGTATTATTTTCCCCTTAGCTTCATCCCTTTGGAGCTCTACCCATAAGGATTCCACCTCCTCTCTAGCTCCCTCAGTGATGTCATCTCTCACATTCACTTGTACATTATTCTTGATATATAGGCATACCCCTCCCACTTTTTTTACCCTCTCTATCCCTGCGGTATAGGGTATACCCTTGAATGTTTGCCAGCCAATCATGAGAGCTGTTGAACCAGGTCTCTGAAATTCCCACAAAATCCAAATCCTCCTCGTACAACAGTATCTCTAGTTCACCCATCTTGTCCGCCATGCTCCTGGCATTGGTGAACATGCCACATAGTTTAGACCGGTCGCATATTGTCCTCGTATTGGGTGTCACCAATGATTCCAGGTCAAAAGGGGTCTGGGAACTGCAGGGGTTTGCTTCAGGCTGCCTAACACTGGGCGGGGACTTTAACATTCCACTGAACCCACTGACAGGTACCTAGAATGGTAAATCCTGTCTTACCTACAGAATACTTGAGAAAATAAAATCTGTTGCAGTCCCTGCACCTGACAGACACATGGTGCTTTCTTAACCCTAAAGGCCGAGACTTTACACATTACTCCACCCCTCACTGCAGATACGCCCGCCTAGACTACTCATTCATCTCACAAAGGGATTTATCCTCCGTGGAAGCAGCCCATGTAGGCATTCAATTGATCTCAGACCACTCTCCCATATCGCTAATGCTGGACCTCATGACCCCCCCCCCCACCTAGACAACCGACATGGAGACTCAACACATCGCTGCTGATAGACCCATTACTCCTGCTCTCAATCAACTCCGCTCTGACGGAATTTTTCAGACATAACTCAACTAGACTCCTCTCTGCTAGAAGCACCGATCACTCCGCTAGAGATTAGGCATGATATTAAACTACTGAAAGCCGGAAAAAGCCTGGGCCAAGACGGCTATTCTGCCATCTACTACAAAACCTTCTCAAACATTATTACTAAACTGCTAGCTGCTGCTTTGAACTCCATGTCTACTCCCAGGGAAATAACACCAGATTTTCTGTCTGCCCACATCGCGCAAAGCAGGCAAAGATCCCACAGATTGCCCCAGTTACCGCCCTATATCCTTACTGAATTTAGATGCCAAACTTTTCGCAAAAATCCTTCGTTTGGGTCCGCTTCTTCCAGACCTTATTGGCTTGGAACAAGTGGGCTTTGTACCGGGCAGAGAAGTGAAAGATAACATCACCAAAGCACTACTCCTTATCCATGCGACACGGGAACCGGACATCGAGGGCCTTCTCCTTTCCACGGATGCAGAGAAGGCCTTCAACTGGGTGGCATGGGATTTTATGACGGCAGTGTGCCATCATAATAGTGACATGTGAGACTGGGCCCACGCATGCTGTCTTGGATCCCTGCTCTATACCACAATCCCACGGCAAAACTGAAAATCAACGGCACACTATCTGAAAAGGTCTACATATGAAACAGGACTAGACAAGGTTGCCCCTTGTCCCCATTACTGCTCATTTTGCCTCTTGAACCTTTCATAAGACTGATTAAACTGAATGTAGTGATTACGGGCTTCAAGATCCGGGACAGGGAGTTCAAACTGGCAGCATATGCGGATGACCTCCTATTTTTCTTAACAAACCCGATGACTACTATCCCCAACTTATTGAAAGAATTTGCCCATTACAGCTACAGTATCTCACAAGAGTGAGAACACCCCTCACATTTTTGTAAATATTTAATTATATATTTTCATGCGACAACACTGAAGAAATGACACTTTGCTACAATGTAAAGTAGTAAGTGTACAGCTTGTATAATGTGTCAATTTGTGTGTCAATTTGCTGTCCCCTCAAAATAACTCACACAGCCATTAATGTCTAAACCGCTGGCATCAAAAGTGAGTACACCCCTAAGTGAAAATGTCCAAATTGGGCCCAATTAGCCATTTTCCCTCCTTGGTGTCATGTGACTCGTTAGTGTTACAAGGTCTCAGGTGTGAATGGGGAGCAGGTGTGAAATTTGGTGTCTCTCATACTGGTCACTGGAAGTTCAACATGGCACCTCATGGAAAAAAAAACTCTGAGAATCTGAAAAAAATAATTGTTGCTCTACATAAAGATGGCGTAGGCTATAAGAAGATTGCCAAGACCCTAAAACTGAGTTGTAGCACAGTGGCCAAAACCATACAGTGGTTTAACAGAACAGGTTTCACTCAGAACAGGCCTCGCCATGGTCGAACAAAGAAGTTGAGTGCACGTGCTCAGCATCATATCCAAAGGTTGTCTTTGGGAAATAGATGTATGAGTGCTGCCAGCATTGCTGCAGAGGTTGAAGGGGTGGGGGGTCAGCCTGTCAGTGCTCAGACCATACGCCTCACACTGCATCAAATTGGTCTGCATGGCTGTCGTCCCCGAAGGAAGCCTCTTCTAAAGATGATGCACAAGAAAGCCCACAGTTTGCTGAAGACAAGCAGACTAAGGACAAGGATTACTGGAACCATGTCCTGTAGTCTGATGAGACCAAGATAAACTCATTTGGTTCAGATGGTGTCAAGCATGTGTGGCGGAAACCAGTTGAGTAGTATAAAGACAAGTGTGTCTTTCCTACAGTCAAGCATGGTGGTGGTGGGAGTGTCAAGGTCTGGGGCTGCATGAGTGCTGCTGGCACTGGGGAGCTACAGTTCATTGAGGTAACTATGAATGTCAACATGTACTGTAAGATACTGAAGCAGAGCATGATCCCCCTTCCTTCGGGACTGGGCCGGAGGGTAGTATTCCAACATGACGACCCCAAACACACCTCCAAGACGACCACTGCCTTGCTAAAGAAGCTGCGGATAAAGGTGATGGACTGGCCAAGCATGTCTCCAGACCTAAACCCTATTGAGCATTTGTGGGGCATCCTCAAGCACAAGGTCTCTAACATGCACTAGCTCTGTGATGTCATCATGGAGGAGTGGAAGAGGACTCCAGTGGCAACCTGTGAAGCTCTGGTGAACTCCATGCCCAAGAGGGTTAAAGCAGTGCTGGAAAATAATGGTGGCCACACAAAATAGTGACACTTTGGACCCAACCGCTATTGAGTGGTTTAGACATTAATGGCTGCGTGTTGAGTTATTTTGAGGGGACAGCAAATTTACATTGTTATACAAGCTGTACACTCACTACTAGGGATGAGCCGAACACCCCCCTGTTCGGTTCTCACCAGAACATGCGAACAGGAAAAAAGTTTGTTCAAACACACGAACACCGTTAAAGTCTATGGGACACGAACATGAAAAATCAAAAGTGCTAATTTTAAAGGCTTATATGCAAGTTATTGTCATAAAAAGTGTTTGGGGACCTGGGTCCTGCCCCAGGGGACATGGATCAATGCAAAAAAAAGTTTTAAAAATGGCCGTTTTTTCAGGAGCAGTGATTTTAATAATGCTTAAAGTCAAACAATAAAAGTGTAATATCCCTTTAAATTTAGTACCTGGGGGGTGTCTATAGTATGCCTGTAAAGGGGCGCATGTTTCCTGTGTTTAGAACAGTCTGACAGCAAAATGACATTTCGAAGGAAAAAACCCATTTAAAATTACTCGCGGCTATTGCATTGCCGACAATACACATAGAAGTTCATTGATAAAAACGGCATGGGAATTCCCCACAGGGGAACCCCGAACCAAAATTAAAAAAAAAAAAGACGTGGGGGTCCCCCTAAATTCCATACCAGGCCCTTCAGGTCTGGTATGGATATTAAGGGGAACCCCGGCCAAAATTTTAAAAAAAAATGACGTGGGGGTCCCCCTAAATTCCATACCAGGCCCTTCAGGTCTGGTATGGATTTTAAGGGGAACCCCGCGCCAAAAAAAAAAAAGCGGCGTGGGGTCCCCCCAAAAATCCATACCAGACCCTTATCCGAGCACGCAACCTGGCAGGCCGCAGGAAAAGAGGGGGGACGAGAGTGCGCCCCCCCTCCTGAACCGTACCAGGCCACATGCCCTCAACATTGGGAGGGTGCTTTGGGGTAGCCCCCCAAAACACTTTGTCCCATGTTGATGAGGACAAGGGCCTCATCCCCACAACCCTGGCCGGTGGTTGTGGGGGTGTGCGGGCGAGCGGCTTATCGGAATCTCGAAGCCCCCTTTAACAAGGGGACCCCCAGATCCCGGCCCTCCCCCCTGTGTGAAATGGTAAGGGGGTACTTACCCCTACCATTTCACTAAAAAACTGTCAAAAATGTTAAAAATGACAAGAGACAGTTTTTGACAATTCCTTTATTTAAATGCTTCTTCTTTCTTCTATCTTCCTTCATCTTCTTCATCTTCTTCTTCTGGTTCTTCTGGCTCTTCTGGTTCTTCCTCCGGCGTTCTCGTCCAGCATCTCCTCCGCGGTGTCTTCTATCTTCTTCTCCTCGGGCCGCTCCGCACCCATGGCATGGGGGGAGGCTCCCGCTCTTCTCTTCATTTTCTTCTCCGGGCATTTTCTTCTCCACCCGGTGACCCCGTCCCCCTCTGACGCACGGTGACTTGACGGGACTTCCCTGTGACGTCACGGGGAATGCCACAGGGAAGTCCTGTCATGTCCCGTGCATCAGAGGGGGGCGGGGTCACCGGGTGGCCCCGCCCCCCGTTATTTAACAACCGTCAGACGAGGAGACGCCGTCACACAGCGGGAGCCTCTCTCCATGCCAGCATGAATGCGGAGCGGCCCGGAGAAGAAAATGAAGAAGAGAAGAAGAGAAGAAAAGAAGAAAAGAAGAAGAGAAGAGTGGGAGCCTCCCCCCATGCCATGGGTGCGGAGCGGCCCGAGGAGAAGATAGAAGACGCCGCGGAGGAGATGCTGGACGAGAACGCCGGAGGAAGAACCAGAAGAGCCAGAAGAACCAGAAGAAGAAGATGAAGGAAGATAGAAGAAAGAAGAAGCATTTAAATAAAGGAATTGTCAAAAACTGTCTCTTGTCATTTTTAACATTTTTGACAGTTTTTTAGTAAAATGGTAGGGGTAAGTACCCCCTTACCATTTCACACAGGGGGGGCTGGGATCTGGGGGTCCCCTTGTTAAA
This sequence comes from Lithobates septentrionalis, assembly GCA_037952835.1. NCBI lineage: Eukaryota > Metazoa > Chordata > Amphibia > Anura > Ranidae > Lithobates > Lithobates septentrionalis. Next base: position 4,642,549 of record JBBDGP010001761.1, on the reverse strand, counting down.
GGGGGCTTCTAGATTCCGATAAGCCCCCCGCCCGCAGACCCCCACAACCACCGGCCAGGGTTGTGGGGATGAGGCCCTTGTCCTCATCAACATGGGGACAAGGTGTTTTGGGGGGCTACCCCAAAGCACCCTCCCAATGTTGAGGGCATGTGGCCTAGTACGGTTCAGGAGGGGGGGCCGCACTCCCGTCCCCCCCTCTTTTCCTGCGGCCTGCCAGGTTGCGTGCTCGGATAAGGGTCTGGTATGGATTTTTTTTTTTTGGCCGGGGTTCCCCTTAATATGCATACCAGACCTGAAGGGCCTGGTATGGAATTTAGGGGGACCCCCATGTCATTTTTTTTTTAAATTTTGGTTCGGGGTTCCCCTGTGGGGAATTCCCATGCCGTTTTTATCAATGAACTTCTATGTGTATTGTCGGCAATGCAATAGCCGCGAGTAGTTTTAAATGGGTTTTTTCCTTCGAAATGTCATTTTGCTGTCAGACTGTTCTAAACACAGGAAACATGCGCCCCTTTACAGGCATACTATAGACACCCCCCAGCTACGAAATTTAAAGGGATATTACACTTTTATTGTTTGACTTTAACCACTTGCCGACCGCCTCACGCCTATATACGTGAGCAGAGCGGCACGGGCAGGCAAAATCACGTACCTGAAACGTGATTGCCTTCCCGCGGGTGGGGGGTCCGATCGGACCCCCCCCCGGTGCCAGCTGCGGTCGGCATTTGGTTGGGAGCGATGAGAGACGAGGGGGAGACCATCCGATCGTGGCCCCCCCCTCGCGATCGCTCCCAGCCACTGACAAACATCCCCTGCCTCTGTATAGTACACAGAGGCAGAGGATGTGATGTCATCTCTCCTCGGCTGTCAGTTTCCGTTCCAGCGCCGAGGAGAGATGACATGTAAGTAAGTGCACAACACAAACACACACAGTAGAACATGCCAGGCATACATTACACCCCCGATCCCCCCCCGATCGCCCCCCGATCCCCCCCCAATCACCCCCCCCCTGTCACAAACTGACACCAAGCAGGTTTTTTTTTTTTTTTTTTTTTTTTTTTCCTGATTACTGCATAGTGTCAGTTTGTGACAGTTAGCAGTGTTAGGACAGTTACTGTAACCCCCCTGTAGGTCTAGGGTACCCCCCTTACCCCCCCTAATAAAGTTTTAACCCCTTGATCACCCCCCCTCACCAGTGTCGCTAAGAGATCATTTTTCTGATCGCTGTATTAGTGTCGCTGGTGACGGTAGTTAGGGACGTAAATATTTAGGTTCGCCGTCAGTGTTTTATAGCGACAGGGACCCCCATATACTATCTAATAAATGTTTTAACCCCTTGATTGCCCCCTAGTTAACCCTTTCACCACTGATCACCGTATAACCGTTACGGGTGACGCTGGTTAGTTCGTTTATTTTTTATAGTGTCAGGGCACCCGCCGTTTATTACCGAATAAAGGTTTAGCCCCCTAATCGCCCGGCGGTGATATGCGTCGCCCCAGGCAGCGTCAGATTAGCGCCAGTACCCCCCCTAATAAAGTTTTAACCCCTTGATCACCCCCTGTCGCCAGTGTCGCTAAGCGATCATTTTTCTGATCGCTGTATTAGTGTCACTGGTGACGCTAGTTAGGGACGTAAATATTTAGGTTCGCCGTCAGTGTTTTATAGCGACAGGGACCCCCATATACTATCTAATAAATGTTTTAACCCCTTGATTGCCCCCTAGTTAACCCTTTCACCACTGATCACCGTATAACTGTTACGGGTGACGCTGGTTAGTTAGTTTATTTTTTATAGTGTCAGGGCACCCGCCGTTTATTACCGAATAAAGGTTTAGCCCCCTGATCGCCCGGCGGTGATATGCGTTGCCCCAGGCAGCGTCAGATTAGCGCCAGTACCGCGAACACCCACGCACGCACCGTACACGCACCATACACCTCCCTTAGTGGTATAGTATCTGATCGGATCAATATCTGATCCGATCAGATCTATACTAGCGTCCCCAGCAGTTTAGGGTTCCCAAAAACGCAGTGTTAGCGGGATCAGCCCAGATACCTGCTAGCACCTGCGTTTTGCCCCTCCGCCCAGGCGAGCCCAGCCCACCCAAGTGCAGTATCGATCGATCACTGTCACTTACAAAACACTAAACGCATAACTGCAGCGTTCGCAGAGTCAGGCCTGATCCCTGCGATCGCTAACAGTTTTTTTGGTAGCATTTTGGTGAACTGGCAAGCACCAGCCCCAGGCAGCGTCAGATTAGCGCCAGTACCGCTAACACCCACGCACGCAGCATACGCCTCCCTTAGTGGTATAGTATCTGAACAGATCAATATCTGATCCGATCAGATCTATACTAGCGTCCCCAGCAGTTTAGGGTTCCCAAAAACGCAGTGTTAGCGGGATCAGCCCAGATACCTGCTAGCACCTGCGTTTTGCCCCTCCGCCCGGCCCGGCCCAGCCCACCCAAGTGCAGTATCGATCGATCACTGTCACCCCGGTCGTAGTCAAACCAGCACTGCAGTAACACTTGGTGACGTGGCGAGTCCCATAAGTGCAGTTCAAGCTGGTGAGGTGGCAAGCACAAGTAGTGTCCCGCTGCCACCAAAAAGACAAACACAGGCCCGTCATGCCCATAGTGCCCTTCCTGCTGCATTCGCCAATCCTAATTGGGAACCCACCGCTTCTGCAGCGCCCGTACTTCCCCCATTCACATCCCCAACCAAATGCAGTCGGCTGCATGAGAGGCATTTTCTTTATGTCCTCCCGAGTACCCCTACCCAGCGAACCCCCCAAAAAATATGTTGTGTCTGCAGCAAGCGCGGATATAGCCGTGACACCCGCTATTATTGTCCCTCCTGTCCTGACAATCCTGGTCTTTGCATTGGTGAATGTTTTGAACGCTACCATGCACTAGTTGAGTATTAGCGTAGGGTACAACATTGCACAGACTAGGCACACTTTCACAGGGTCTCCCAAGATGCCATCGCATTTTGAGAGACCCGAACCTGGAACCGGTTACAGTTATTATAGTTAGTTACAAAAAAAAGTGTAAAAAAAAAAAAACACAAACAAAAATATAAAATAAAAATAGTTGTCGTTTTATTGTTCTCTCTCTCTCTATTCTCTCTCTATTGTTCTGCTCTTTTTTACTGTATTCTATTCTGCAATGTTTTATTGTTATTGTTATTGTTATTATGTTTTATCATGTTTGCTTTTCAGGTATGCAATTTTTTTATACCTTACCGTTTACTGTGCTTTATTGTTAACCATTTTTTTGTCTTCAGGTATGCCATTCACGACTTTGAGTGGTTATACCAGAATGATGCCTGCAGGTTTAGGTATCATCTTGGTATCATTCTTTTCAGCCAGCGGTCGGCTTTCATGTAAAAGCAATCCTAGTGGCTAATTAGCCTCTAGACTGCTTTTACAAGCAGTGGGAGGGAATGCCCCCCCCCCCCAACATCTTCCGTGTTTTTCTCTGGCTCTCCTGTCTCAACAGGGAACCTGAAAATGCAGCCGGTGATTCAGCCAGCTGACCATAGAGCTGATCAGAGACCAGAGTGGCTCCAAACATCTCTATGACCTAAGAAACCGGAAGCTACGAGCATTTTATGACGTAGATTTCGCCGGATGTAAACAGCGCCATTGGGAAATTGGGAAAGCATTTTATCACACCGATCTTGGTGTGATCAGATGCTTTGAGGGCAGAGGAGAAATCTAGGGTCTAATAGACCCCAATTTTTGCAAAAAAGAGTACCTGTCACTACCTATTGCTATCATAGGGGATATTTACATTCCCTGAGATAACAATAAAAATGATTTAAAAAAAAAAAAAAATGAAAGGAACAGTTTAAAAATAAGATAAAAAAATAATAATAATAAAGAAAAAAAAAAAAAAAAAAAAAAAAGCACCCCTGTCCCCCCTGCTCTCACGCTAAGGTGAACGCAAGCGTTGGTCTGGCGTCAAATGTAAACAGCAATTGCACCATGCATGTGAGGTATCGCCGCGAAGGTCAGATCGAGGGCAGTAATTTTAGCAGTAGACCTCCTCTGTAAATCTAAAGTGGTAACCTGTAAAGGCTTTTAAAGGCTTTTAAAAATGTATTTAGTTTGTCGCCACTGCACGTTTGTGCGCAATTTTAAAGCATGTCATGTTTGGTATCTATGTACTCGGCCTAAGATCATCTTTTTTATCTCATCAAACATTTGGGCAATATAGTGTGTTTTAGTGCATTAAAATGTAAAAAAGTGTGTTTTTTCCCCAAAAAATGCGTTTGAAAAATCGCTGCGCAAATACTGTGTGAAAAAAAAAAATGAAACACCCACCATTTTAATCTGTAGGACATTTGCTTTAAAAAAAATATATAATGTTTGGGGGTTCAAAGTAATTTTCTTGCAAAAAAAAATTATTTTTTTATGTAAACAATAAGTGTCAGAAAGGGCTTTGTCTTCAAGTGGTTAGAAGAGTGGGTGATGTGTGACATAAGCTTCTAGATGTTGTGCATAAAATGCCAGGACAGTTCAAACCCCCCCCAAATGACCCCATTTTGGAAAGTAGACACCCCAAGCTATTTGCTGAGAGTCATGTTGAGTCCATGGAATAATTTATATTGTGACACAAGTTGCGGGAAAGAGAATTTTTTATTTTTTTTATTTTTTTTTGCGCAAAGTTGTCACTAAATGATATATTGCTCAAACATGCCATGGGAATATGTGAAATTACACCCCAAAATACATTCTGCTGCTTCTCCTGAGTACGGGGATACCACATGTGTGAGACTTTTTGGGAGCCTAGCCGCGTACGGGACCCCGAAAACCAAGCACCGCCTTCAGGCTTTCTAAGGCCGTAAATTTTTGATTTCACTCTTCACCGCCTATCACAGTTTCGGGGGCCATGGAATGCCCAGGTGGCAAAAAAAAACCCCAAATGACCCCATTTTGGAAAGTAGACACCCCAAGCTATTTGATGAGAGGTATAGTGAGTATTTTGCAGACCTCACTTTTTGTCACAAAGTTTTGAAAATTGAAAAAAGAAAAAAAAAATTTTTTTTTCTCGTCTTTCTTTATTTTCAAAAACAAATGAGAGCTGCAAAATACTCACCATGCCTCTCAGCAAATAGCTTGGGGTGTCTACTTTCCAAAATGGGGTCATTTGGGGGGGGTTTGTGCCACCTGGGCATTCCATGGCCTCCGAAACTGTGATAGGCAGTGAGGAGTAAAATCAAAAATGTACGCCCTTAGAAATCCTGAAGGCAGTGCTTGGTTTTCGGGGTCCCGTACGCGGCTAGGCTCCTAAAAAGTCCCACACATGTGGTATCCCCGTACTCAGGAGAAGCAGCTAAATGTATTTTGGGGTGCAATTCCACATATGCCCATGGCCTGTGTGAGCAATATATCATTTAGTGACAACTTTGTGCAAAAAAAAAAAAAAAAAAAAAAAAAATTGTCACTTTCCCGCAACTTGTGTCAAAATATAAAACATTCCATGGACTCAACATGCCTCAAAGCAAATAGCTTGGGGTGTCTACGTTCCAAAATGGGGTCATTTGGGGGGGGTTTATGTCATCTGGGCATTTTATGGCCTTCAAAACCGTGATAGGTAGTGAGGAGTAAAATCAAAAATGTACGCCCTTAGAAATCCTGAAGGCGGTGCTTGGTTTTCGGGGCCCCGTACGCGGCTAGGCTCCCAAAAAGTCCCACACATGTGGTATCCCCGTACTCAGGAGAAGCAGCTAAATGTATTTTGGGGTGCAATTCCACATATGCCCATGGCCTGTGTGAGCAATATATCATTTAGTGACAACTTTTTGTAATTTTTTTTTTTTTTTTTTTTTTTTGTCATTATTCAATCACTTGGGACAAAAAAAATGAATATTCAATGGGCTCAACATGCCTCTCAGCAAATTCCTTGGGGTGTCTACTTTCCAAAATGGGGTCATTTGTGGGGGTTTTGTACTGCCCTGCCATTTTAGCACCTCAAGAATCGACATAGGCAGTCATAAATTAAAGGCTGTGTAAATTCCAGAAAATGTACCCTAGTTTGTAGACGCTATAACTTTTGCGCAAACCAATAAATATACACTTATTGACATTTTTTTTACCAAAGACATGTGGCCGAATACATTTTGGCCTAAATGTATGACTAAAATTGAGTTTATTGGATTTTTTTTAGAACAAAAAGTAGAAAATATCATTTTTTTTCAAAATTTTCGGTCTTTTTCCGTGTATAGCGCAAAAAATAAAAACGGCAGAGGTGATCAAATACCATCAAAAGAAAGCTCTATTTGTGGGAAGAAAAGGACGCAAATTTCGTTTGGGTACAGCATTGCATGACCGCGCAATTAGCAGTTAAAGCGACGCAGTGCCGAATTGTAAAAAGTGCTCTGGTCAGGAAGGGGGTAAATCCTTCCGGGGCTGAAGTGGTTAAGCATTATTAAAATCACTGCTCCTGAAAAAACGTCCGTTTTTAAAACTTTTTTTTTGCATTGATCCATGTCCCCTGGGGCAGGACCCAGGTCCCCAAACACTTTTTATGACAATAACTTGCATATAAGCCTTTAAAATTAGCACTTTTGATTTCTCCCATAGACTTTTAAAGGGTGTTCCGCGGCATTCGAATTTGCCGCGAACACCCCAAATTGTTCGCTGTTCAGCGAACTTGCGAACAGCCAATGTTCGAGTCGAACAGGAGTTCGACTCGAATTCGAAGCTCATCCCTACTCACTACTTAACATTGTAGCAAAGTGTCTTTCTTCAGTGTTGTCACATGAAAAGATATAATAAAACATTTACAAAAAAGTGAGTGGTGTACTCACTTTTGTGAGATACTGTATATCTCAAACATGAAAATAAACTACACAAAATTGGAGGCGCTAAACAAATATCATTCCCAGACAAAATACTAGCACTGACTAAATCCAAATCAAGTTTTAGATGGGACTCCAGAGCTATTAAATACCTAGGTACCTGGTTGACCCCACAAACTCAAACCATCTTTGAATGTAATTTCTCACCCCTCCATAAAAGTTGTGCGGAAGACATCGTAAAATGGCACACGGGATACTTCTCATGGTTTGGGCGTGCGGCAATGATCAAAATAGTGATTTTGCCCAAACTTCTATACTTGATGCAAACTTTACCCATTAAAATTCCTCCACATTTCTTTAGGGCACTTAACTCCATCTTACTAAAGTTCCTCTGGAACCGGCACAAACCTAGAATACGGCTGGAATGGCTGACCAACCCTAAGAAAGTTGGTGGGATGGGTTTACCGAACTTCAAAACACTATTATCACGCTTCACACTTGGCCAGAATAATCGACTGGCACTGCCATGGTCAAGCGAAAGATTGGATATCACTTGAGGAATCCCTTTGCACAACCCCGTTGAAATTCTCCCCATGGAGCCCGTGGACTAGCAACCCCATTAACATACGCAATCGCCCCATTACAGGCAATACTTTAGAGATTTTACACTACATTGCCAAACGCAAAACCACTTCTCTTAGTCCCCTGACCCCACTAAAAGACAACTCCGCCTTCCCTCCAGGCACACATAATGCAATATTTCAATAATTACATCAAAGCACCCCACTATTAGCGGGCGACTGCTACACCGGAGGCAAACTCAAAGACTGGTCTACATTTGCTTTCTAATTTTAATGTAGACCAGTCTTTGAGTTTGCCCCCGGTGTAGATTAGAAAGCAACCTCCCACAGCTACGCTGGTGGTCATACTTTCAGCTAAGAATTTATCTAGCTAAACAGAAACACACACAGGACTTTCGCAGACACCTACCTGACTTGGAATCTGTGTCATGAGGGCACTCCACTTGCCAAAGCCACATCAATAGCTTATTTATGGCAACAACTTTCTAAGAACACCGGGATGGATAAGCACAGGAGGAGATGGTCGGAAAATCTACACGAGGAGATCACAGACAAACAATGGAGGTACGCCGGCATTCTAGCGCATAAATGTTCCATAAGCACGAAAATACAGGAAACAGGCTGCAAGCTGCTAATACATTGGTACAACTCCCCTGACAAACTTCACAGATGGGATCCCAAAAAATTGGAATTAGGCTGGAGATGCCAAGCAGAAATAGGCATCTTAATCCACATTTGGTGGCAGTGCTCTTTAATCACATCCTGTTGGAACAAAATTAGAGAGCTGATTAAAAAAATTACAGAGACTAAACTAAACCTAAATGCAGCTTGCTGCCCATTACACATGACCAACTTCACTCTCAAAAAGTACAAAAATTCACTAACCAAGCACCTCCTCAATGCGGCCAAATCCTTGATCCCACTATACTGAAGATCCACCCGGGTGCCATCCATCTCGGATTGGCTAAACAAAGTTAGAGACATATGTGAAATGGAGGACATCCTGGCACAAGACTCTGGCAGAGTAGAAAGATTCCAAAAAACTTGGCAACCCTGGTTCGCATTCCAATACTCCCAAGACTTTGAGGATGCTAAGGCCACCCATGCTTCATAAAAATCAACATCCTTGTGGTCTTATAGGACTAAATATAAATTTTTCTTTTTGATAACATAGTTACATAGTAGGTGAGGTTGAAAAAAGACCAAGTCCATCAAGTCCAACCTATGTAAAGCGAGTGGTCCTGAAAGCAAACATTGTTCCCACAATACCCATTCCTGTCTCCCCTTTCTCCCTTACCCCATCCGACCCTTTTTATACAATACCAAGTGCAGAGTACGACAAGAGACTTCACTAGCTCAAGGCCGACAAAGTTCTTTCTATTCTTTTACTATTACACAGTCTGACCGATGATAGAGGCAAAACCACAGTTCTGAGACATTACAGAAAGCCTAGAAGTCATTGAATGGTTCTAGCCTTCCATACCAACTACCACATCTGTGCAATACTAGATAAATTTCCTAATTATATAAGTTTTATCATTGCGTTTTGACTACATTTTGCAGTTGTATCTGCAACATGCGTATTGTGCACTTTATCTTTATCTTTTCAATAAAAACTGTTTTAAAAAAAATATTTACAAAAATGAGAGAGATTGTATATAAAGTGACACAGAATCAATAGGCAATGACCGAAAACCTAAAGGAAATGTGGTCGTTTTTGTAGTCTGTGCCCCTCATTTCTTCTCCTTGTGTCCAGGGAGACAAATTGGGATCACAAACCTTTCTCCATACTACTCAAACACCACAAATGTATTTTTTTGTTTGTTTTGGTAAAACAGTGTTGGGTATTTTTGCCTAGGAGTTTTACTTTTGTTACATCTCGGCAAAGAAAACTGTCTCAGAAGTGTTGTGAAAAAACCAATGGGCCCCTTGCAAGCTCCATTTGAGCAGTTTAACTTATAGAAGGCTATGGTTTCCTCCATGATGTTGTTAGGGACAGTTTACAGCACAAAAAATCACTTCAGATCCGTTGCAGATATGTTTGTCTGCACATTTTTTACTTTTTTTTTAAGCATTTCCAGATGCATCCCAGATGAATATATATATATTTTTTTCTGTTTTTTTCCCCCCACTGTGCAGGGGTCTGGTGCATTTTTAATTTGCTTTGGAGAGTTTGTGCATTTTACCGCATTCCAGTACATTTCTTTGCAGGAAAAATGCAGCATGTCCTACTTCTTTTTCTGGAACTGAAACGCATTGGAGCTGCAAGGACTGGTGTGAACTATGCCATTGAAAACCATGTAACCTACTTTCTATGCATTTTGGATGCAGAAAAAAAAGCACTGAAGTGCATGTGGTGTGAACTAGCCCTTATTCTTATAGTGGATCAATGAACATACTTTGACACATTCAAAAAATATACTCTAAAAAAATACTATACTATATATAATTTTTTCACCTATTTCGCATAAACCGGTCATGAAGTTACTATTGGTGACCTGTCTGAAACTATTTGTCTGGCTGTTTTGTGGAAATGACCCTTACCCTTTAGAGCATGTGAGTTAGCACAAGTTTCCTAATCCAGTTCCCCAGACCTATCCTGTTCACTAAACCTTTAAGCCTAGTACACACTATCAGTTTTTTTGGGTTGAACAAAAAAAGAAACTGACATCTCAGGTCGGAGCAGCTGCACTAAAATCTGATGTTAGTACAGCGATCCCCCCTGCTGAGCTATTGTTTTCAGACAGGGGGGCTTCTGTGGAACCGGTTGCCATGCCCATAGGCCAAATGTTGGCTGGGTTTTTTTAACTGACCGATGTCGCCCAGCAATCGACCTGTGTGTACTAGGCTTTAGTGGAAGTAATTCTGAAGGTTGCTGGAGTTCACACAATTCACTTTTTTTTTTTTTTTCAAATATCAAGTTTATTCAACTCCAAACAGGGGTGGGGCCCCGATACAGAAACATAAACAAAAAGCACTTTGTCATGGTCGTTATACAAGGGTTGAATCAGTACAGAGTATAATACAGTACACTTTTAGGCTTGAGACTTCCTAGTATATGCATACTTTAGATAAAAAAATTAAGAAACCCGAGACAAAGTGTTGATATCTACAGCTCCGGGGTATTCCCCTCCCGACTTTTTCCATATTTTCTATAGAAAAATGGGGACCGAAGTCCCTAGACCAGAGAAGAGGTGGGAAAGATGGAGGAGAGGGTTTAGGGAAAGAAAGAGAAATAATAGAGAAGTAATGGGAGGTGGGAGAAGAAGGAGAGAAGAAGGAGACATGGCGGTAGTTAAGCCAGTATACCGGGCTCCACGGAGTCTACCCAATACATATGGGGAAGGAGTTATAAGCCAAGTAAGCGTTGTCCTTCCTCGGAATAAATAAATGCGTTCCAGATGTCCCAAGTTTTTTTAAAGGCTTCTTGTTTATGTTGAGCAGTAAGGATCAGGTCTTCCATATGTTTTATATCTTCTACTCTCCGCAGCCACAACGAGAGGGCTGGTGGAGAGGATTGTTTCCAGCAAAGTGGGATACACGTCTTCGCAGCATTGAGCAAGTGACGCGTGAGAGATTTCTTATATCTCTTGATGGGGATCGAGGAAAGGTGTAGAAGAAAGAACGCGGCCTCGTCTGGGATACTATACTCTGTGCATTTTTGTGTTATCCGTCTGACTTCTCCCCAGAAGTCCTTCAAAAATGTGAATCAAGGTTCCCTCCTCCTCAGCGCAGCGCCAGCACCGGCTCGAGGAGGTAGGGAAGCATTTCTGTAATCTGGAGGGGGTCAGATACCAACGGGTGAGGAGCTTGAAATTTGTTTCCTGAATTTTAGTGCAAAGCGAGGACTTAAGGGCAAGTGTGAGTATGCGTTGTCGCTGTGCTACTGAAAACGAGCAGTTCAGGTCTCTTTCCCATCTAGCTAAGTAAGGACGTGGGGGTTGTTCGTTTGGTGAGATTAGTAGTGAGTAGGTTTGGGATAGAATATGCGCCAATGGGCCTTCTCCTGAGCAGAGCTCCTCGAACGTCGTTAGTTGGCGGACGAACGTTTGTGTTTTTGGAAGGGAGTGGAGGAAGTGGTGCAGTTGGGCAGCTTTCCAGAAACAGAGATGGTAGTCACCTGCCGGGTTGGTTAAGTCCTGTATGGAAGGCCAATGTCCTTCTACAACAAATTTGGCTGCGTGGTCTCTACCTGAGTCTCTAAGGTTGCTGTAGTCCACAGTATGTAATCCCGGAGTGAAGTTTGGGTGGCCAAGAATGGGGAGTAGGGGCGAGTTTTTTGTTGTGAGGGAGGTCTGCATGGCTGTTTGGTAGCTATGTCTCAAGGTTGTGCCTATCAAGGGATGTGACCTCAGTTTAGGTGGGAGGGCATCAAAACACCATAGTGCACTCTTTAAAGGTATCAGTGTTTGGTTCTGTTCCAGTAGGACCCAGAGTTTAAATGCTTTATTTCTCCTCCAGTCCAGTATTCGTCCTAGGTGAGAGGCCAGATAATATTGGCGAATGTCAGGTAATGCTATTCCTCCCTCTCTTTTGGGGAGCGTGAGCTGTGAGTGTTTTAAGCGGGGCTTCTTATGAGCCCAGATAAATCTGGTGAAGAGGGATTGGACCTGTTTGAAGAATGAGGTTGGGATATTAATGGGTAGTGCTTGGATCAGGTAAGTAAATTTAGGTAGAACGCACATTTTCAGAAGATTACATCTCCCAAACCAGGAGTGAAAACCTGCATTCCACTTTTCTAGCAAAATCCGGGTTTTAATCAGCAAGGGTGGGAAGTTCAGGTCAAACGTACGCGACAGGTCAGAGGGGATCTTTGTACCTAGGTATGTTAGGGCTGTATCCGTCCACTTAAAATTGAAATTAGACTGTAAGTCCCTTAGTGTCAGGGGGGGTATAGAAATGCCCATTGCTTCCGACTTTGAGAAGTTTATCTTTAAATGAGATATGGCTCCATAAGTTTTGAATTCTTGCATGAGATTTGGCAGAGATATTCTAGGGTTAGTTAGGGAGAATAGTAGATCATCAGCATATGCTGAGATTTTGCAGTGGGAGTCACCTATTTGAAGTCCTGTTATGTCTGGGTTTGCTCTAATAGTGCATAAAAAGGGTTCCAAGGATAGGGCAAATAGAAGGGGGGAAAGGGGACAGCCTTGTCTAGTGCCATTGGCAATAGAAAAGGGGTTTGATAGCACACCGTTAACTTTTACTTGGGCAGAGGGATTGGAATAGATATTTTGGATCCACTTCAACATCCTGTTTCCTAGGCCAATATGACGGAGAACTGAGAACATGTAGTTCCAGTTCACCCTGTCAAAGGCCTTTTCGGCATCGGTGTTTACAAATATGCAGGGGGTCTTGCTATCATTTGCTACGTGGATAAGATTGAGGGCCTTGATGGTGTTGTCCCTTGCCTCTCTGGAGGGTATAAACCCAACCTGGTCTAAGTGTATTAGGTTTTGGAGATGTTGTGCTAGTCTGGTGGCAATTATCTTGGAAAATAACTTTAGATCCAAATTTAAGAGGGAAATGGGTCTATAACTTCCGCACGCGCTCGGGTCTTTCCCATCTTTATAAATCAAAGAGATATGGGCTTTTAGAGTCTCACTCGGGAACTTAGCATCGTCTCCCAGGGCATTGAAAAAGGCTACCAGCCGTGGGCCTAAGATGGGGAGAAAGGCTTTATAGTATTGGGCAGTGAAACCATCAGGTCCTGGGGCCTTACCTAGTTTCATAGATTTCACTGCTGACTGGAGTTCTTCTAAAGTTATTGGTTCGTCTAAGATCTCCTGGGTTTCAGTCGGAAGGGATGGGAGCTGTGAATCAGAGATGTATTTATCTATATTTGCTCGTTCGGTGGGGGAGCTGGGTAGGTTATATAAGCTTGAGTAGAAGTCTCCAAATTCTTTGGATATTTGCTGTGGGGTAGAGGCTCTTTGGCCATCGGGGCCAATTATTTGTGGAATGTAAGTAGCTGATTTAAGATCTTGCACAGATCTGGCCAACAGTTTCCCGCATTTGTCTCCCGATTCGTAGGATAGTTTGCGGCAGAACTGGAGGGCCGCTTTTGCCTTGTAGCGCAATAGGTCTGTTATTTGTGTACGTAGCGTCATCAACTGCGCCTCCAGGTCTCTAGTGGGAGTTTGTTTGTGTTGCATTTCTACTGAGGCCAAAGCTGCAAGTAATTTAGTGATTTGTGCATTTCTTTTTCTCTTTATGGACGCCCCGTGTTTAATTAGAACCCCTCGCAGGACACACTTGTGAGCCTCCCACAATATTCCGGGGTCGCATCCCTGAGTATCATTCTCCCGGAAGTAGAGATCAAGCTCTTTAGTTACATCCTCCAGGACCTCGGGAATTTGTAGAAGACTCTCATTCAGACGCCAAAACAGGGATCTGGGTGAGGGTCGGTCTGTGAGGATGTATGTGAGGGAAATGGGAGCATGGTCGGACCATGTGATCTGACCTATTGATGAGGAGCTCACAAGGTGCAACTGATCATGGGGCATCAGAAAGAGATCGATTCTGGAATACACCTTGTGTGGGGGAGAGAAGAAGGAATAGTCTCTCTCCCTTGAATGCTGAAGGCGCCACACATCGGTTAGCTGAGCACTAAGTAAAGTCTGCATTATTCGTTTTCTGGCGGCAGGGGAGAAGGAGGAATTACCAGATGACGTGTCTATTGAAGGGGTCAGAGGGACATTTAGGTCTCCTCCCATGAGTAGTTGGCCTTGTTTATATTTTGTCAGTTTTTCTATTGTGCGTTTAAGGAATCTGTCCTGATGTTCATTTGGGGCGTACAGTGTGGCCAATGTGAACTGATTCCCCGCAATCAAGCCCTTTACAAATAGGAAACGCCCCTCGGGGTCTGCTAGCATCTCTTGAAATTCCCATGGTAGTTTGCTGGATATCACTATGGAAACCCCTCTAGATTTGGATTGGGAGTTAGTTGAGTGGTAAACACGGGAAAAGAATCTATTTTGCAGTATGGGGGATTTATCCATTTTAAAGTGGGTCTCCTGGATGAAGGCGATGTCAGTCCGTGACTTTTTAAAGTCACAAAGTAACATACGCCTCTTCTCCGGGGTGTTCAAGCCCCTGGCGTTAAGAGAGGTCACTGTAAGAGAATCTACCGCCATGTCGGAGTAAGAAAGAAAAAAACCAAAAATCTAGAAATAGGGTGAAAGAGAGAGGGGGGGGGCAGGTCAGAGGGGAGGGGGGGGCGGGGGGAGAGAACAAATAAGAAGGGGGGGGAAGGTAAGGAGAAACCGAGAACAGAGGGTGGAAGGAGTAATTAGCAAGTGCTTAATCACACTTATAGACTCTATGTGGAGTATTCTAGATCAATAGTACTACGGTACTAGGGCGCTCACCAGTACTAACTGGTAATCGAGCGCAGGCCTATTTGGGGTTGTGAAAAGAGATAGCCAGGTTTGAACTCACTGACTCCCCCCCCCCCAAAAAACCCCGCTATAGATCTGTATATGTCAATGTTACATTGAGAACGGCTATTGTACCTGGTCATGTAGGTACAGCATGGTTAAAACACGTAACAGCAACTGCTTAGTAAACAGGTATATATCTTTTTGCAATCTGTGTGGTACACATAGTGCCCCGACCTGAGCATGATAATAATTGAAAACAAGGTAAGAAAGATTGTTTCTATGATGCCTACAGGGGGAAACGGGGAGAGCAGCCTCCGGGCCCAAGAAAAGGAAAAAATACAAAAGAGAAGGGAAAAAGGCCCAGAAACCAAATTTAGCTAGAGGCCGTTTCCCCAGGTCCCCACGTGCATTTCTCAAATACCCCCCTCTACGGGAGTAGATCTCTCGGTGTTAAAAGCATCAGAACTATCATCCCCTTCTGCAGGTGCGCCATTTCAATACGAAGTGGGAGCTTGTGTTGTGAGAGCGGTCATCATCCCATCAAAGTTTATGGGGCAAGTTTATGCTTGAGCATTCACGTGTCATATTCCCAGCTCCGTAGTGGGCGGAGTCTCCTTCAAACAAAGTACAATAGGGCGGTAAGTGCAGAACATGTGACCTTCAACACGGGAGGGATTTTGCGTCCTCAACATCTCCTACAGTTCTGGCATACTCAATCCAATCCGAACATAAGCTTTGTAATGTTCCCACCTCCTCTATCCGGGATTCATATCACAGTATAGTTATGTCCCAAGGAGTGAAGGTCTCTTATATTCAGGTGGATCAGAACTAAATGCCTGTCAGTCAGTGAACATGTAGGCATCTGTTACGCACACATAGAGGGGGTCAGTCAATAGGTCAGCAACATCAGGAATGGTAATAACATGTCATGCTCAGGTAACAGATTGGTCTGGTATGGGGTAGTAACATCATGACTCACGTGTGCCCTCGCTGGAGGGTGCCCTGGACCTCCTTCTGGAACGTTGTTGGCGAGGTGGTTGATATCGATGAGCAGTGGATCCAGATCTGCCTGTGGGGCGCGGTACAAGGGTCAGCCAATTAGGGACAGTGATCGGTTCTGACCCCAGGAAGGTAAAGAGAGCTGGCAAGTCCGCTGGAGTGCGCAGGGTAAAGGATGCTGTGGTATTCCGGAAAGTTACTGCCAGGGGGTATCCCCAGCGGTATGTGCATCCCTGCCTCCTTGCTAGCTCTAAGACAGGTTTCAGCATAGCTCTTCTCAATAACGTGGCTCTGGAGAGATCCGGGAGGATCTTGATCTCGGCGCCATCAAACATTACCTCCCCTTGTTCCCACGCTTTGCGGAGTATAAGATCCTTCTGGGTGTATCGGTGTACCCTACAGAGCACATCCCGGGGTCTGTCTGGATCCGTGGGTCTTGGACCGAGCGTCCTGTGTACGCGGTCTAGTTCGATGGATGGTGGCGGTGTGTCCAGGATCCCCTGAAAGATGGCCGTCACTGTTGCCTCCAGGTCTTCAGTTCCAGTGGCCTCTGGGAGACCCCTCAGCCGCAAGTTATTGCGGCGGCTGCGGTCCTCTAAGTCCTCGAGATGGAGCTGTAAATCCACCGCCGCGGAAGCCTGGGTCTCTTGTGAACGCTCTAGGTCAGACACCCGTTGTGTGAGGGCACTAACCGAGCTTTCTCCTGCGTCTATTCGGTCTGCGATCGTCCGCATCTCCTCTCGAATCTCTTGTATGTCTCTGGTATGGGCTTCCTCCACTCGCTGGATAAGGGCCTCAATGTCAGACTTGGATGGTAGGGCCTCAAAATCAGCTTTAGTGGGGAGTGCTTGTAGAATGGCGCGGATATCATCCGGTATGTCTCTTCCGTACCTCGTCGAGTTCGCCATTGCTGTATGAGGATCTCTTGTGGATTCCAGAAGACACTCCGAGCTGTCGAGTGAGGATGGGGGTGTAGATACTGGCAGTATAGCAGGTTCTGCTGGGCAACGTGCACGTGGTGCCGATACAATGGCGCCCGGTGAGCTCCTCTGGGAGTCCGGAAAATAGCTCCGTATACTGCTCCGTGGGGTGGAATTCAGGGTGCCACTAACCGAAGCTCTCGTCCTGTATTTCTTGCAGGTTGGCATGCCGCATTGATCGAGAGTTTAGCCGTCGTTTTGTGCGGGCAGGGTAGGGGGAAGCCAGGAGCTCTCTAGAAATGCTTCCTCACACGGCCATCGCTAAGCCACGCCCCCACAATTCACTTTTTTATCCCACTAGAGACAGGTCATGATTATCCATGTTTAATTCAATGGGATTGCTTCTTTGCCCGACTCAGGAGTTCTGTTTTGAAGAGGTTATCACTTTGCGCTGAAGGAAAGCCACTCAAGACCCTCCTCTACTCACTGCTTCTGGTTTGGGGGTAGAGTATGTGTCTTCCTCCTATGATAAGTGGTTGGGCCAGTATAAGTGGGTTGGTGGTTGAGCTCTAAAGATACTCTGTCACTTTGCTTGGAGTGTCTAAACCTTGTACACATGTGGCCAGCAGTTCACAAGATTAAGGTGGTTCTAAAAGGTAAAAGGTTTTTTCTATCTTAATGCATTAGAGTAGGAGCCAGAAGTGCCTGCAGAGGACACGAGAAGAGGATCTGGGCTGCTCTGCGCAAAAAACAATGCACAGAGCAGGTAAATATAACATGTTTGTTGTTTAACCACTTCCCATCCGGCCTATAGCAAAAGGATGGCCGGGTGGTGGTTCCTTTATCCTATCATATGAAGTCTTTCAGGACAACAGCGGGGGCGCACAGCGTGGCGATCGGTGTTATGACATATCAGTCTGAGACTCTTTACCACGTGATCAACTGTGTCCAATCACAGCTGATTACAGTGTAAACAGGAAGAGACATGTATCGGTTTTTCCTCACTCACTTCTGACAGACGCGAGTAGAGGAGAGCTGATCGGCTGCTCTACTTGACAGGCAGATCTGTGCTGATTATCAGCGCAGCCCCCCCAAGGATGCCCACTCATTACCACCAGGTATGCTACCCATGACCACCAGAGATGCCAATCAGCACTCATATGATGCCAATCGGTGCCCATCAGTAATGCCTGCCAGTGCTTCCTTATGAGTGTCGCCCATCAGTGTCCATTAGTGCCACCTATCGGTGCCCATCAGTGCTGCCTACCAGTGCCCATCAGTGCCACCTATGAGTGCCCATCAGTGCCACCTATCAATGCCCATTAATGCTGCATATCAGTGCTGCATATTAGTGCCCATCACTGCCCATTAGTGCTGCCTCATCAGTGCAGCCGCATCAGTGCCCATCATGAAGGAGAAAACTTACTCATTTACAAAATTTAATAACAGAAAAACTTTTTTCTCAAAATGTTTCGCCCTTTTTTTATTTGTTTAGCAAAAATAAAAACCCCAGGGGTGATCAAATACCACGAAAAGCAAGCTCTATTTGTGGGAACAAAATGATAGAAATTTGGTTTGGGTACAGTGTTGCATGACCGCGCAAATGTCAACGTTGAAAGATGAAAATTGGCTTGGTGGAGGGGAGGTGGGGTTCCTGGTATTGAGGTGGTTAAAGAAAAATACAAGCTTTACAATTACTTTAATTGTATTCTCCATGCTTGACAGCAAGTCCACTGCACCTACAATATACATAGGCTGCAAAACTTTAAATGAAAAGACCCACTATTAGTTAACAAAACACAATTGCTATACAAGCCATTTTGCATTGCGTTATGAGAATTCCCTTTATAATAATTTAAAAAAAAATGATATGCAACTGCTATGATTTTCTAAAGTGCTAAAAATTCAAATGCGACTTTCTTGCTATATAGCAAATTGGAGGCATTTCATATATCATTTATGTATAGAATACCCATAGAAATATCCCTGCTGTTTAACTGGCTTAATGCATTTTCCAGAAGTTTGCACAGAACTGAAAGTTAAATTCAAAGCATCATAATCATTAATAGGATTTTTGTTTTTTGCAGATACTACTTAGGGGTTGATTTACTAAAGGTAAATCGGCTGTTCCCTTTGCAAGGGAAATTTCCCCAGAGTTTAGTGAATGAGGTGAAACTCTGCTGACTTTAATTGTCCAAATCATGTGCAAGCATAAAGGCTGTGTTTTTTTTTTCTTGCACCTAATTGGGTACTAAATGCGGTGAAATTTCTCTGCATTTACTAAGCTCTTGGAAAAATTCCCCTGCAAAAGGTAACTTTCCTTGCAAAGTGAAAAGCCTATTTGCCTTTAATATATCAACACCTAAAACTGATGGCTAAAAGGGTGCACATAATGACCCTTTTATTATTATAACATTGAGACTGCTCAGGTGCTAATAAGGAGGTATTTTGCACTAAGGACAGGCTAAGTTGAACCAGTCTCCAGAACAGAGCAAGGTAAGATTTAGTTCACCAGCAGGACTTATTTTATTTTATCGCCAAAACTGTTATTTCATTTTAAATTGCTAAGCTGGAAACCATTTCATAAAAACAAAATTATATAAATATATCCCCCTTTACCAAAATCTTACTGTATTTGTTTTGTGTTAGCGTTATTTTTACATGAACCACAGACCAATTTTCATGTGTTGTATAAATGTCTCAACCTATGTGTCTGAATACTTAAGCTTTGATTGGACTACAGAGAAAAGAGCAATCTGTTGTGACATGTTCGTTTATACTTTAGCAAGATGGCTTCCTGCCAAAATACAGGCTCTTGACTAAATAGTTTGCTACGTATGTCCTAAAAAAGTTTCACTAAGTGCATGTAATGGATTGTAAATGTGATTAGAGGAGAGGACTCACTTCACCCAAGTGTTTATATTGCATTCAAGTGCAGAAAGGTTCCAAATCTATTGTGACAATGGAAACTGCAAGAGATTCCAGGTGGGAATTGAAAACTTTATGCTATTTTATTTAGAACTAGAGTATTTGGCTGTAAAAAAAAGGCCCCAAAGTAAAGGGAAGATAATAGGACTTGGCAAAAAGTTATTGTTTAAAAAAATTAATTCTTGCCAAATTCACTGGTTTGTGGACCAAAATAAACTTTTTGAAGCATACATTTAGTAGAAATATAGGAGTATTCCTATAGGAAAAAAACCCCCCACAATTGTATGGATCCTGAGAATGTTGTGAAAAAGGTGCCTATACCCTATTGAATGAGGTGAAGTGCTTCTAAAATATACATGCCAAAAAAACACCAAAGTAAACACGCACCTAAAAAAGCTATCAATTTCAATACAAAATTGTATTTATTGGACATACATGTAAAAAGCAACCATGGAAAAGATGGGAAACCCCTTCCCCACATATACCCCTCCCCCCCTGGCCCCCCATCCAACACAACCCACCCCACTCTGATCTCCCCAGATCCTTCCTGTGTTATGACCTAAAGTCTGATCAGGAAGAAGACATTACTAAAGGAACATCTTGAAACGTGGATTAGGAAAATAAAAGTAAGTGACTGTAGATTTAATGGAAAGCTTTGATATTTTTGCAAAAAAATTACATTAATGCTATATTGGTGCATTGGGGAGATGGAATTTGTACAAAGGTGAACTTGACCTTTAAAGAGATACATTTCATTGGTGTTGGTAGCATTCATTACAAAGTATCTGAAAGAGGGCAATGTCCAACATCAAGGCCCCCCTCATCAACACTTTTTGTAGCCATAATGTAAAATTCCCCATGCACTCATTCAAGAAACTGGCTGTTCAGTAGTGCTGGGTGCTGTAATGACCATAGGTGGTAAACTATGGAAGATCAATGTGAAGAAATGTCATCAGCACACCAAGGATTCCTCGAAAGGGTCTTTGACGAAGGGCTGATGAAGGGGTCCCTTTGGACCCTTTTGAGGAATCCTTGGTGTGCTGATGACATTTCTTCACTTTTTGTAGCCATGGCACATCATCTTTTACTATAAAGGTTGGCTGTGATCCAAATACTAGTCTTCCTTTTAACCAAAATGCTTGTCCTCTTAAAACAATCCTTGCTTGCATATTCACCTCTATTGTGCATGAATCCTCCTCCTATTTCTCTGTACCACCCTCTCTCTTGCTCTTCTAGGGTCTCAAACATACAGTTACATTTGAATTGTCATTTATGCCTACAAGTTTGCAATAAAGCCTACTATTCCAAGTTTAGAGGATGTTCAGAATGCTTGGGGATATACTCTAGAAGATATGTGCAATATACTGCTATCATGTGATTAAAGACCACATTGTTGTAGGGCCCAGTGATCTGGAGGCAGAATACTTTTTGCAGGTGATGGTTGCAAATATTTAAATATACTATATATTTTTGGACTTGGACATAAAAACACATGCTTCTATTCCCTTTTGAATGGCATTGCATATGACTCTCGAATGCCGGCCTGTTTGTAACACATTAACCACAGCCACTAAGAAAGGAACTGAGGGAGAATCTACCTGGGGGGGGCACAGACTGCAATAAAAAAAAAAACAAAAAACAAAGGTTCTAGTCTTCCCCTCACTAGCAAAAAGTAAAAAAAAAAAAAAAAAAGTTTTGCAGAAATTTTTACCCCCTTACCCACCCATATACAAGGGAGCATGCGAGTGGGGTTGTGCAGTGTGAAAACATCTTGGAATGGGCTGCAGGCCCTCCCAAAAGTACATACAAGTAGCTAGTTGCATATGGTTGCAACAGTACATATAAACTCAGTTTGAAGTAAATGGATTGGACTTTAAGTGCCTTTGCAGTGCTTTCTGGACAGCATTAATACTTCAATAACTGTTACTTTATCTTGGAATTGTTCAGTAAGCCTCAGTTGACATTTTTTCTTCATAATAGATTTTAGAAGTCTTAAACCTACTGTATATAAGGTTTTATTTTTTATTTTTTTTATGGGGCCTCATCATTTATACAGTGAGCATACCCCTGGAAGATCACACACTATATACAGTATATAGAGGCAGATTGGTCTTGCAAAATGTTAACTCTGTAAAGAATAGCAAGC
This sequence comes from Lithobates septentrionalis, assembly GCA_037952835.1. Taxonomy (NCBI): domain Eukaryota; kingdom Metazoa; phylum Chordata; class Amphibia; order Anura; family Ranidae; genus Lithobates; species Lithobates septentrionalis. Next base: position 4,620,790 of record JBBDGP010001761.1, on the reverse strand, counting down.
TGCTGATGTATGTTTTCACTGATGAACCAAGCATTAAAACACAAAATGATTTGTTGGAATCTTAAGGAACGATAAGTATATGCACTACACTTAGCTATGCACGGCTGATGGTCTCTGTAGACTGTGACTAACAGTCTTGTAACAATGTTTATTTAAACAGTAAGTACTACCAAGTGGCTGGATAAGAGCACGGTGCATGTGTAATACCAGTCTTGCCGGAGTAAATGAAAAACACAGTGATGATAAGCGACATATCTCCAACAATGTAGCCTCAGTATCGTGTCATTAGCACAATTATGTCAGCACAGTCAATCAGCACACTTTTTTTTTTTTTACTTAAAAGCCTGAATGCCTGCTTTTAAAGTTGGAGGGCAATTCATTGAATTTTAAACAGTAATAACTCCACAGAGTTACAGAGCTTTGAAAACAACAAGGTTATACCGTACATCCAATAAAGCTTTTTGTTTACTGAAAATATTCCGCAACAACACATATTTTATCTGATACAACGGAATAGACTTGGAAACTGAAGTTAGTTTTTAGGAGTGAAAATATGATAAATGCAGTTATCACATGGGTGCTAGAAGAAAGAAGAAAAAAATGACAGAATAGATTAAAGATGCAATGCTCTTGTTAAATTTAAAACACACACCAACCACCTGCACAAGTATTAAAATCTTGGTACTCATGATATGACCCAATAAAACTGTGTACAAACTGCTTTTAAACTAAGAACTGTCCACCATGATCACCAAAGTGCCTACTAACCAGTTTTGGTCTCTGGCTTGCTATGGGTTAAATGGAGTATTGATGCAAGTGTCACTAGATCCCATCACAGTAGTAATAAATGTGATTTATAACAGTATTGATTGATTCTAAAAAAGGAAGAGGAAGGAGTAGGAGAAGGACTGTTGTCTCCACCTCTCTCTGGCCATAAAAGGTGTAAAGGCTTTGAAAATTATTATTATTAAACAGGATTTATATAGTGCCGACAGTTTGTGCAGCGCTTTACAACATTAGGGCAGACAGTATAATTACAATACAATTCAATACAGGGGAATCAGAGAGTCCTGCTCGTTAGAGCTTACAATCTAGAAAAAAAGTATGTGGTCTTCTTGAAGGGTAAATTCCATTGGTGCTGTACTGTGTGTTATTTGCCTCTAATGCCCCGTACACACGGTCGGACTTTGTTCGGACATTCCGACAACAAAATCCTAGGATTTTTTCCCACGGATGTTGGCTCAAACTTGTCTTGCATACACACGGTCACACAAAGTTGTCGGAAAATCCGATCATTCTGAACGCGGTGACGTAAAACACGTACGTCGGGACTATAAACGGGGCAGTGGCCAATAGCTTTCATCTCTTTATTTATTCTGAGCATGCGTGGCATTTTGTCCGTCGGATTTGTGTACACACGATCGGAAATTCCGACAACGGATTTTGTTGTCGGAAAATTTTATAGCCTGCTCTCAAACTTTGTGTCGGAATATCCGATGGAAAATGTGTGATGGAGCCTACACATGGTCAGAATTTCCGACAACAAGGTCCTATCACACATTTTCCGTCGGAAAATCCGACCGTGTGTACGGGGCATTAGACAGCGGTTCCAAACCTTTGTCATCAAGTACCCCCGATAGGCCATTTTGGAAATTCCTAGGTATAAAGGCTCTCATAAATACCAAGCTACGGACATTGATTTAAAGCACCTGTGCAAGGTGAAGGAAATCATGACATGATCGGCTTTGAGTACTTGAATATTGAGTTTGGAAACCACTGCTCAGAGAAGGATGCAGTAAGCCAGATAGGAAGGAGGGGTCGGGGGGATTGGGTTGGCTGGGTTGCCTGTACTAGCCCAGTGGGCTAAGCTATGACTGTATGTGTCTCTGGACAACTTTGTTACATTTGGGACAGAAAAGGAATAGGTTGGAGGCATTAGTTCTAAAGCAGATTTGCTCTCACAGAGTGGAGTAAAATATATAAAAAAGTTGTTCAGAGTCAGGCAGCTTTAACACATAAAGTTCTTTGAGGGGTGATATGGGCAAAAAAAAGTGGTTAGGAATAAAAAGGCACACCATTCAAAAAAGCCAAATAGTCCATATTTATATTTTATTGTAGTATATTCAAAAGCAGCCAACACATTTTAGGGGTTCTAGGGGACCCCTTCATCAAAAATACTAACATGCACAAAAAATGAATACTATTAAAACAAGCATTGCATCCACCCGTGAAATGACTGTTCACAAGTACCTACACTACCTATCTATACATTTCATTATTAATGACAATGGATACCTGTATGTTCACCCTTACTTTTGTATTACTTTGCCGATACTAGTTAGTAAAAGTGGAATGTTGAGCATTGCCTTATCTAAATGTACACTTCCAATACTATCTGGACAGCCCTTGTAGGCTGCAGAGGAGCAAAGTAAAAAGGAGCCTTAATGTTTAAGTTTTGTTCAGGGCTTCATTTAGCCTTTGTGATCTGTGTTATGAAGGTCCAAACAGTCCAGTCTACTCGCATACTTTAAAAGCAATATGTCACAACATTTATAGGAATCTAATCTAAGTTACACTTTTTTTTGTGCTTATGAAGATAGCAAAATTCTGAATTCCTTTTTACAGATAAAGAAAAAGTATATATATTACAACTAAAAAAAAAAAAGTGAGCATTTGTGCTATCACTTTGATTTATTTTCAAACAAGCTTTGTCATTGAAACTGCCATGACACATTTAAGAAGCACCTGTCCTGTGTGCTCCAAAGCATTCCAGACTTAAAAGATAACAGGCTATTATGAATTTTAGTATGTACTGTCTCAGGCCTCAGGGGGAGTTAGTGTTTCATAATTTATGACTTTGTAATCAAGTACTAAACTAATAAGTAAAACATTCTTTTCTTAATAAATTTCCAGCATCTAGACAAGTGTCTGACAGGGCGCTAGTTGGGTCCTCATACAGAAACTCTGTTCAATACAGCTATTGGAGGCAGTGCACTTGTAAGCATACAGTGAACAAGAAGAAGTGTGCTCATTTTTACTGGAAAGTGTAGAATACAGCTGGACTAATTTCCTGGCTGGCGTCATCTCTAGCTCTTTCCTCCCCAGTCTAACTGTTGTTGGTCCACCCCGTTTTATTTATTTATTTTTTTTTTTTTATAAAGTGTTTTTATTCAAGATAAGGAAGAGCAGGTATACAAGTCATAACATATGTCAAATGAAAACATTAAACAAGTAGGATATAAGTGTACAAATATAGGACACATCTTGTGAATACAGCCTGGGATAAAATAACCAGGAACAAACCAGTTAGTCAAGTTATGGTGTAAACAAGGTGGAGGATCGTTTTTTCATTTTCCCCTCCCCCTCTCACCCCTCCCCCGCAATGTCAAGCATTTGGTCAAAGAGAGGAGATAGCAGAAAAGTTTATTCCAGGTCAGTGCACTGAATATAGTGTATCCTAATGGGTGAATTGAGAAGACATATGAGAGTTACAGGGGTTTGGGTCGATGACCATGTGATCGACAATTAAGGGACGTAGGGGGGAGTTAGAAGGAGAGAAGGGGGAACAAGCCAGGAAAGGAAGGAAGAGGGGGAAATATAGGAGAGGAAGAGAGAGGGAAAAAGAAAAAAGGGGGGAGGGGAAAGGGGGGGGGTCTAGGGATAAGGGCTAGAGAAGAGAGAAGTTGGTTAGATGTTGTTATTGTGCATTTGACACCTGCATGTGGACTCGCTCCCCGTCATAGCCCACCCCTTTTATTCATTGGATTTCAGTTTTTTCAAACTAAATTTACATTTCCCATGATGCTCAACTACACTGCAGAGTGCATGAGCATAATGGGAAATGTAGTTCCCAAACATCTGGGGTGCCAAGGTTCGCCATCACTGACCTAGGCCATTCTTCCTTGTTCAAGGATTTTACTGAGTTTTCAGGAGACAGATCTTACATTGACAATAGCATTAAGGTTGCTCCATGTACAATAGTTACCTTAATAGACAAGGATTAAGTGCATTCTGATCTGTTACATGCAAAATATAAAAAAAACAATAATGCAAAACAGACGTCTAGGACATTTTGAAGAACTTCATTGAAGTGACATTAAGTACTTGTTGACTTAGCCCATACACTTGTTGTAATCATACATTAAACACTGAATTGACTGTAAATATTGACCATCTTCAGTGCAGAGGACTAAACATATCCATCATTACTACAAACTGCAAGAACGGAACATTAGAAGGCTACCGCTTGAAGGATGCCTTAGTAAATATCTGGTGAGAGTACGCCCGACACTGGGCAACCTGCCCAACCATAAGAAGATTAATAAAAACACTAAACAGTAAGATCAGTGCCAAGGGGGAGAGAAAAGCATAGAGAATAGTGGAGAGGAAAAAGAAAAAAAGAGGACGACAAGAGAGGAGAGATTCCCAGAGGGTGGCGCGGCTGCCAGTGGTACATCAGGTGGGACACCAGGACTGCTTCCATCTACCATGGCATAATCACTGCCTCATCATAGTCTTGCGGTAAGCATTGTTTGATCCATGGCTGCCAAATTTTTTTGAACATCTGGGAACCACCTAATCAGCTACTCCATAGCTCTAATACTGCCTGCAGGCCTTATTGATTCCCTCAAAGTATGCCACCAGTTAAAGAGCTCCAACGTTTAGCCTGTTGAGTCAGGACTAAGGACTGCCCCTAACCATTACTGTACCTAAGCCATTTGCCCTGCTCTCTAGGTAAATAGGTGCAACACCCCTGACCATTCTAACCAGGTTAGAATTATTTTAATTTATACTGTATTTAAAGTTTATTTACACTGTTTGTTGCTGACCTGATAATACCAGCATTGATTCTAGTTAGTGATATAAAAGCTGGCCTTTGTAATTCTAGTATAGTTACTACTCTGTTTAGCAGACTATGTTCAACTTAATTTGCTATGTGTGTATATATGTTTTACTGAGTAAGCTACATAGTTAGTAAGGTTAAATAAAGACACCAGTCCATCCAGTTCAACCTAAGTGAGTGTGTATCTACAAACATCCCTATTTATTTAAGGTACCCATATAGCACTGCACACATACATCGTACACCCACATTGATCCCTACCCTCAAGGAGCCCACAATCCAAAGTCCCCAACTTGCATTCATATACTAGAGCCAATTTTTGAACAGAAGCCAATTAACCTACCAGCATGTTTTTGGAGTGTGGGAGGAAACCGGAGTACCCGGAGGAAACCCATGCAGGCACAGGGAGAACATGCAAACTCCAGGCAGGTAGTGTCGTGGTTGGGATTTGAACCAGCGATCCTTTTTACTGCTAGGCGAGAGGTATTTTCTATCTGGTGTCTGTATATGTGCCTATAGTGTTTTACATTCAACCATGTGTGATTGGACTGAGGTTGTTCTTTGAGTCGAGGCTCAAAACAGAGGACCCAAAATTACCAAGCGGCTTCTTCGGGGAGGAGACAGTGCTCCCTCAGCAGACCGTATATTTTCATGCTTCCTTCCAAGTGACAATAGCGTCACAGAAAGATGTTGGAGGAGGGGAGGAGTAGGGAAGAGGAGTGGAGTCGCCATATATATATATGTCAAAAATAGCATACCACTAACATTAATTAAAAAAAAAACAAATTAAATACTGAAAACCCTGCCTTCCAACAGGAGAGGGACCTTCCCTTAGAATTGATGTAGTATACAGACCCCCAGGACAGACTGAAGATTATGATAACTTGTTAATTGATGCGATAACTCAAATGTCAATGAAGGTTGAGTATTTGATTATGGGTGACTTCAACATCCCTGACATTAACTGGAATTCTGAAACCGCCATTACAAGCAGGAGCTGGTATAAAATGGAAGCACTGAGTTGGGTTTCTCCAAAACAGTTAGTAAAAAGCCCAACCCAAGGTGATCATATTCTAAACCTAGTACTGACAAATGGCGATCGACTGTCTGATGTTGAGGTGGGAGAAAATTTGGGCTCTGTCTTTGATATTAAAGCAAAAACTTAAAAATCATGTGCAAAAACAGAAATTTTAGATTTTAAAAAGGACAAATCTTGCAAATGGGTAAACCTCTAAAAAATGAATTGAAAGGTTGGAGTAAAACGACAGGAGCAAGTAATCAGTGGGCACTGTTAAAGTACTATCCTGGAGGCAAATAGATTATATGTCAGGTGATTTAGTAAGAATAAATGGAAGAAAAAAACACAATATGGTTGTATCAAAATACGTGCAGTGCTAACTTAAATGTATATTAGGAATATCCCATAAGGATATATTGTGAAATCAATTTATATAAACAAAGTGCCAAATATTTAAATAAATAAAGCATATAAATCAATAAAGTGTCCTTATATAAATCAAAATAATCTTGAAAAACCAGTGTGACAGTCCAGTTAACAAAAATAGATTAAACAATCTCTTCACAATCATCCACCACTGTATATTCTCAGGATTCCTTGTGCTCCCTCCACCAGTTGTGCCCTCACCTAATATTCTTTGTAAATTAACCTTTTTAAATGGTTAATCCTCTGGCGCTCTCCTCTTAACATTTCTCCTCCTTAATGCTGCCCATGAACTTCAGTCCCAATTATTACCTCTTACTCTTTTATCCTCCTTAGTGCTGCCCATGGACTCCATTCACATCGAACACATGCAAAGCAATCAGATCTTGCAATGATGTTTTATCATTTTAAAAATGTATTCAAAACTGTACAACATATATGCACTCACATTTGGGTAGACTTAGTCAAGCAGGTACATAATGCATGTGCCAATAGTGCTGGGACGAATGTTTCACCTTACAACCGGCTCTGCAGCTCCAGCCACTCTGACTGTCCTTTCCATGTTCCACATTCGTCACCTGCTCAGGTCCCTCCTACTAGTTTTGTCACTCCTCATGACTTCCTCGGGGAGATGTGATTGGCTGATGAATTTCCCTTAGCTTATATAGAGGTTGCCGCAAACATGTTCTTTTAGCCCATATTGGTGTATAACGCGGCCATTTTCCTGTTGCCCGTTATATGAATATACATCCTTCATTCTAATATGGTGGTTTTTAACCCCATGTATTTAAATGAATGCTATCCTTAATGTAATCTGTAATTTGTATGAACCCTCACCCTCCACTCATATGCATTTAAAACATAATGGCGATAAATCCTCCATCATGACAAATAATGATTAAATATCCCTATACATTTTGACCATTAAAATACATTATATAGGGGGGCGGAGCCGGCAGCCAGAGCGGATGGTAGTGTGAGGAGAAAGCTCTGCCACAACAGCCTATATACTGCGGCTCACAGCTAAACTACATGGACAAAAACCACATCCACAGTGAGGGGAGACTAAGGGGAACACAGCGGTCACGATGAACAAACGAAAAACGAGAGAGGGACCGAAAAAACTGACCAACTTCTACCCACTCACGGCCGGCCGAGATTCCCAAGATGGCGCCCGCTCTGAAAACAGAAACTCAGCATCCCCTGCACACTCCTGCAGCCATCCACCACCATCCTCACCCTCTGACAGCCCTGTGAATCAGAAAAGGAGGATTGGGGTGGAGGAGGAGAAGCAGGATGAGGCAGGGGCGGAGGGAGACATAATGGAGGAATCCTCCTCTTATGGCCAGCAGTTATATGCTTTCCCCACATCCCGGCAGCCCATCCTGGACACCACAATGAAAGAAAGGTTATTGACTCTAAGGGGGGCCCTCCAACAGGACATGTCTGCATGTATGCAAACCACCAAAACTGAACTGTCAGCGTTCAGCAGCAGAGTCAATTATGAGGAAAAAAAAATGGAGGAATTCACACTAGCACATAATGAGCTGGCGGATGCTCACTTTGATGTAGAGGATGAGATCAAGTCCATGCGTCTTAAAATGGCGGACATCGAAGACAGGGCACGCAGGAACAATATTAAATTCAGAGGAATCTCTGAATCAATCAAACCAGCGGAACTCACAGCATACCTCCAAAAGCTCATGACAACGGTCATACCGTCTCTGGGGCCTAATGACATAATAGACAGAGCCCACAGACTGCCAAAGCCTTCATTCCTGCCTGACCAAATCCCCAGGGATGTCATCGCTAGGATCCACTTTTACCACATAAAGGATCAGCTGATGCAATTTGCCAGACAGGACCCTACACTCCCTGATCCGTTCACCGGAATCGCATTGTATGCAGATTTATAACAAGCTACACTAACGGCAAGGCACAATTTAGTCCCTATTACAAAAATCTTACGCAACCACAAGATTCTTTATAAATGGGGATTCCCTGCCAAGCTGTTGCTGGAAATGCATAATGAATCGCACACAATCACTTCACTTGAAAAAGGTATGGAGCTCATCAGAAGATGGCGTCTTCTACTGCCGGATGGAGAAGCTGCAGACCCTGATCCCCTACATGACAGACGAAACAATCACTGTCAAAACAGAAGGGGCAGGTAGACAACATTCTGATACACATTTGCCCCTGCTGTTGGCTCTTATGCGCGTGTGGTACTTCTCTCAGGATCACTAACCCCTGGTGCCTTCCAAACCTCTCATGAACCCAGGTGTAGGTTCAAGAAGCAACCGTTGTTCGGCTAATTTGAATCCCAGTTATCCCCCTTCTTCAATTACAGGATGACTCCTGTGACCTGTTCTATGCAAACTTTACTGTTTGACTGTTCCATATTGCTGCATAACTCAGCTTGGTTTTTTGTTCATGTTTTTTTTTTCTTTTTGCTATTCTGAAATCTAGTACAGAAACTTTACCTCAAATATTACACGTACCCAACAAAAGCTCAAGAGCATATTGTTTATTGGTTTCTACCACTAGATGGCAGCAGCTTGCACTCATTGAATGCAATGAACCTTAAAATTGTATCACACAATATGAGAGGTTTAAACAGCCCTTATAAGCGCAGGGCCAGCAGCAAACCCCCAAAGTGCACGCACAATAAATTCCCCAAAGTGTTCACCGCCAATGACATTTAAAAAAAAATGGGGTATTGATCACTATTAAGGACACACTAACCTTTTCATTATTGCAGACTCATACTGACCCCCATGGACCCTTAATCATTTTGGTAGCAGAAATAGACCGGGTCCTCTACACACTGGTAAACCTATATGCCCCAAATGTTAAGCCGATGAAATGTATACGTAAAGTTGTTACACTTGCCAAATCCCTGCAAAAGGGTAATCTCATAATATGTGGGGATTTCAATATGGCTCTGAGGAAGAGGCCATCTTTAGGATCTTGGTGTCATGAAGAAAGACTCTTTGATCCATGGCGCTGCCTTAGATCCACCGAGAGGGACTACTCATATTACTCCACGGTGCACAATAGCTACTCTAGAATCGATTTCTTTCTAACAGATATGTATACCCTGCAGAAGGTGAATAAGACTGATATCCTCAAAATTACATGGTCTGACCATGTGCCTGTGACCATTGAAGTTTAGGTTGACATCAAAACATCAGCTATGGCGCAACACCACTTATCTTCTGTCACGTCCCTACATTAAGGACGAGATAGAGGAGAAACTCAAAGAATACTTTAGTCTCAATACCAATGGGGAATGCTTTTCAACAATGATCTGGTGTGCACACAAAGCATACGCTAGGGGAATTCTTATCGAAATTGCCTCTAGGGAAAGGAAAAAGAGGTCACAACAATTAGCACAACTTCACAAGTCCATTGCAGAACTAAAGGCCCAACACAAGGACCCCAGCACCACATCCCCCAGCATCTTGAAACGCCTTAATTACTTTTGTGAGGAACTGCGACAGGAACTTAGGGCAGATTATGACCTATATTTCAAAAGGCTGAAACTATCCTTTTATTCTCAAAATAACAGGGCTAGCAAACTTCTAGCTTCACAAATCAAATAAAGACATGTTAAATCCAACATCACTCACATTCAACATCATAGTTCCAATACCATACTCCACAATTCTAAGGACATAGCCAATGCCTTTGGGGACTATTACAAATCCCTTTACAACCTCAACAAAGACCCATCCACCCACCAACCTACGGATAGAGAGATAGATGAATTCCTTCAAGGAATCCAATTGCCCTCAGTAGACTCAACAACACTACAAGCCCTAAACTCTCCAATCACTTGTGCAGAAGTTGAGACAGTTATTAAATCTGTCCCCATGTATAAGTCCCCAGGAGCGGACGATTTCTTAGCCGAGTACTATAAAGCTTTTAGCTCCCTCCTAGCACCAAAACTAGTAGATGTTTTCAACAAAGCAGCCACAGCGGGATCCTTCCCAAGGGAAATGCTCCAAGCAATAATAGTTACCTTACCCAAACCCGGCAAAGACAACTTCCACCCCCAAAACTATAGGCCAATCTCATTACTAAACTCTGACCTAAAGATATATGCCAAGGTACTGGCCAACAGATTACTGGAAATTACCCCTTCCCTTACAGGACTGGATCAAGTAGGATTTGTAAAGGGCAGGCAAGCACTGGATGGAACTAAAAGGATGCTAGATCTCCTACGATTCGCAGAAGGTAATCAAGTACCGAGTTTGAAAGGGTGCACTGGGGTTACCTATCAAGAACCTAACACAAATTTGGACTATCAGGATTGATCCATTCAGCAATTATGTCCTTATACTCTAACCCCACAGCCCAAGTATATACTTCTGGTCTCCTATCTGATCCTTTCCTATTCGCTAATGGTACGCGACAAGGATGCCCCCTCTCCCCAATAATTTTCTCACTTATTATAGAACCTCTGGCACAAAGTATCAGGTCCAATGCAACCATCAAAGGCATTAGAATAGGTAATGAAAGCCACAAGATAGGAATCTTTGCCGACGATATAATGTTAACTTTATCCAACCCAGCAGCCTCTATACTAGAACTTAAAAAGCTATTGCACAAATTTAGTCAAGTCACCTTTTACAAAATCAACACAAACAAATGTTTCTCTTTAACACTCAATGTACCCACAGAAGAACAAAGTATGATCAAACATATGTTTCCCTGTAATTGGGACCCCCCTTCAATTACGTATCTTGGTGTGCAACTTACCTCCTCTTCCGCTAAATTATATTGCAGTAACTACCCTCCTCTACTTGCAAACATTGAAGAAGAGATGGTCCAAATTGGCAAGCTGCACTTATAATGGATGGGGAGAATAGCTGCATATCAAATGCAAATACTACCTAAACTTTTATACCATTTCAGAACACTACCCATACCTATCCCCCAAACATTCTTCTCACAATTAACGAACATACTAAATAAGTTTATTTGGGCAGGTAAAAAACCTAGAATTGCACTGACACATCTGTACAAACCCAAACACCTAGGCTGCGTAGGACTCCCCAACGCACACATTTACTATCAGGCAGCTATATTAGAACAAACTCGATATTGGTTCTCATGTCAAACCGACAATAGATGGTCTGAAACAGAACAAGAATTCACCCCCAGCCATAATCTTCCAGCACTGGCGTTAGCTGTCGGTATACACCATAGACCAACCACACCACTGTACCCTACTATATAAGCCTCTATAACAGCATGGTCCTCCATGTTAAGACAGCCCTTTACGGACACTACAATGCAGGAAATACACATTCCATTAGCAACGAAGGAATACTTGATCCCAAAAATCTCGACCCAAGCTTTGAAAAGGAAAGGGGAACATTTCTTTACACCTGACCTACAGGGACAGGAAGCAATGGAAAGATACCAATTGTTTCAAATAAAGCACTACATCAAATCTAACACACCTAGACCACTAAAAATACCCCAAATACTTTGGCACTACCTACCAAGCAAACGCCCGGGGAAACACAAGGGAATATCCTTATTCTACAAATTCACTACCCCCCTATACATGCAGGCTAAACTGCCCAACATGAGGAAGTGGGAACAGGAACTAAAAAAAGAACTTCCATTGCACCAATGGCACTTAGTTGTAAAAAGTAATCGTAAATCCTCAGCGTGCATAGACCACTGGGAAAATGCGCAGAAGATACTGCATAGGTGGTACCTTACACCCCTACATATTCATAAAATGATTCCGAGCATCCGTCCTCTCTGCTGGCGGAACTGTAACAACACTGGTAACCTTCTACACATATTGTGGAGCTGTAAGGTAATAAAACCCTTCTGGCAGGAAGTAGCTTCCATCATTCATACAATCACAAATACCACACTCACACCAAACCCTGAACGCGCCCTCCTCAGCCTGGGCATAGAAAACTTTTCACACCTGACGAGAAAAGTTGTTATAAATATACTATTTGCAGCACGCATATCACTAGCAAGAGAATGGCGCTCTCAATCACCCCCAAAAATTGAGGAAGTAATTTCTAGAGTGAATGCCCACTACACAATGGAAAAAATGCTAGCGTATAAGGAAAGAAGAGCCCCGGCCTTCCATAAAAACTGGGATGTCTGGAAATCTTCTCATTATGCTCCCTCTCGCTTGTAAATTGTGTTTTATGATATTTAGGCTAAGCAAGCAGGCATATAGTGGTAAAAGTATTTAAATAATTAGATAAATAAGTAAATCAATAAATAACTACCAATACTAGAAGTAGTCACACCAGAAGAACCAAGACAGATTTTATTGATTTGTGACTACACTAAAAAGTATGGGTTTTCTGTTATTACTGTAACAAGAAAGTATCAATGTTTGAAGTTCATAGAATAATATTCTACAAAGTAAGAAATTAAGCATATACTTTATGTCTTCACTAGTGACCCTCACTAAGGTCACTAGAGGGCTACCTTGCCCAAGACCATTAGAGGTTCCTGCTCACAGTTTGTACCCAGTCGGAGTGACAGGCCCTACCTCCTGTTGAGGTCGTAAGCTACGTGGATATGGGTAGCTCAGTTAGAAATATCTCTTTGTAGAAATAAGTCTATCATTCAACACTCACCCTGTTTATGTCATTTGTTGTAAACAATGCTTCGTATTTAATGTATAAACTGCAACTTTACAATAAAAATCTATGGTAAAAAAAAAAAAAAAAAATTATATAATAAAATAAAGAAATATAAAAAATATTATAACAAATGAACACTTTGTAATATATCATAACATTTTGCAATAAATCATAAATTACAGTAGAACAGTTAAAATTGACAGTGAAATAAAAATTAGCCAGAAAGCAGTTTAGGTCAAACTCTTTTGTTTAAACCCCTGGGTGCTAGTGATCCTAATTTGTATACCCACCAGGATTCCCTTTGGCTGAGTATTCTGATCTTATTACTACCCCTCCAATGCCTTTTATATTTTTCCAATCCCCAGAATTTCATCCCTGGCACCTGCCTTTTACGATGTATCCTTTTTTACCCTTGGTTATTTGGTATACATGTTTACATGTTCCTTTATTCTTACATGCATCGCCCTTTTGGTTCTCCCTACATAGATCATGCCACAAGGGCATTCTAGAGCGTACACAATCCCCTCAGTATTTATATAAATTGATTTCACAATATATCCATTTGGAATATTCCTATATACATTTAGGTTAGCGCTGCACTTCTTTTGATGCAATTGTTTATTCACATATTTTAAGGAACTGTGGGTGTAGCAAACCATTTAAACAAACAATTACTTCTGTTCAGTCTTCTCAGAAATAAATTGTACTAACAATAACACGTTGGGGGATCATATTGGTTCTAGTAATGATGGTTCACTTTTAGGATTTCTAGAGACAAAAGGTAGCAGAAGAACTGGCTTAGTTAAAGCTTAATAGAGAAATGACCCTGCTGGTAGTCATCTCAGAGTTCTAAGAAAACTTCAAGGTATAGTTGTTGCTGGATCATTAAACAAATCATTTTAATCAATCTCTTAATGCCCTGTACACACAACTGGTTTTCCCGTCGGAATAAACTCTGAAGGTTTTTGCGACGGAATTCCGCTGAAACTGTCTTGCGTACACAGGATCACACCAAAGTCCGACCGTCAAGAACGCGGTGAGGTACAACACGTACGACGGGACTAGAAAAAGGAAGTTCAATAGCTAGTAGCCAATAGCTTCCATCTCGTACTTGCTTCAGAGCATGCGTTGTTTTTGGTACGTTGGAACAGCATACAGATGAGCTGTTTTCCTGATAGGAATTGGTTCCGTTGGAAATATTTAGAACATGTTCTCTTTCTAGGTCTGTCAGAATTTTTTACGTAAAAAGCCAGATGAGGCATACACATGATCAGAATAGAAGATGAAAAACTCCCGTCTGACTTTTTCTGTCTGACATTCCGCTCGTGTGTATGAGGCATAAGAGGGGAAATTCCACATGGCTGGTGGACAGCTAATATTGTACCTATCCATAAGAAGGGCAGCAAGGTAGAAGCTGGCAACTAAAGGCCATTAAGTTTAACATCAGTTGTAGTCAAGTTAATGAAATCACTCCTGAAAAGAAGGATCATTGACCACTTTTTGTTTATAATTCCTTTATTTGTGATCAATAATATATACATCATATTATATACATCATATTAGAACAGAGGGCAAGATGTCAAACATATACAGTATATTCATATCCCAATAAAAGGGTAGGCTCATTGATCACTTAAAATACACACCTTTCTGGACCCAAAGTAGCATGGCTTTACTGAGGGCAGATCATGTCAGACTTATCAAATGCCTTAAGTCCCTGTTTTTGGACCAGGGTGGTGCTGTGGACATAACATACCTTGATTTCAACAAGGCATTTGATGCAGTTCCACATAATGATCGAATACAAAAGTTGTACAAGCTAGGACTTAACCCTTGGGTGGTTTAGTGGATATGCAGTTGGCTAAGGATAGATACCAGAATGTAGTTGTAAATGGGGTTCACTCGAAACAGAGACCTACTAGTGGTGTACCACAAGGTTCTGTACTAGGCCCTGTTCTATTTAATCTATATGTAAGTGGTATATAAGTAATATAACTAAGGGTTTGTTAAGCAAGGTATGTGTCTTTGCTGATGATACAAAGGTGTGTAATAGGATTGAGATCCCTGGGAAGTGTCTAACATGGAACATGATTTGGCATAGGTGGAAGATTGGTCAAAGCAGTGGAAACTGCAGTTCAATGTTTCCAAAATGTAAAATAATGCACCTAGGGAAAAATAATCCCTTGAGAGAGAGTACAACATTGGGGTACAGTGTTAGCCAGCACTACAGGGGAAAAAGATTCGGGGGTACTTATTTCAGATGATTGTAAGATGAGCAAACAGTGTGACCAGGCAATGGGAAAAGCAAATGGTATTCTAGGATGCATCACTAGAGGGATCACTAGCAGGAGGAAGGAGGTTTTGATTCCCCTATATAGACCTTTAGTGAGACCTCATTTAGAATATGGTGTACTATTCTAGATACCTTTTTCACAAAGAGATATCAATCAGATAGAACAAGTCCAGAGACCAGTAACAAAAATGGTGAAAGGTCTGGGGAATAAAACACATAGAGAGCGACTTTAGGAACTTACTACGTGCAGTCTGAAGAAAAGAAGGGAAAGGGGAGACATGATTGAAATCTTTAAATACATCAAGGGGGTGAATAAGGTTAAGGAGGGCAGTTTTTTCAAGACAAATGGGGACATGATCTCTAACTGGAGGAAGGCTCAAAAATAATTTTAGAAAGTATTATTTTACTGAAAGCGTAGATGCTTGGAATAAACTGCCAGCAGATGTAGTGAGACAGTCAACAATAAATGGCTTCAAACATGCTTGGGACAAACCTAGATCTATACGAAAAAAAAAAAAAAAAAAACGGGCAGACTCTAATGACTTTTTTCACTTTTCTTGGTTTTACTGATTTAATATAGGAGGGGAGCTGGAGCGTGTATTAGGGATGAGCCGAACACCCCCCGGTTCGGTTCGCACCAGAACCCGCGAACGGACCGCAAGTTCGCACGAACGTTAGAACCCCATTGACGTCTATGGGACTCGAACGTTCGAAATCAAAAGTGCTCATTTTAAAGGCTAATTTGCATGGTATTGTCCTAAAAAGGGTTTGGGGACCCGGGTCCTACCCCAGGGGACATGTATCAATGCAAAAAAAACTTTTAAAAACGGCCGTTTTTTCGGGAGCAGTGATTTTAATGATGCTTAAAGTAAAAAAAAAAAAGTGAAATATTCCTTTAAATATCGTACCTGGGGGGTGTCTATAGTATGCCTGTAAAGTGACGCGTGTTTCCCATGTTTAGAACAGTCCCTGCACCAAATGTCATTTTTAACCACTTGAGCCCCGGACCTTTATGCTGCCTAAGGACCAGAGGTCTTTTTCCAATTTGGCACTGCGTCGCTTTAACTGCTAATTGCGCGGTCATGCAATGCTGTACCCAAACGAAATTTGCGTCCTTTTCTTCCCACAAATAGAGCTTTCTTTTGATGGTATTTGATCACCTCTGCGGTTTTTATTTTTTGCGCTATAAACGGAAAAAGACCGAAAATTTTGAAAAAAAATGATATTTTCTACTTTTTGTTCTAAAAAAAATCCAATAAACTAAATTTTAGTCATACATTTAGGCCAAAATGTATTCGGCCACATGTCTTTGGTAAAAAAAATGTCAATAAGCGTATATTTATTGGTTTGCGCAAAAGTTATAGCGTCTACAAACTAGGGTACATTTTCTGGAATTTACACAGCTTTTAGTTTATGACTGCCTATGTCATTTCTTGAGGTGCTAAAATGGCAGGGCAGTACAAAAGCCCCCCAAATGACCCCATTTTGGAAAGTAGACACCCCAAGGAAATTGCTGAGAGGCATGTTGAACCCATTGAATATTTATTTTTTTTGTCCCAAGTGATTGAAAAATGACAAAAAAAAAAAAAAAAAAAAATATTTACAAAAAGTGGTCACTAAATGATATATTGCTCACACAGGCCATGGGCCTATGTGGAATTGCACCCCAAAATACATTTAGCTGCTTCTCCTGAGTACGGGGATACCACATGTGTGGGACTTTTTGGGAGCCTAGCCGCGTACGGGGCCCCGAAAACCAATCACCGCCTTCAGGATTTCTAAGGGTGTAAATTTTTGCTTTCACTCTTCACTGCCTATCACAGTTTCGGAGGCCATGGAATGCCAAGATGGCACAAAACCCCCCAAAATGACCCCATTTTGGAAAGTAGACACCCCAAGCTATTTGCTGAGAGGCATATTGAGTCCATGGAATATTTTATATTTTGACACAAGTTGCGGGAAAGTGACACTTTTATTTTTTTTTTTTTTTTTTTTCATAAAGTTGTCACTAAATGATATATTGCTCACACAGGCCATGGGCATATGTGGAATTGCACCCCAAAATACATTTAGCTGCTTCTCCTGAGTATGGGGATACCACATGTGTGGGACTTTTTGGGAGCCTAGCCGCGTACTGGACCCCGAAAACCAATCACTGCCTTCAGGATTTCTAAGGGTGAAAATTTTTGATTTCACTCTTTACTGCCTATCACAGTTTCGGAGGCCATGGAATGCCCAGGTGGCACAAAACCCCCCCAAATGACCCCATTTTGGAAAGTAGACACCCCAAGCTATTTGCTGAGAGGCATGGTGAGTATTTTGCAGCTCTCATTTGTTTTTGAAAATGAAGAAAGACAAGAAAAAACATTTTTTTTTTTCTTTTTTCAATTTTCAAAACTTTGTGACAAAAAGTGAGGTCTGCAAAATACTCACTATACCTCTCAGCAAATAGCTTGGGGTGTCTACTTTCCAAAATGGGGTCATTTGGGGGGGTTTTGTGCCACCTGGGCATTCCATGGCCTCCGAAACTGTGATAGGCAGTGAAGAGTGAAATCAAAAATTCACGCCCTTAGAAAGCCTGAAGGCGGTGCTTGGTTTTCGGGGTCCCGTACGCGGCTAGGCTCCCAAAAAGTCTCACGCATGTGGTATCCCCGTACTCAGGAGAAGCAGCAGAATGTATTTTGGGGTGTAATTTCACATATTTCCATGGCATGTTTGAGCAATATATCATTTAGTGACAACTTTGTGCAAAAAAAAAAAATAAATAAATAAATTTGTCTCTTTCCCGCAACTTGTGTCGCAATATAAAATATTCCATGGACTCGACATGCCTCTCAGCAAATAGCTTGGGGTGTCTACTTTCCAAAATGGGGTCATTTGGGGGGGTTTTGAACTGTCCTGGCATTTTATGCACAACATTTAGAAGCTTATGTCACACATCACCCACTCTTCTAACCACTTGAAGACAAAGCCCTTTCTGACACTTATTGTTTACATGAAAAAGTTTTTTTTTTTTGCAAAAAAATTACTTTGAACCCCCAAACATTATATATTTTTTTAAAGCAAATGCCCTACAGATTAAAATGGTGGGTGTTTCATTTTTTTTTTTCACACAGTAATTGCGCAGCGATTTTTCAAACGCATTTTTTGGGGAAAAAACACACTTTTTTTAATTTTAATGCACTAAAACACGCTATATTGCCCAAATGTTTGATGAAATAAAAAAGATGATCTTAGGCCGAGTACATGGATACCAAACATGACATGCTTTAAAATTGCGCACAAACGTGCAGTGGCAACAAAATAAATACATGTTTAAAAGCCTTCAAAAGCCTTTACAGGTTACCACTTTAGATTTACAGAGGAGGTCTACTGGAAAAATTACTGCACTCGATCTGGCCTTCGCGGTGATACCTCACATGCATGGTGCAATTGCTGTTTACGTTTGACGACAGACCGCCGCTTGCGTTCGCCTTAGCGCGAGAGCAGGGGCGACAGGGGTGTTTTTTTTTTTTGTTTTTTTTTCTTTATTATTTTTTTGCTTTTTTAATCTTACTTTTAAACTGTTCCTTTCATATTTTTTTTTTTAATCATTTTTATTGTTATCTCGGGGAATGTAAATATCCCCTATGATAGCAATAGGTAGTGACAGGTACTCTTTTTTGAAAAAATTGTGGTCTATTAGACCCTAGATCTCTCCTCTGCCCTCAAAGCATCTGACCACACCAAGATCGGTGTGATAAAATGCTTCCCCAATTTCCCAATGGCGCTATTTACATCCGGCGAAATCTAAGTCATGAAATACTCGTAGCTTCCGGTTTCTTAGGCCATAGAGATGTTTGGAGCCACTCTGGTCTCTGATCAGCTCTATGGTCAGCTGGCTGAATCACCGGCTGCATTCTCAGGTTCCCTGTTGAGACAGGAGAGCCAGAGAAAAACACAGAAGACGGTGGGGGGGGGGGGGCATTCCCTCCCACGGCTTGTAAAAGCAGTCTAGAGGCTAATTAGCCGCTAGGATTGCTTTTACATGAAAGCCGACCGCTGGCTGAAAAGAATGATACCAAGATGATACCTAAACCTGCAGGCATCATTCTGGTATAACCACTCAAAGTCGTGAATGGCGTACCTGAAGACAAAAAAATGGTTAACAATGGTTAACAATAAAGCACAGTAAAGTGTAAATAATTACACACCTGAAAAACAAACATGATAAAACATAATAACAATAACAATAAAACATTGCAGAATAGAATACAGTAAAAAAGAGCAGAACAATAGAGAGAGAGAATAGAGAGAGAGAGAACAATAAAACAACTATTTTTTTTTATTTCATATTTTTTTTTTTTTTACACTTTTTTTGTAACTAACTTTTATAACGGTACCCGGTTCCAGGTTCGGGTCTCTCAAAATGCGATGGCATTTTGGGAGACCCTGTGAAAGTGCGCCTAGTCTGTGCAATGCTGTACCCTACGCTAATACTCAACTAGTGAATGGTAGCGTTCAAAACATTCACCAATGCAAAGACCAGGATTGTCAGGACAGGAGGGACAATAATAGCGGGTGTCACGCCTATATCCGCGCTTGCTGCAGACACAACATCTTTTTGGGGGCGTTCGCTGGGTAGGGGTACTCGGGAGGACATAAAAATGCCTCTCATGCAGCCGACTGCATTTGGTTGGGGATGTGAATGGGGGAAGTACGGGCGCTGCAGAAGCGGTGGGTTCCCAATTAGGATTGGCGAATGCAGCAGGAAGGGCATTATGGGCACGACGGGCCTGTGTTTGTCTTTCTGGTGGCAGCGGGACACTACTTGTGCTTGCCATCTCGCCAGCTTGAACTGCACTTATGGGACTCGCCACGTCACCACGTGTTACTGCAGTGCTGGTTTGACTACGACCGGGGTGTACTAGGCCGCTGGCGCTTGCCAGTTCACCAAAACGCTACCAAAAAACTGTTAGCGATCGCAGGGATCAGGCCTGACTCTGCGAACGCTGCAGTTATGCTTTTAGTGTTTTGTAAGTGACAGTGATCGATCGATACTGCACTTGGGTGGGCTGGGCCGGGCGGAGGGGCAAAACGCAGGTGCTAGCAGGTATCTGGGCTGATCCCGCTAACACTGCGTTTTTGGGAACCCTAAACTGCTGGTGACGCTAGTATAGATCTGATCGGATCAGATATTGATGCGATCAGATACTATACCACTAAGGGAGGCGTATGCTGCGTGCGTGGGTGTTAGCGGTACTGGCGCTAATCTGACGCTGCCTGGGGCTGGTGCTTGCCAGTTCACCAAAATACTACCAAAAAAACTGTTAGCGATCGCAGGGATCAGGCATGACTCTGTGAACGCTGCAGTTATGCGTTTAGTGTTTTGTAAGTGTCAGTGATCGATCGATACTGCACTTGGGTGGGCTGGGCCGGGCGGAGGCGCAAAACGCAGGTGCTAGCAGGTATCTGGGCTGATCCCGCTAACACTGCGTTTTTGGGAACCCTAAACTGCTGGGGACGCTAGTATAGATCTGATCGGATCAGATATTGATCCGTTCAGATACTATACCACTAAGGGAGGCGTATGCTGCGTGCATGGGTGTTAGCGGTACTGGCGCTAACCTGACGCCTGGGGCTGGTGCTTGCCAGTTCACCAAAATGCTACCAAAAAAACTGTTAGCGATCGCAGGGATCAGGCCTGACTCTGCGAACGCTGCAGTTATGCGTTTAGTGTTTT
Source organism: Lithobates septentrionalis (assembly GCA_037952835.1). Classification (NCBI taxonomy): domain Eukaryota; kingdom Metazoa; phylum Chordata; class Amphibia; order Anura; family Ranidae; genus Lithobates; species Lithobates septentrionalis. The sequence goes on along the minus strand of JBBDGP010001761.1, from coordinate 4,599,856 downwards.
GTAAGTGACAGTGATCGATCGATACTGCACTTGGGTGGGCTGGGCGGAGGCGCAAAACGCAGGTGCTAGCAGGTATCTGGGCTGATCCCGCTAACACTGCGTTTTTGGGAACCCTAAACTGCTGGGGACGCTAGTATAGTATCTGATCGGATCAGATATTGATCCGATCAGATACTATACCACTAAGGGAGGCGCATGCTGCGTGCGTGGGTGTTAGCGGTACTGGCGCTAATCTGACGCTGCCTGGGGCGACGCATATCACCGCCGGGCGATCGGGGGGCTAAACCTTTATTCGGTAATAAACGGCGGGTGCCCTGACACTATAAAAAATAAACAAACTAACCAGCGTCAACCGTAACGGTTATACGGTGATCAGTGGTGAAAGGGTTAACTAGGGGGCAATCAAGGGGTTAAAACATTTATCAGATAGTATAGGGGGGTCCCTGACGCTATAAAACGCTGACGGCGAACCTAAATATTTACCTCACTAACTAGCGTCACCAGCGACACTAATACAGCGATCAGAAAAATGATCGCTTAGTGACACTGGTGAGGGGGGGTGATCAAGGGGTTAAAACTTTATTAGGGGGGGTTAGGGGGGTACCCTAGACCTACAGGGGGGTAACAGTATCTGTCCCAACACTAACTGTCACAAACTGACACCATGCAGTAATCAGAAAAAAAAAAAAAAAAAAAAAAAAAAAAAAAACTGCTGGTGTCAGTTTGTGACAGGGGGGGGGGGGTGATTGGGGGGGGATCGGGGGGCGATCGGGGGGGGGATCGGGGTGTTTTGTGTGCCTGGCATGTTCTACTGTGTGTGTGTGTGTTGTGCACTCACATTGATGTCTTCTCTCCTCGGGCCGGAACGGAAAATACCGACCCGAGGGGAGATGACATCATTTCCTTTGCTGCTGTTTAGCATACAGCAGCAAAGGAAGATTCTCATTGGCCGGCGGCGATCGCGAGGGGGGGGCCACGAACGGATGGTCTCCCCCTCATCACCGATCGCCGCTGGACAAAAGACGACCGCCTCGGGCACCGGGGGGGGGTCCGATCGGACCCCCCACCCGCGGAAGGCAAATCACGTACACTGTACGTGATTTTGCCTGTCCGTGCCACTTTGCCGACGTACATCGGCGTGAGGCGGTCGTCAAGTGGTTAAAGGAAAAAATCTCATTTAAAACTGCTTGCGGGTTTAATGTCATGTCGGGTCCTGGCAATATGGATGAAAATCAGTGAGACAAACGGCATGGGTACCCCCCAGTCCATTACCAGGCCCTTTGGGTCTTGTATGGATATTAAGGGGAACCCCGCACCCAAATTAAAATAAGGAAAGGTCCCTATATACTCTGAACAGCAGTATACAGGCGGTGCAAACAAGACAGGGACTGTAGGTTTGTTGTTAAGTAGAATCTGTTTGTAATTTTGAACATTTTTAATGTGTTTAGCTCCAGCCAAAAAATCTTTTCTAAGCTTTTTGGAAAACATAGGGAAGGGTTATCACCCCTGTGACATTTGTTTTGCGTCTTTCCTCCTCTTCAGAAGATTTCACCTCACTTTTTTGTCCCAATGAAAAATGTTTTTTGAAAATTTGGGTTTTTTTGTGGAACAAGGATTGGAAAGCATCAGTGGAAAGGAGAAATTGTTTTCCCATATTAACTCTTACATGAGAGAATTTCCCTTCCTATGGGTAGATTTCATCTCACTTCCTGTTGTCTCCTTCCGTTTGCAAGTAGGAGTCGTTTGTAAGTTAGATGTTTGAAAGTAGGGTCCTGCCCTATATACTCAGCAGAAATTTGGGCCTTAGGTGTTGCTGTGGCCAAAACACTGTAAGCCCTCACAGGGCCCTGCTGTGAAATATTAGATCAAGAATTGTAATTACATGCCCCTGTTGAACAGGAGCTGAAAAATTAGGCCTTAGGCACTGGTGCTGGTGCCACAACACTGCAACCCCTCACAGACACTCTAGTTGGAACGCAGGAACGAGCCCTGCTGCAAAGTATTGCATCAAAAATTGTAATTACACGCCCCTGTTAGACAGGGGCAGAAAAATTGGGCCTTAGGCACTGGTGCTGGTGCCACAACACTGCAACCCCTCACAGACACTCTAGTTGGAACGCAGGAACGAGCACTGCTGCAAAGTATTGCATCAAAAATTGTAATTACACGCCCCTGTTAGACAGGGGCAGAAAAATTGGGCCTTAGGCACTGGTGCTGGTGCCACAACACTGCAACCCCTCACAGACACTCTAGTTGGAATGCAGGAACGAGCCCTGCTGCAAAGTATTGCATCAAAAATTGTAATTTCACGCCCCTGTTAGACAGGGGCAGAAAAATTGGGCCTTAGGCACTGGTGCTGGTGCCACAACACTGCAACCCCTCACAGACACTCTAGTTGGAATGCAGGAACGAGCCGTGCTGCAAAGTATTACATCAAAAATTGTAATAAAAAGGCCCCTGTTATACAGGGGCTGAAAAATTGTGCCTTAGGCACTGGTGGTGGCGCCCAGAACCAAAAATGTTCTTACAAGCTATCAGCGTGATGATTGAGGAGGAAGAGGATAATTACTCAGGAATAATCACTCAGCATCAGCATAGGCAGTCTTTGAAGGGATCTGAAAAAAATTATTCAGTTACATCAGCATCAGGTGCTTGGTAGCTGGTGGTGATCCAAGACTGATTCATTTTTATGAAGGTCAGCCGATCGACCGAGTCAGTGGACAGACGCACCCTGTGATCGGTTACCACGCCTCCAGCAGCACTGAATGTACGTTCCGAAAGAACGCTGGATGCAGGACAGGCCAGTAGCTCAATTGCATACTGTGCAAGCTCTGGCCAGTGATCCATCCTCAAGACCCAGTAACCCAGAGGATTTTCGGTGGGAAAGGTATCCAAGTCTGATCTTGCCCCTAGGTATTCCTGCACCATGTAAAACAGACGCTGGCGATGGTTGCTGGAACCGATCATACCTTGGGGCTGCGGACCAAAAAATTGTCTGAACGCATCGGTCAGACGGCCACCTTCTCCACCGCTCCTTCTTTGACTGACCGAAGCCTCAGCAACACGTTGTCCAGAAACAGGAGTTTGTAACCTCCCAGTCTCTGGGAACGCGTTGCACAGACCTTTCTGCAAGGCCTCCCGAAGATGTTTCATCCTCTGCTCCCTCTGCGATGGCAAGATAAGGTCCGCAACCTTACCCTTGTAACGTGGATCAAGGAGGGTTGCCAGCCAGTATTGGTCCTTCTCCTTGATACCACGAATACGAGGATCCTTACGCAGGCTTTGCAGGATCAGGGAGGCCATGCAGCGTAGGTTTGCTGAGGCATTCGGTCCGGAGTCCTCTGGGTCACTAAGGACAACAACGTCCGCAGCCACCTCCTCCCAGCCACGTACAAGTCCATGTGTTCCTTGGGACTGATCCCTTAAAGACTGCTGATGCTGAGTGCCAGGCTCCACCTCCATACTGACACAATCTTCCTCCTCCTCCTCCTCCTCCTCCTCCTCCTCTTCCTGTGTGATCGGCGGGCACGCAGGAACACTGTCTGGATAAAGGGGGCCTTGAGAGCTAAGGAAGTCCTCCTCTTCCTGCCTCTGTTCTGCCTCAAGTGCCCTGTCCATTATTCCACGCAGCGTGTGCTCCAACAGGTGGACAAGGGGGACAGTGTCACTGATGCATGCACTGTCAGTGCTCACCATCCTCGTGGCCTCCTCGAATGGTGACAGGACAGTGCATGCATCCCTGATCATGGCCCACTGGCGTGGGGAAAAAAAACCAAGCTCCCCTGACCCTGTCCTGGTGCCATAGTCGCACAGGTACTCATTGATGGCCCTCTGCTGCGTGTGCAGCCGCTGCAGCATGGCCAACGTCGAGTTCCACCTGGTGGGCATGTCACAGATTAGGCGGTTCTTGGGCAGGTTAAACTCCTTTTGGAGGTCCGTCAGCCGAGCACTGGCATTATATGACCGGCGGAAATGCACAGAGACTTTCCTGGCCTGCCTCAGGACATCCTGTAAGCCCGGGTACCTGCCCAAGAACCGCTGCACCACCAAGTTAAGGACGTGAGCCAAACAGGGCACATGGGTCAGTTGTCCCTGTCGGAGGGCAGAGAGGAGGTTGGTGCCATTGTCGCAAACCACCATTCCTGCCTTAAGTTGGCGTGGCGTCAACCACCTCTGAACCTGCCCCTGCAGAGCTGACAAAACCTCTGCCCCAGTGTGGCTCCTGTCCCCCAAGCACACCAGCTCAAGCACCGCATGGCATCTTTTGGCCTGCGTACTTGCGTAGCCCCTTGAACGCCTACGGAGCACCGCTGGTTCCGAGGAAGAGGCCATGGAGGAAGAAGAAGAGGAGGGGGTGGAGGAGAGAGGTGTGTCACAATCAGCATTTTGGAGGCGTGGTGGCGGAACAACCTCCAACACTACTGCACCTTGTCCTGCATCCTTCCCAGCTGCCAGCAGAGTCACCCAATGCGCCGTGAAACTTAAGTAACGTCCCTGTCCATGCCTGCTGGACCATGAGTCAGCGGTAATATGCACCTTACCGCTGACCGCCCTGTCCAGCGAGGCATGGACATTGCCTTCCACATGCCGGTAGAGAGCCGGAATCGCCTTCCGTGAGAAAAAGTGGCGTTTGGGTACCTGCCACTGAGGAACCGCACATTCCACAAACTCACGGAAGGGGGCAGAGTCTACCAACTGAAAAGGCAGCAGTTGAAGTGCTAGCAATTTTGCCAAGCTAGCATTCAACCGCTGGGCATGTGGATGGCTGGGAGCAAACTTCTTTCGGCGGTGCAGCAGCTGGGGCAGGGAAATTTGCCTGGTACAATCTGACGTCGGTGTACCCAAAGCAGATTGCCCACAAGTACTTGGCTGTGACACACCTAATTCTACACCTTCATTCCTCTCACTGCAGGTCTCAGAGAGGACTGAAGGTCTAGTGGGGTTGGAAATCTCAGCTGATGAGGAGCAAGGAGAGATCCTCTTTGTTCTTTGGTGTGGGTCTTTCAGATACGCTTGCCAACGAACTGCATGGCAGGTCAACATATGTCTGGTCAAGCATGTGGTACCCAAGCGGGAGATGTTTTGGCCACGCGAGATACGCTTGAGACATATGTTGCAAATAGCAGCGGTGCGATCTGATGCACTCGTCTCAAAAAAGGCCCACACCAAAGAACTTTTTGAATAACGCGCAGAGACTGCAGCGCCCTGCACATGTGGAGCTTTGGGGTGTGATGCAGTCAATGTGCTGCCCTTAGGCTGGCCCCTGGAGGGCATCCTGCCTAGTTGGTGATGTGCCACCTCCTCCTCCTCCTCCTCCTCCTCCTCTCTCCTATCAGGCACCCACGTTGAGTCAGTGACCTCATCATCCCCTCCCTCCTCATCACTGGAGCAAACCTGGCAGTATGCTGCAGCAGGGGGAGCATGACTGCCAGATTGCTGTCCTTCTTGGGCACCCCCTCTGTCCGTGCTCATGTTACTGCCTTCATTGAGCTCAGTATCATCATCAGAGCCTTCCAAACGCTGGGCATCCTCCTGGAGCATGTACCCAACACTGTGGTCAAACAGTTCGAGGGAATCCTCATGAGGACATGGTGGAGCTAGGGAAGGAGTCACTGATGACATTGAGCTGAGGGAAGAGGCCGCTGCTTTGCCAGACAAAGCACCCTGGGCATGGGTGAGAGAGGATGAGGAGGATGAGGACGGCTTGGTCATCCACTCGACCAAGTCTTCCGCATGTTGCGGCTCAACACGGCCAGCTGCCGAAAAAAAGGCCAAGCGTGTCCCATGGCCACGTGCTGATGAGGATGCACCGTCTCCACGACCAGCACTAGACACAGAGCCTGCTTGCCCTCTCTTATTGGCTTGTGACTGTCTGCCTCTCCTTCTTGGCCTTCCAGACATACTAATGGCCAGTAGCTGCACTAAGCTGGGATAGAACACCTGTAATTTTCTTCAGGTAGCTTTATATACTGTAACCAGACAAGCCTGCCTGTCAGTAGGAAGATAACAGGAACGGATCTAGCTGAACACTGTGAGCAGGACGCACTGCACTGAATGTAAATACCAGGAACGGATCTAGCTGAACACTGTGAGCAGGACGCACTGCACTGAATGTAAATAGCAGGAACGGATCTAGCTGAACACTGTGAGCAGGACGCACTGCACTGAATGTAAATAGCAGGAACGGATCTAGCTGAACACTGTGAGCAGGACGCACTGCACTGAATGTAAATAGCAGGAACGGATCTAGCTGAACACTGTGAGCAGGACGTACTGCACTAAATGTATATAGCAGGAACGGATCTAGCTGAACACTGTGAGCAGGACGCACTGCACTGAATGTAAATAGCAGGAACGGATCTAGCTGAACACTGTGAGCAGGACGCACTGCACTGAATGTAAATACCAGGAACGGATCTAGCTGAACACTGTGAGCAGGACGCACTGCACTGAATGTAAATAGCAGGAACGGATCTAGCTGAACACTGTGAGCAGGACGCACTGCACTGAATGTAAATAGCAGGAACGGATCTAGCTGAACACTGTGAGCAGGACGCACTGCACTGAATGTAAATAGCAGGAACGGATCTAGCTGAACACTGTGAGCAGGACGTACTGCACTAAATGTATATAGCAGGAACGGATCTAGCTGAACACTGTGAGCAGGACGCACTGCACTGAATGTAAATAGCAGGAACGGATCTAGCTGAACACTGTGAGCAGGACGCACTGCACTGAATGTAAATACCAGGAACGGATCTAGCTGAACACTGTGAGCAGGACGCACTGCACTGAATGTAAATAGCAGGAACGGATCTAGCTGAACACTGTGAGCAGGACGCACTGCACTGAATGTAAATAGCAGGAACGGATCTAGCTGAACACTGTGAGCAGGACGCACTGCACTGAATGTAAATAGCAGGAACGGATCTAGCTGAACACTGTGAGCAGGACGCACTGCACTGAATGTAAATAGCAGGAACGGATCTAGCTGAACACTGTGAGCAGGACGTACTGCACTAAATGTATATAGCAGGAACGGATCTAGCTGAACACTGTGAGCAGGACGCACTGCACTGAATGTAAATAGCAGGAACGGATCTAGCTGAACACTGTGAGCAGGACGCACTGCACTAAATGTAAATACCAGGAACGGATCTAGCTGAACACTGTGAGCAGGACGCACTGCACTGAATGTAAATAGCAGGAACGGATCTAGCTGAACACTGTGAGCAGGACGCACTGCACTGAATGTAAATAGCAGGAACGGATCTAGCTGAACACTGTGAGCAGGACGCACTGCACTGAATGTAAATAGCAGGAACGGATCTAGCTGAACACTGTGAGCAGGACGCACTGCACTGAATGTAAATAGCAGGAACGGATCTAGCTGAACACTGTGAGCAGGACGCACTGCACTGAATGTAAATAGCAGGAACGGATCTAGCTGAACACTGTGAGCAGGACGCACTGCACTGAATGTAAATAGCAGGAACGGATCTAGCTGAACACTGTGAGCAGGACGCACTGCACTGAATGTAAATAGCAGGAACGGATCTAGCTGAACACTGTGAGCAGGACGCACTGCACTGAATGTAAATAGCAGGAACGGATCTAGCTGAACACTGTGAGCAGGACACACTGCACTAAATAGTCTAGATAGAAGATAACAGGAACGGATCTAGCTAAACTGAATACAGTGTATATATATATATGCAACACCTGGGATGCATATATATACACAATACACTGTAAGTGCAGCTAACTGACTGACTGTTCTGCCTAATCTATCTAACTCAAATCAAATGACACTGTCTCTCTCTCTCTCTATCTCTCAGCACACCGGAACACACACTACACAGGGCCGCCGTGCAGGCGGCCTTATATAGTGTGGGGTGTGTACTAAATCCCCTGAGCCATAATTGGCCAAAGCCACCCTGGCTTTGGCCAATTACAGCTCTCTCTACTGACGGCGCTGTGATTGGCCAAGCATGCGGGTCATAGTGCATGCTTGGCCAATCATCAGCCAGCAATGCACTGCGATGCCGCAGTGAATTATGGGCCGTGACGCGCCACACGAATTTGGCGCGAACGGCCCATATCGTTCGCAATTCGACGGACGGTCGAACAGCCGATGTTCGAGTCGAACATGGGTTCGACTCGAACACGAAGCTCATCCCTAGCGTGTATAATTCCTGCTAGGAACTAGAGAGCTGCCAACTGGGCATCAATATAGGTAGTGTCATCACTCCAGTCTAGGTTTCTAAAGCTGGCCCAATTGTAGTTGCAACTGTTTGAGAAGTTGAGGCACATGTCTGATATACCCATTGAAGAGTTGGTAAAGCAATTCTGTGCTTTTTACCTCTCCATATGAACTGGAAGATAGCTTTATGGAGAGTTTAAATTGTACATTTCTTTGAATGGATTGAGGGAATAGTTTGGAGGGAGTGAAGGAGAAAGCCCAAGAAAGACCATTCTGATAAAGCAACATCTCCTGGACAATGAGGTGTATTTCTCGCAAGCTGTGGCATTATTTGGAATTTTTTGGATAATGGGAGAATAGTTCACAGAGTAAAGGTTACATATATTCTAGAAACTAGTTTGAATTTGAATGTGGAAACCACAATGTTCTGACCATTGCTTGTCCTTTAGGGATAGGCAAATAGAAATAAACATCAATTAACTTTTACTGAAGTTAATGCACTAACCTGGGAGAGGACTCGGATATGACCAATATGCTGAAAAAATTGTGGGACTTGTGTCCTACGATAAGATAAAAAGATCATCCACAAACAGCACAGTGGCTAAGTGGTTAGCACTTTCACCTAGCAGCACTAGGGTCATTGATTCAAATCCCAACCATGGCACTACCTGTTTGACATTAACATGTTCTCTCTATGCCTGCATGGGTTTCCTCCAACACTCCAAAGACATGCTGGTAGGTTTATTGACTCCGGTCTAAATTGGCCCTAGTATGTGTATGTATGAATGTGATTTAGAAACCTTAGATTTTAAGCTCCTAGAGGGTAGGTACTGATGTGACTGTACAATATATACAAAGCTATAAAAGTACCTGTAAGAAATAAATAGGGAAGCCTTGATTTGTGCCTGGTTTACTTTCCAACTTGTTAATAGAGTAGGGGGGGAGAGAACAAGTGAAGGTTCAACAGAAATGTTGAGAAATAAGGTGAGAGGGTAACCCTGCTTGATGCCTTTCTGTAATGCAAAAAACGAAAAAAAAGGTAGCACCACCAGTACAATTCTGAAGCTTTTGGTGAAGTGTAGATAATGTATTGCCTGAATTTACTTATAATAAGCACATTTGACAATAGGGAACAGTCTTGCAGTATAGAATGTTGTATGGTTGCCAGGAGCCTTCTGATACCTACAGTATGTGGACAATTGCTCTGTGCCAAAGACTGTATTAATATAGGTGAAATAAGCTTAGGGGGCAGAATATCCAATCTGTTTTCAAGTATTTTAGAAAATTATTTAGCATCCTGTTTAATTAAACACATGTGGCCGTTGGAATCAGGAAGGCGCAGATCCTTTCCTTTTTTGAGAACAGTTTATTAAAAGAATAATTGGCTGTAGGCAAGTGGGTGTTTTGATTTGGAGAAAACTTATAACAGAGGAAAAGGGAAACATACCTCTTTGACCAGAATTTTATAAAATCCATAGGGTTTGTGCAGATGGAAACATTGTATGTTTAAGCAGCACTTTCCTGAAACTTCACCTGAATGAGCATCCCAATGTCTAGATCATATTGCTGCCACCAGACATCACACAGCGGTTTCGAGTTGACCCATTTAGTGGTATGAGCCTTTCCTGTCAAGATTTTGTCATAACAGATAAAACCTGCTCACACTGTGCAGGAAGATCCTATTTAATTTCTCTAGGATTTTTCTCTTTTTGAATGTAGCATAACCAGAAATTTACCTCAGAGCAAAAAAAGGACTAGGGTCTCCCTCAAGTAGCTTATTGCTCTACATGCATTCCCACTACATCTTCCATGGAGATTTAAATAGATCATCGGATAGGAGTGTAAACTGCCAGAGGCCCTCTTCCTCAGGGTAGCTGAAGGATAACTAGTGAGTGGTCAGAGAGGACACTAGTTGAACTTGCTTACTGGAGTGAGGAGTGCCAATAATGGCCCAACCTAGTTTGGTCCTTTGAGCATATAGATGGATTACAATCATCATCAGTACGCTGTTCTTGCGCCTTGTGGGCTCTTGGAATATCTCGTCCCAGTAGAATGTTTTGGCATCATCTTTTGATGGTGGTATGTAGACATCTCTTGAAATTGTAAGCCATACACAATACATGTCCTCCAATGTATGGGTTTCCTCTGTCATTAGGTATTTGATTGCCCTCAATAATTGTAGGAAAATTAAGTTCCATTTATGTCTGAAATAATGAATTTTCCAGCATGTGTGCAGGGTATAAGACAATACTTCTCCCCTTACATTAACCGCTTGCCGACCTGCTCACATACATTTACTGTGGCAGGTCGTCTCTCCTGCGCAAACTGATATATCTGTACATCGGTCCATGCAAGGAGGATAGTGGGATAATGTCTGCCAGCGACCCGCGATCTCTGTGTACAGAGGCAGAATGGGGAACTGCCAATGTAAACAAGGCGATTTCCCGTTCTGCCTAATGACATGTCAGATCTTCTGTTCCCAGTGGTCAGGAACAGTGATCGCTGTCATGTCCCAGTGAGCCCATCCCCCCTATGGTTAGAACACACCCAGGGAACACACTTAATCCCTTGATCGTCTCCTAGTGTTAACCCCTTCCCTGCCAGTGTCATTTTTACATTGATCAGTGCATTTTTATAGCACCGATCAATGCAATAATGTCACTGGTCCCCAAAAAGTGTCATTTGAGGTCAGATTTGTCTGCCCCAATGTCGCAGTCTCGCTAAAAATCACAGATTACTGCCATTACCAGTAAAAACAATTACAATTTTTAAAAAAGTCCTTAAATCTATCCCGTAGTTTGTAGACGCGATAACTTTTGTGCAAACCAATGAATATATGCTTATTGCAATTTTTGTTACCAAAAATATGTAGAAGAATATACAGTCAGGTCCATAAATATTGGGACATCGACAATTCAAATCTTTTTGGCTCTATACACCACCACAATGGATTTGAAATGAAACTAACAAGATGTGCATTAACTGCAGACTTTCAGCTTTAATTTGAGGGTATTTACATCCAAATCAGGTGAACGGTGTAGGAATTAAAACGGTTTGTATATGTACTTCCCACTTAAGGGACTTAAAAGTAATGGGACAGATTAACAATCATCCATCAAACTTTTACTTTTTAATACTTGGTTGCAAATCCTTTGCAGTCAATTACAGCCTAAAGTCTGGAATGCATAGACATCACCAGACTCTGGGTGTGATGCTCTGCCAGGCCTCTACTGCAACTGTCTTCAGTTCCTGCTTGTTCTTGGGGCATTTTTCCTTCAGTTTTGTCTTCAGCAAGTGAAATGCATGCTCAGTCGGATTCGGGTCAGGTGATTGACTTGGCTATTGCATAACATTCCACTTCTTTCCCTTAAAAAGCTCTTTGGTTGCTTTTGCAGTATGCTTAGGGTCATTGTCCATCTGCACTGTGAAGCGCCGCCCAATGAGTTCTGAAGCATTTTGCTGAATATGAGCAGATAATATTGCCCGAAACACTTCAGAATTCATCCTGCTGCTTTTGTCAGCAGTCACATCATCAATAAATACAAGAGAACCAGTTCCATTGGCAGCCATACATGCCCACTCCATGACACTACCACCACCATGCTTCATTGATGAAGTGGTATGCTTTGGATCATGAGCAGTTCCTTTCCTTCTCCATATTCTTCTCTTCTCATCACTCTGGTACAAGTTGATCTTGGTCTCATCTGTCCATAGGATGTTTTTCCAGAACTGGGAAGGCTTTTTTAGATGTTGTTTAGCAAACTCTAATCTGGCCTTCCTGTTTTTGAGGCTCACCAATGGTTTACATCTTATGGTGAACCCTCTGTATTCACTCTGGTGAAGTCTCCTCTTGATTGTTGACTTTGACACACATACATCTACCTCCTGGAGAGTGTTCTTGATCTGGCCAACTGTTGTGAAGGGTGTTTTCTATACCATGGAAAGAATTCTTCAGTCATCCACCACAGTTGTTTTCCGTGGTCTTCTGGGTCTTTTGGTGTTGCTGAGCTCACCGGTGCATTCTCTCTTTTTAAGGATGTTCCAAACAGTTGATTTGGCCAAACCTAATGTTTTTGCATCTCTCGGATGGGTTTGTTTTGTTTTTTCAGCCTAGTGATGGCTTGCTTCACTGATAGTGACAGCTCTTTGGATCTCATATTAAGAGTTGTCAGCAACAGATTCCAAATGCAAATAGCACACTTGAAATGAACTCTGGACTTTTTATCTGCTCCTTGTAAATGGGATAATGAGAGAATAACACACACCTGGCCATGGAACAGCTGAGCAGCCAATTGTCCCATTACTTTTGGTCCCTTAAAAAGTGGGAGGCACATATACAAACTGTTGCAATTCCTACACCGTTCACCTGATTTGGATGTAAATACTCTCAAATTAAAGCTGAAAGTCTGCAGTTAAAGCACATTATGTTTGTTTCATTTCAAATACATTGTGGTGGTGTATAGAGCCAAAAAGATTAGAATTGTGTCGATGTCCCAATATTTATGGACCTGACTGTATATCAGCCTAAACTGATGAATATATTTGTTTTTTTTATATTTTTTTGGATATGTATTCTTGCAGGAAGTAAAAAAAAAAGTTTTTTTTCAAAATTGTCGGCCTTTTTTTGTTTATAGCGCAAAAAATAAAAACCGCAGAGGTGATCAAATACCACCAAAAGAAAGCAGAAAGCTCAGTTTGTGGGTAAAAAAGGACAATTTTGTTTGGGTACAGTGTCACATGATTGCGCAATTGTCAGTTAAACTGACGCAGTGCCGTATCGCAAAAAATGGCCTGGTCATTAAGGAGCCAAATCCTTCGGGGCTGAAGTGGTTAAACATGTCAAAGAATTATAAAGTGGCAAACAAATGACTGCTTTGGCTGTATAAAACAGCATACATCCTGATAGCTTTACCTGGTTACTCCGGAAGAAACACTTCAGGCATATTTTAACATTTGGTTTTTCTGAAAGTCCTTTGTGATGTACTGTAGCTCATATTTACTTAATTGTCCAAATGGAGCCCAAAGTCTTTATTGTTCAACTAATCATATAAGCAACGCAAAAGACATCCAACACACACACAATCCCTCTTCATCAGGGCTGGGGGAAAAGCTTAAAATAACACACATAAAATGGTTATAAATTATTATACAGGATTTACATAGCGCTAATAGTTTGCACAGCACTTTACAACATGAGGGCAGACAGTACAGTTACAATACAATTTAATACAGGAGGCATCAGAGGTCCCTGCTTGTTAGAGCTTACAATCTAAGAAAAGCAGAATTGCTTCTAAAAATACACCTGTATAAAAGAAAAACAAAATAATCACAATGTCCATTAAAAAGAGAAAAAAAACACACACACAACCTCAGAACCATAGTGCAATACATCTTGACTATATAAAAATAATAAAAGGAAGCCACATTTCACACTAAAAATCACAAATTAAACTGCATCTATACATAGGTGATGGTCATTCAAAAGGTTTTCCTGTCTTCCTTGGGGGACAAAAAATAAGAGATGCTAGCAAAGAACTATCAGAAAGATCACAGTATCAGAAGAAGTAACCAAGGATTCCTCAGCTGATGTGTAGTGGGATGCATTCTAACCAAAAGGATACAAATGTTTCTACTGCTGGAAATGAAACCGAATGAAGTGAGGCAAACCAGACGCAAATAAAAGTTACTATTACGAAAACAAAATGTGGTTTAATCTGTGGTTTTTAGTGTGAAATACGGTGTCCTTTCAGTATTATTTTTTATAAAGTCAAGCTGTATTGCACTCTATGTATATTTTTATTCTTTTCAATTGACATGTCATTTTTTTATTTTTACTTTAAACATGTGTATTTTTGAGCTCAGCGAAGCTGGCCCCCCTACAATCAGCACAAATAAAAACTCAAGTGTGTTTCTTTAGTGCTACGTTTGTGCTGTTTTGTGCTGTAAAAATTTTCATTTGTGCTGCTTTTATTTTTAAGATATTAGCAATTGTTTTTTCCAGACTATGACATCACCTAGCCCCCCTACAGCGCCCAAATGACACAAAACTGGTCTCGTTGGTTAGTGCTACGTTTGTGCTGTTTTGTGTTGCTAAAAATTCTGTTCTATCTTTTATCGTTTTTGCGTTATTAATGATTTATTAAAGGTCACCAAAGGTCACTCAGCCCCCCTACAACGCCCAAATGACACGAAACTGGTCTCGTTGGTTAGTGCTACGTTTGTGCTGTTTTGTGCTGCTAACATTTCCGTTCTATCACTTATCGTTTTTGCGTTATTAATGATTTATTAATGGTCACAAAAGGTCACTCAGCCCCCCTACAATGCCCAAATGACACAAAACTGGTCCGTTGGTTAGTGCTACGTTTGTGCTGTTTTGTGCTGCTAAAAATTCTGTTCTATCACTTATCGTTTTCGCGTTATTAATGATTTATTAAAGGTCGCCAAAGGTCAGTCAGCCCCCCTACAACGCCCAAATGACACAAAACTGGTCTCATTGGTTAGTGCTACGTTTGTGCTGTTTTGTGCTGCTAACATTTCCGTTCTATCACTTATCGTTTTTGCGTTATTAATGATTTATTTAAGGTCACCAAAGGTCACTCAGCCCCCCTACAATGCCCAAATGACACAAAACTGGTCTCGTTGGTTAGTGCTACGTTTGTGCTGGTTTGTGCTGCTAAAATTTTTATTTGTGCTGTTATGGTTTTTAAGTTATAACAGTTTATTTTTTTTTCAAACCCCACTCACTTTGCCCACCCTACAATCAGCACAAATAAAAACTCAAGTGTGTTTCTTTAGTGCTACGTTTGTGCTGTAAAAATTTTCATTTGTGCTGCTTTTATTTTTAAGATATTAGCAATTGTTTTTTCCAGACTATGACATCACCTAGCCCCCCTACAGCGCCCAAATGACACAAAACTGGTCTCGTTGGTTAGTGCTACGTTTGTGCTGTTTTGTGCTGCTAACATTTCCGTTCTATCACTTATCGTTTTTGCGTTATTAATGATTTATTTAAGGTCACCAAAGGTCACTCAGCCCCCCTACAATGCCCAAATGACACAAAACTGGTCTTGTTGGTTAGTGCTACGTTTGTGCTGTTTTGTGCTGTAAAAATTTTCATTTGTGCTGCTTTTATTTTTAAGATATTAGCAATTGTTTTTTCCAGACTATGACATCACCTAGCCCCCCTACAATGCCCAAATGACACGAAACTGGTCTCGTTGGTTAGTGCTACGTTTGTGATGGTTTGTGCTGCTAAAATTTTTATTTGTGCTGTTATCGTTTTTAAGTTATAACAGTTTTTTTTTCAAACCCCACTCAATTTGCCCACCCTACAATCAGCACAAATAAAAACTCAAGTGTGTTTCTTTAGTGATACATTTGTGCTGTTTTGTGCTTTTTAAATTTATGTTCTATCTTTTATCGTTTTTGCGTTATTACTGATTTTTTTAAAGGTCACCAAAGGTCACTCAGCCCCCCTACAACACCCAAATGACACAAAACTGGTCTCGTTGGTTAGTGCCTCATTTGTGCTGGTTTGTGCTGCTAAAATTTGTATTTGTGCTGTTATGGTTTTTTAGTTATAACAGCTTGTTTTTATATTTGTGCTTTTTTTGTGTCATAATAGTTAAAATTTGTGCTGCTTTTATTTTTAAGATAATAGCAATTTGTTTTTTCCAGATGATGACATCACCCCGCTCTCCTGTCACGTACCTGGTTAGTGAGCTCCTGGTTAGAAAGCAGCCATGGGAGCACAGTGAGGTATGAGTGCCTGTGATCAGTCCAGTAGACTGTGTGGTGGCAGCAGTCAACAGGTGATGTGTCGGCAGAACCAGCCGGTGGCAGATGAGCTGGCACTGAGCTTGGCTGGTGGCAGACTGTGGGTAAGCAGCTGGAAGCAGGAGACAGATGAGACCTTGCTGGGCTGAAGAGCTGTAGCAGGCTGGATGAGCAGGATGCAGGGTCAGATGAGCCGGGTCCATAATGGTCAGGCAGATCAGGCATAGACGGCACACAACAGGATAGTCGGGTCACAAGCCAAGTCAGCAACAGGAGGTAGATCAGGCAAGAAGAGAAGGCAGAAGCAGAATCCAGAGACAAGCCAAGGTCAGGGCAGGTAGCAGTCAAACGGAGGTCAGGAGCAAGCTGGGTTAGGATCAGAGGTCAAACACAGGAATCAGGAATGAACACACAGAAGCAGCACACAAAATTGCAGCCTGTTTAAATAGTCTGTCTGGTGCCAGCATTGGTGACAGGCTCACGCTCATCTGCCCAGCCAGTTGCCAGTCTGCGCATGCGCATATGTATGTACAGGGAGACATCATTTGTGCTATGGGAAAGCCTTCCATGACACCCCCTACAACAGCCAAACAAAATCAAAACGGGATGGTTGGTTAGTGCCACGTTTGTGTTGGTTTGTGCCTATTTACTTTCCATTCTATCTCCCTTTGTTTTTTAGTTATTGTTGATTTAATAAAGGTCATCAAAGGTTACCCAGCCCCCCTACAAGAGACAAAAGGCATGCAACTGGGCTGGTTGGTGCCTCCTTTGTGCTGGTTTGTGCTGTTTAAATATCAGTTCTATTGCGTTTTGTTTTTCAGCTATTTACTAATTATTAAAGGTCACCAAAGGTCACTTAGCCCCCCTCCCACCTACACATGAAACTGGGTTGGTTGGTTAGTGCTGCATTTGTGCTGTTAAAATTATTATGTGTGCTGCTTTGATTGTTTAATTGCAAAAGTTTGTTTTTATTAGATCAAACCCCACCCACCCATCAAACCCCACCCCCTTGGCATCCCATGTTATTAGATACTATAACAATTACACCATTCATTTGTGCTGCATTTGTGATAACTTGTGAAAAAAATAACATTTGTGCTGGTTTGGTTTTGGAGATCTTGTACATTATATTTCATCAAACCCCCTCCACATGTGAGAATCACATGCTAATCATTTCTCTTTCACACAGACACCACTTCTTCAACAGTCTAAAACTATTCTTTCACATACAAAATGGGAGTGCATGTAAAAAAAAATAAAAATGATTTTCATGTATGCTTGCATAAATATAATGGAGAATTCCAAGTTGTACTTATCTATTGGTTTGCTGGATAAAATATATAGAGGGCAACGAACATAATTTGTGTCTTGTTGTTTAACAATGCATGGAAACAGGTAAAAGAGGAGTGCAAGTTACACAAACACTTTTCACTAGTCAGTACATTTTTTTCTAAACTGTAAAATCCATATTGTAATAATAGCAAAAATGTTTACATTGTTCCTTGCTAGGCCCTATACCCAGCCTGTAGTTTATTTTGTAATGCTCCTCCTCTGTACCTGACTCTGTAAACACTGCACACAGTACCCTGGGGGAAGGCACTAATACAGCTTAAGCAACCTCATGCTTGATGTTTTGACTGCTACCTGAGAGATTACAGGGTAAATTGAAGTTTAACCCACTTATTTTTACAGTTTATGCAACCTCATGTTTGATGTTTTGACTGCTACCTGAGGGCAAATCAAGTAAATGGAAGTATAGGCCACTTATTTTTACTTTTGTTGTGTTTGATAGTGATGCATCCATGTGTATACACTGTGGATCTGATAACGGCGGATGTCAGCGGACATGTCACCGCTGAAAACCGTTGCTCCATAGAGGTGAATGGAGTGTCCGATCAGGTACGCCTGAAAAACGAACATTTGGACCTGATCGGACAGCATGTGTGAAAGGGGCCTAAAACTAATTTTGTTATGTTTTTTTGTTATGTGCAGACACATGAACATGGTTACAATGTAACACAAATAAAAGGTCTAAAAGTAACCAATTATAGCATGTAATATATCAATATACTGTACATAAAGTTACAGTTACATAAGTGACATAGGGAATAACAAAAGTTGCTTATATTTACATACAAATTGTACAAAAACATGGTGGAAAACTATAGTATATACTATATAAAAAAATAACTTAATATATCAAAACCTGAGAGAATGGATGTTTCACGTCCTTATGCTTTTATAGGGGGTGGCTGGGTTTTGATGGGTGGGTGGGGTTTGATCAAATAAAAACAAACTTTTACAATTAAGAAATCAAAGCAGCACACATAATAATTTTAACAGCACAAACGCAGCACTAACCAACCAAACCCAGTTTCATGTGTAGGTAGGGGGGGAGGGGGCTGAGTGACCTTTGGTGACCTTTAATAAGTAGTAAATAGCTGAAAAACAAAATGCAGTAGAACTGATATTTAAACAGCACAAACCAGCACAAAGGAGGCACCAACCAGCCCAGTTGCATGCCTTTTGTCTCTTGTAGGGGGGCTGGGTAACCTTTGGTGACCTTTATTAAATCAACAATAACTAAAAAACAAAAGGAGATAGAATGGAAAGTAAATAGGCACAAACCAACACAAACGTGGCACTAACCAACCAGCCCGTTTTGATTTTGTTTGGCTGTTGTAGGGGGTGTCAGGGAAGGCTTTCCCATAGCACAAATGATGTCTCCCTGTACATACATATGCGCATGCGCAGGCTGGCAACTGGCTGGGCAGATGAGCGTGAGCCTGTCACCAATGCTGGCACCAGACAGACTATTTAAACAGGCTGCAATTTGGTGTGCTGCTTCTGTGTGTTCATTCCTGATTCCTGTGTTTGACCTCTGATCCTAACCCAGCTTGCTCCTGACCTCCGTTTGACTGCTACCTGCCCTGACCTTGGCTTGTCTCTGGATTCTGCTTCTGCCTTCTCTTCTTGCCTGATCTACCTCCTGTTGCTGACTTGGCTTGTGACCCGACTATCCTGTTGTGTGCCGTCTATGCCTGATCTGCCTGACCATTATGGACCCAGCTCATCTGACCCTGCATCCTGCTCATCCAGCCTGCTACAGCTCTTCAGCCCAGCAAGGTCTCATCTGTCTCCTGCTTCCAGCTGCTTACCCACAGTCTGCCACCAGCCAAGCTCAGTGCCAGCTCATCTGCCACCGGCTGGTTCTGCCGCCACATCCACCTGCTGACTGCTGCCACCACACAGTCTACTGGACTGATCACAGGCACTCATACCTCACTGTGACAGGAGAGCGGGGTGATGTCATTATCTGGAAAAAACAAATTGCTATTATCTTAAAAATAAAAGCAGCACAAATTTTAACTATTATGACACAAAAAAAGCACAAATATAAAAACAAGCTGTTATAACTAAAAAACCATAACAGCACAAATACAAATTTTAGCAGCACAAACCAGCACAAATGAGGCACTAACCAACGAGACCAGTTTTGTGTCATTTGGGTGTTGTAGGGGGGCTGAGTGACCTTTGGTGACCTTTAAAAAAATCATTAATAATGCAAAAACGATAAAAGATAGAACATAAATTTAAAAAGCACAAAACAGCACAAATGTAGCACTAAAGAAACACACTTGAGTTTTTATTTGTGCTGATTGTAGGGTGGGCAAATTGAGTGGGGTTTGAAAAAAAAAAACTGTTATAACTTAAAAACGATAACAGCACAAATAAAAATTTTAGCAGCACAAACCAGCACAAACGTAGCACTAACCAACGAGACTAGTTTTGTGTCATTTGGGCATTGTAGGGGGGCTAGGTGATGTCATAGTCTGGAAAAAACAATTGCTGATATCTTAAAAATAAAAGTAGCACAAATGTAAATTTTTACGGCACAAAACAGCACAAACGTAGCACTAAAGAAACACACTTGAGTTTTTATTTGTGCTGATTGTAGGGTGGGCAAAGTGAGTGGGGTTTGAAAAAAAAATAAACTGTTATAACTTAAAAACCATAACAGCACAAATAAAAATTTTAGCAGCACAAACCAGCACAAACGTAGCACTAACCAACGAGACCAGTTTCGTGTCATTTGGGCGTTGTGGGGGGGCTGACTGACCTTTGGTGACCTTTAATAAATCATTAATAACGCGAAAACGATAAAAGATAGAACGGTATTTTTAGCAGCACAAAACAGCACAAACGTAGCACTAACCAACGAGACCAGTTTTGTGTCATTTGGGCATTGTAGGGGGGCTGAGTGATTTTTGGTGACCTTTAATAAATCATTAATAACGCAAAAACGATAAGAGATAGAACGGAAATGTTAGCAGCACAAAACAGCACAAACGTAGCACTAACCAACGAGACCAGTTTCGTGTCATTTGGGCATTGTAGGGGGGCTGACTGACCTTTGGTGACCTTTAATAAATCATTAATAACGCGAAAACGATAAAAGATAGAGCGTAATTTTTAGCAGCACAAAACAGCACAAACATAGCACTAACCAACGAGACTAGTTTCGTGTCATTTGGGCATTGTAGGGGGGCTAGGTGATGTCATAGTCTGAAAAAAACAATTGCTGATATCTTAAAAATAAAAGCAGCACAAATGTAAATTTTTACGGCACAAAACAGCACAAACGTAGCACTAAAGAAACACACTTGAGTTTTTATTTGTGCTGATTGTAGGGTGGGCAAAGTGAGTGGGGTTTGAAAAAAAAAAATAAACTGTTATAACTTAAAAACCATAACAGCACAAATAAAAATTTTAGCAGCACAAACCAGCACAAACGTAGCACTAACCAACGAGACCAGTTTCGTGTCATTTGGGCGTTGTGGGGGGGGCTGACTGACCTATTGTGACCTTTGATAAATCATTAATAACGCGAAAACGATAAAAGATAGAACGGAATTTTTAGCAGCACAAAACAGCACAAACGTAGCACTAACCAACGAGACCAGTTTTGTGTCATTTGGGCATTGTAGGGGGGCGGAGTGATTTTTGGTGATCTTTAATAAATCATTAATAACGCAAAAACGATAAGAGAACGGAAATGTTAGCAGCACAAAACAGCACAAACGTAGCACTAACCAACGAGACCAGTTTCGTGTCATTTGGGCATTGTAGGGGGGCTGACTGACCTTTGGTGACCTTTAATAAATTAATAACGCGAAAACGATAAAAGATAGAACGGAATTTTTAGCAGCACAAAACAGCACAAACGTAGCACTAACCAACGAGACCAGTTTTGTGTCATTTGGGCATTGTAGGGGGGCTGAGTGACCTTTGATAAATCATTAATAACGCAAAAACGATAAGTGATAGAACGGAAATGTTAGCAGCACAAAACAGCACAAACGTAGCACTAACCAACGAGACCAGTTTCGTGTCATTTGGGCGTTGTAGGGGGGCTGAGTGACCTTTGGTGACCTTTAATAAATCATTAATAACGCAAAAACGATAAAAGATAGAACGGAAATTTTTAGCAGCACAAAACAGCACAAACGTAGCACTAACCAACAAGACCAGTTTTGTGTCATTTGGGCGTTGTAGGGGGGCTAGGTGATGTCATAGTCTGGAAAAAAACAATTGCTAATATCTTAAAAATAAAAGCAGCACAAATGAAAATTTTTACGGCGCAAAACAGCACAAACGTAGCACTAAAGAAACACACTTGAGTTTTTATTTGTGCTGATTGTAGGGGGGCCAGCTTCGCTGAGCTGTATTTTTGGAAGCAATTCTGCTTTATCACCATTTTTACGTGTGTGCTTCTTTCACTTTTTCGTCCTGCCCCAATTCTGTGGCCCCTAAAACATGTTTGATGTATTTTGCCCTGCTTGTTGTAACTAGTTGAACAATAAAGACTTTGACATATTACACTTGGACTTCTCAACTCGGGTGAATGTCCTCTCCTGGGGAGTCTTCGTCTTTTTTGGTCAGATGCTGAATACAGGCCAATTGGGCTCAAATAATGACTGTCCACATTTTTATGACTTGTGAAAATCCATGTTCAGTGCCCCTCCACCACTACCTCTGGCCCATATATTTATTTAGACATGATCATTAAAAAGGTGACTGTTCATTGCTCTCACTGCCATGATCTGACATGGGTGTTATGATCTTTGGTCTTGTTTAAAAGTACATCAGTGTAAAGGCAGATACAAGCCTGTCGCTGTCACATTCTGAACACTAGCCTTGCAATCTATTGTAAAGTGCTCTGTGGATGGGCAACATCTGTAGCAAACCTTGTATTTCTCAAAAGGCTTTCCCATGAATGCACAAATCTGAGCGGATGCAATTTGTCATTAATGAGACAGTAGGATTTTGGGTCTTTATGCCTCTTACTGTCACTGCTGATAGTAGGTGTAGATTCCATCTTTTTAATGGATACAATGACAATGAGGTTGATTTACTAATGTCAATTAGGCTGTCCACTTTGTGAGTAATTTCCCCAGAGCTTAGTGAATGAGGTGTAGTTCTGCTAAGAGGGTAGTAGAGCGGAGCTACAACATTTATGACTTACTCCACCCGAAGCCAGGACCGAACATATTCCACTGCTTTCTAAACAGATCCTTAAGTATTCTTTTGTAAGCTTTTAGTCCAGATTTAAATGTGCGGTCCTATTTAATCTAGAACATGTGGCTGAAATCAATATAAACCACAAATGAAAAGAGTATAAACACAGTCAGACCCCCAGATACCTTGGCCATATGTGATTTGTTACATAAAGGGGTTAATGCCAACTGATTGGCATCAAGCAATAGATATTAGGGCAGCCAAAAAAGACAAGTCTGCTTAAGTGCTGTGCGTTTTCATCAACTTTATAAACCAAAGAAAAAAAAAACACAAGAAAGTTACTTTATAAGCTTCATTTTGTCTTTAGTGGATATAAACATGCTCTTATACATTTCTGTGTTTGAGGCACCACACTAGAAAAATAGGCACCCTTGGTAAATATAAACAAGCTATCTAGTGTTAATGGGCTTTTTTGTGGGAGAAAATAAAAAGAAAGAGACATAGCGTTAGCGAGCAACAAAAATGAAGCTGTCTATATATATTAAAATGTCTTGCCATCTAAGCCAGCCTCACTCTAAAGTAGATTAAAATCATAAAAGCTAATGAAGATTACTCTGTAATACACATCTCTTGGTTACCAGTTGGGACTTGAAGTGACAACATTACAGAAACACCCTGCAGGCCTTTATTTAAATAGCTGCGTATAAAACAATGTCCTCTTGTCAGTCATCACTAATTCAGATGAAGACAAAATATAAATCTGTCCAAAGGCCATCATAGTACTTAACTTGGCACATCACTTGAAAAATTAGGAATGCAAGTTTATTACAAATCAGGCTTAACCCGTTTGGAGTTGAAGGAAGCTGCAAATATTTGCAAAGTAATGATTTGCACTCCTTTCAATGAGCTGGGAAGTTTTTTCCCTCTTAAAGTCTTGCTAAGATATTACAATTTTTGCTTATGGCAACCATGTCTAATGTGGATTGGTATTTTCATTATAACGCACCCCACAGCACTTCCCGGTAACATCTCAGGTTTCTAAATTGGACAATAAATTTCTACACTTTCTGACACAATGCGGAGTGTAGCAGCTGACATTTTATTACTAAAGCTTAGCATGCCTCAGCATACTTCTGGTCAAAGTCTATAAAACAGATACCTAAGAAAACCACGGTGGCAAGTGAGAATTAGCAGTTCCAGAAACAGAATTCTAATTCAAGGTTCAAGCAAAATGTTTAAGCCATAGCTGTAGTTTTAAAGTCATTGCTATCTCATGCAGTTTTTTTTTTTTTCAAAATATAAGATTTGGGGCTTGTACACATAAGTGATAGTTGCTGCAAATCACCCAGCACTCTTTGATTGCGCCAGAGTCGGCCTGTTTTTTTGAACAGGGGGGTTCACTTTAGTAAGAATAAACAATGCAGCCGATGTTTATTTGCGTGCATTTTCAGGAGCTGAATACTGTGTATTTGAGTACACTATGGATTACATGCATGCAAAGCCTTAAAATGTAACTGCACTTAGGTGTTGTTTTTTTTCTTAATCCCCGCTAGTCATTCTTGTACTTACCTGTCCTCAGTCTGCCTAAGATATCTGCTGCCATGCACTGAACAGCCTCCTGTTAAAGGAGAAGTGCAGCCAAAGTTCATTTGGCTGTACTTCTCCTGTGGATCACAGGAGTGCAGTTCATTCTGCACTCCTGTGACCTGTTCTCAGCAGACAGTGGGTTGATGTCACAGAGCGGATTCAGGCTCGGGCAAGATCGCGACATTGAAGGGAAGTTGGGATCCTGAGCCAGCCTCTCCGAAGCCCAGCGCTCCAGTGATCGGGGGGGGGGGGGGGAGCAGACAATGGTGGACGACAGTCACCTGCAGGGGAGCCCTGAAAACCAAGCGATCAGTGATGTTTGATTGCTCGGTTCTTAGAGCCGGTGGGGGACAGATGCAGCATCGGACTGATGCTGCATCCACCTAGGCAAGTATGATTCTGCAAAAAACAAAGCAAAAACATTCTTCTCTTTTAAGAGTACAAACCCACTTTATGATTTAATGGAGATTACAGAGCACATGCATCAACCCAAAGAGGATGATTCTAACAGGGAACTGTGCAGGGCTGAAGAGGCTGCACATCGAAGACTTTGTCAGATTATGAACAACTGAGATTAAGGCCTCGTACCCATGGTTTGATTGTTGGATGATTGAGCGTCTGATTTTTTTAAAAAACGCGTGTGCAGGATTTTGTCTAGCATATCAACTATCCGCAAATTGTCGTTTGACAAACATGAACATAGTGACGTACTATGAGAGTATAAAGAGGAAGTTCATTTCTCAAGCGCCACCCTTTGGGCCCTTTATGCTAATTTCGTGTTAGTAGAAGTTAGTTAGAATTCAGTAGTTGATTCGCGATTTTCAGATCGTACAAAACAAATGCCTTATAAAATACGTTTGGCAGAACTACATCAGTATCACCAGCAAAGAAGCTTCATTATTATCCCATTAAAGAAGATGAGAATGTGCGCTGCATTTTGAAATTTCATCAGCTTGCGCGTAAACGAATGTTAATTCTAGATTACGAATGGTAGTTTACAAGATCAAACTCTTCCGGCTCGTTCCTCGATTCCGAGCATGCGTGTTTGTACTTTCGACTTGTGTGGACGATTTCTGTACAGACTATCCGAAAATCAGATGTTGAGTTCACATCAAAAATGTTATAGTCTGCATATCCTCTTTTGTCTGATGAAAAAGTTAAATCGGCTGTCGAAAGCACCGTACCAACGATCTGAAAATCCACAGACAGCTCGTCTTCAGCACTGAAGAAATGGCTGCACTCCAAGATCCATTAAAATTTGTATTTAATGAACGAACATCCCAAGTGTTACAGACAGTTCAAATGGTAGACGCGTTTCACACATACCAACAGGTGCACTCATTCATTACCTCTTCATTACGTCTTCAGACTTTTCCCTTCCTATTTTCGTACCGTGTGTACGAGGCCTAAGCCTGGGATGGAAAACTGGGGGCCTAAAAACAAAATGTATGATGCTAATAGAGGTTGACTTTCTGGCAGGACTAAAATTGGCAATAATTATCCTGTGCACATAGCACAAAATCTGAGCAGGACTGATTGACTAAGTGGATAGTAAATAAGGAATAGGAGTACTGTTTCCATTAGCTCTGATAATATGGTCTTCATACTCCTCATTTACTTTCATGTGGTACATGATTATGTAGTGCAAAACCCTTTAGCTTTGGCATTGAATATACAGTATATAGCTATTAGAGTTTTTGCCAGACTTCCATATTCAAAGCTGCCAACAAATGGGCTTTAAATGAGAACTAATCAAATTTTAGCTTTGAAGGTTCAGATAAAAATAAGCGATATTTGACCTTCTTTGAAAAAAGAGGTCATGTCTTTCTGGTGTGCATGGTTTGCGCTTGCTGGGAAGAGGAAAATTTTTATTTTTTTTCTTTGGTGCCACCTTTTTTCCCCCCCCCTTTACAAATAGATTGATTCATTGCTACATAGCACTTTAATTATTATTATTATGGACTTTAATACAATTGAATTTGGGTATGTGATATTTTTTACATTTATTGAACACATTTATAAATTTTAGTTGTTTGCACAAATGTTTACTTTTGAGAACGCAGTCCATTTTTAGCATTCTCTCATTAAAGTGAACCCGGTCTTTGTCCATGCAAGACAAAACAGGATAATTTTGATGGCACCACCAGCAGAATATACTCACCTTCCCTCCCCTCCCAACTCCTTCCACCCAGTGAGTGAAAAAAAAGGTACCCAGTATTTCACTTTTATTGAAGGTGTCCTTCAATAAATCCCCCACCTATCTAAGTACAGCCCACCAAAGATCATACCTTACTAGTCAAGTCAGGAGTCTTGAGATTGGTCCCGACTGGCTCTTCATACTGCAAATGCCCATCACAGTCTTCTTCATGCTTATGGGTAAGCCATAACACAAAAAAAGACTGCTGGAGGCTGCCATTAGTATGGCTTTACCATAGAAATGATTAGGGCCACAGTGTGCATGCGACCTTCCCCGATTGCTACATGTTTGAGGAAGGCAAGTACCCTGGACAGGCTGCACTCAGGAGTAGGGGGTGGGGGGGAGTAAATTTATTAAAAAAGGACAATATTATTAAAGGTAAAGTTACCCTTTTAAGATATGGAGAGCACGTACATGTTTGCATTGATGTTTTGTAACTTAAAGCTTGCCCAGGCTAACTTTCCCTCTCTCCCAGTTGCCAAATGGACACTGTAGGAGGGGAACAAAGGAAGGCAAGTATAAGTGGCTTGTGGGAATACCATTAAATGAACCAGATGCTTTGCTCTGCAGCAGTCAAACAAATATTTAAAAAAAACCCTCAGTAGTAGCCCTTAAAAGAAGAATAAACCTTATCTTTATCGTATGCAACAAGTAAAATCTCCCTTTTAAAAAAAAATAGAGCCACTGCTGGTTGCCAACACTTCAAAATGAATTGGACGGTCCATTGGGTGTTGTGGTTCCTCCCCCCAGGCAATATGTTCCTACAGGACACAATAGTAGACAATGGAAACCACAGCACCCTGCAGGGCACCAGGCATCCAACACATCCAAAATGGCTAAATAACAGCAGAACCTCTAGGTCTGTATGAGAGCAAAGATATTCCACTGTACACCAGAAAGGCATACATTAAACTTATTTCATACTTACTTGCTCTTGTGTTAGAGGCTGCTACCAATTCAATTTTGTACTGTGAAGTTCAATCCGGTTAGATCATTGTTCAGCAAAAAGAGAAGGAGGGAAAAAGAAAGTCTTATTTGAAGAGAATCTGTATGGGTGTTTGTAGGTTATTCTAATCTAAGCATATTTTTAAGGGTTAAAGAGAGCTGCCCTTTAATTCTGTACCAATTCTTTCTTCGGGGAATAGATTTTTCTTTGAAAGGTTACTGTATCTCGACTGTTTGTAAAATACTCAGTTATGATTGATTATTAGACAGATTAACAAGAGGAATTTATACTTGTCAGAAGATATAGAAACAAGACAAAGTTAAATGGAATCAAATTTTTTATTGTTTATAACTTATGAAAAATGGAACACCCCGGGTGAGAGGCTTGACGGCTGCACACTGGAGGCACTTTATCAGACAAAGATTTAGCAAATTGTGACATAAATGGTTAGTTTTCTTATCAAAATGACAACAACTTAAGACCAATTTTTCTTTAAAGTCTTATAAAAATGGCTAAAATGACCTCTAAACAGAATTATCTTAGCATGAAGCACTGGCCTACAATAAATCATTTTTAATGTGATAAATATTGAAAAAAACAGCAGAGAACAAAAAATAAATACATAAAATAATGCATGCAAACACCACTTCATAGGACTCCAAGATTAAATGGCCATTTAATTGATATGCACTGCTCCAACATGTATTAAAATTGCAATAAGATGAATGTTATCAACAAAAACTGCAATGGATTATTTCTTTATCCTCCATTGAGGGACACATGAATTGTAGATAATCTTAAAACAATTGGGAAATACTGTCCCAATCAGGAGATTGGTACACTGGCAAATGAAAAATGTTAGGCCGGGTCCCTGTATACCAGGGATATGCAATTAGCGGACCTCCAGCTGTTGCAGAACTACAAGTCCCATGAAGCATAGCAAACATGACACCCAGAGGCAGAGCCTGATAGGACTTGTAGTTTTGCAACAGCTGGAGGTCCGCTAATTGCATATCCCTGCTGTATACCCTTACCTTGCCATCATGCCTCCGTTTGCTAGGGTCTTAGATGGTTGGACACCGTATTCTTGAGCCCTGCCAAGAAAATTCTAAACATATTATTCCCATGTTTTCTTTAATCTTTAAGAAGAAACTCCATGGATTGTTTTTCTTCAAGTAAAAATTCAAACTTCTGTTTTAGCTAGCCTCTATACAGCAGCTCTCTGATAAGGCACATCTGCAGCAACAGCTTTGTAGGCCATACCAGTCCTCAGCGCCAAGGTCTAATCAGTTCAAGCAACCATCACCAGTGTCTGCATTACATGGTGCAGGAATATCTAGGGGCAAGAGCAGACTTGGAGACCTTTCCAACAGAGCATCCACTGGGTAACTGGGTCTTGAGGATGGACCACTGGCCAGAACTTGCTCAATTTGCAATTGAGCTACTGGCCTGTCCTGCATCCAGCATGCTTTCTCAATGTACATTCAGCACTGCTGGAGGGTTTGTAATGTATCAAAGAGTGCGCCTGTCCACAGACTCCGTTGATAGGCTCACATTCATGAAAATGAATCAGTCTTAGATCAGCAGCTATCAAGCACCTGATGCTGATGTAACTGATTGAATTTGCTATGGATGTGGGATCCCTTGAAGACTGCCTATGCTGACTATCCTATTCCTCCTCAATCTTAATGATGCTAG
This sequence comes from Lithobates septentrionalis, assembly GCA_037952835.1. Classification (NCBI taxonomy): domain Eukaryota; kingdom Metazoa; phylum Chordata; class Amphibia; order Anura; family Ranidae; genus Lithobates; species Lithobates septentrionalis. The sequence continues at coordinate 4,570,930 of JBBDGP010001761.1, read as the reverse complement.
CTTCCAACAATATTTTTGGTTTAGGGCACCACCATTACCACCCAAGGCCCAATTTTTCTGCCTGTTTAACAGGGGCATGTAATTATTTATTTATTTCAGTTACTTATAAAGCACCGTCAATTTACGCAGCACTTTACATATACATTGTACATTCACATCAGTCCCTACCCTCAAGGAGCTTGCAATCTAAGGTCCCTAACTCTCATTCATACATACTAGGGACAATTTAGACAGGATCCAATTAACCTACCAGCATGTCTTTGGAGTGTGGGAGGAAACCGGAGTATCCAGAGGAAACTCAGGCACATGGAGAACATGCAAACTCCAGGCAGGTTGAGATTCAAACCAGCGACCCTTCTTACTGCTAGGCAAAATTGCTATCCACTACACCGCTGTGCCGCCCGGGCACAATTTTGGATCTAATATTTCACAACAGGGCCCGTTTCTACACCCAATAAGAGTATCTGTGAGGGGTTACAGTGTTGTGGCACCACCACCACCCAAGGCCCATTTTTCTGCCCATGTTTAACAGGGGCATGAACTTACAATTTTTGATCTAATATTTCACAGCAGGGCCCATTCCCAAGTCCAACAAGAGTAATGCCGCGTACACATGATCGAACATTCCGACAACAAAATCTATGTTTTTTTCCCCACTGATGTTGGCTCAAACTTGTCTTGCATACACACGGTCACACAAATCTTGTCGGAAATTCCGAACGTCAAGAACGCGGTGACGTACAACACGTACAACGGCACTAGAAAAGGGAAGTTCAATACCAAGCGTGCCACCCTTTGGGCTCCTTCTGCTAATCTTGTGTTAGAAGTTTGGTGAGAGACGTTTCGTGCTTTTCAGCCTCGTGCTTTTCTGATCGTTACTGCTCTTCAGTTTGTGCTTGTGGGTTCGCTTCTGGTTTTCAGTTTCTTTAATAGTACAAATGTAATTTTCTTGATACATGAGGTGACAATCTGTTCTTCAGTGAAATATTATGTTGTGGGTCTGCTACACACATATCTTGTTTTTGTTGATAATGTATGTAATGCATTACAGTTAAAAATATACATCATTTTCAGCACCATGAATGAATTTTGCAGAGTCACAGAAATGGCATGATTGTGGCAAATTATAAAGCACTGCGGGAGTTATTTAATAAAGGAAAATCCACTTTGCACTACAAGTGCACTACAAAAGTGCACTTGAAAGTGTACGTGTAGTGCAAAGTGAACTTGCCTTTAGGAAATAACCCCCATTGTCACTGTAAACAACAACTTACTCCAAAAACTCCTATTGAGCATTGAAAGAAGAAGCCACACATTGTGGAGTCTTAAAATTTTTACTCTGTGCACATTCACACATGCGTTAGAAAAGGGTTTTTGAACAAACCAACATATTTTATGAATAACATTTTTGGTATAGACTGTACAAATAGCCTTTTTGTGTTAAATAGGCATGTTTAAAACCAAAAAAACAATACCCAACTAAGGAACTTACAAAGTTCAACTTTGAAAAAATGAAGGCAATATCAGACATTAGTATGTCCAAACTGTGTTGATATTGAATTCATCAGATAGGGTGATGTCACCCCTGTGAAAGCCAAATTTTGAAGATGCACACAAATTGAGAGTCAAAATGGGGATTTCCCTCCTGATCCCATGCCTAATGTCAACATGTGCTAGCTCCCATCATGGGGTGGATCAATGGACGTGTTTCGGGGGTGCAACCCCTTCCTCTCAGCTACTTTAGTTGCGAGGAAGGGGTTGCACCCCCAAAACGCGTACCTTGATATCCCGTGATGGCAGATGTTGACACACTGTGTGCATCTTCAAAATTTGGCTTTCAAGATACTTAAAAAATTGGTGAAAAATAGCAAAAAAATGAAGACTTTGGGTGTTTTTTAGATTCTGCCTAAAACATCAATGATGTTTTTGAGTCTTTATTCAATATCATTGACGTCTTCCTTGATCTTTTGTAAATCACGATTGCATACCATGATCTCCCCGATGAGGATGTGTGCACTTGCACTTTTGAAATGCGAATCTTCTTCCACAACATCCAAATCACCTAAAATAAAAAAAAACACCATATATTATAAATATGCAGGCACCCATCTATTACTTGAAGCTGTGGTCTCAGACACTCACCTGTTGTGGTCACTATTTCGCCCACTTAATAAACCTCTCCTTCCTCCACATCTTCTGGTTGTGGTGTGGGGATTTGCTTTTCTTTTGGAAGTCCCTGGTGTCCTCAGATTTCCCGAGTCTTTTCTCCCCTATGTGAATAAAAAAATGGTATACTTAGCACACGATATTTGAGGCCAGAAAGAGTAATATGAAACGTTGCTTGAAAGTGTCGTACAATTGTCTTTTTCCAAGCTAAAGACATTATTTTTTCCCTTTCTAAAGCTGGAATACTTACCTTTTTTGTACAATTTTCACACATGGAGAAACTCCTAGTATTCACGGGAGCACTTGTGTGGAACACCCTAAAAAGTTTGTTCTGGTGTCCCACACTAGTGCTCCTGCATCCAGATGCGTAAACAGCTGCTGAATGTCCTCTCCTTACACTGAATCAAGTTTGCATTTCATTCTAGTACAAACCCATCTAGACAACAATGTCATAAACAAATAGGCCTGAACAAATGTAGTTAACCTGTACCTGCCAAAAACATTGTATTAGTGGGCGAACGAACAATGTTTACTACGAACTATTACTGTGCCCACGAACCTGAAAGTTGCCATTTTAAACTGTACAACAGTACAGAAAAGCACACGGAGCAGCATGCAATTAATAATAATAATAGGAACACACGACAACAACTTACTTTTTTGAAGAACTCTTGATCCTTCTGTATTGATGGTGCTCCCTCAATTTCAGGTCTGACCAGCGTTTCCTCAGTTGATCCTTGGATCGCCGTACCCCAAAATTCCTGTACAGACTTCTCACAACTTTAGCCATGATCTTGGGCTTTCTCACATTTGGGTTTGGGTAAAGTCCATGCTTCCCATCATAGTCAGCCCTCTTCAAGACGTCTACCATCTCCACCATCTCTATAAAGGACATATTTGAGGCCTAAAATCTCCTCCGGGATCAGGACATTCGTGGCTCCAGGCTTTCGCTGTTGTTGCTGCTATATATAAAGCGTAACACGTGTGCGTCGTATGTACAATCTGTGAGCAGAGGAAGGAGTAGCGGAAGCGCCGATCGTGATAACAAAGGTACAATTTTAACTTGTTGAATCAGTGGCCTATACTGCTTATAGATTGAGGCCTATATTGTGTGATTGATGACCAAAAAACTAAAACTATGTCCCTTTTTTATACACAGGAAATCCTCAGCCAGAAGGTGGCAGGGGTAAGTGGCAGCCAGGAGGTCGACCATCGTCCTCCTTCTCCACCTCCTACAACAACTCCAACACCAGAGCCACAGCCTGGAAGGAAGCGTCAAAGGAAGACAAGAGTGTGATGGGCTGGGTTCTGTCTGGTCTGGCAAAAGATGCAGGCTGTTGTATGAGCACAGCCTGGGGACATATATGTCATCTGCTGCTGTCCATGATCTCTTGGACTCCTGGACCGGATTGTGCTCACTATTATATGGACTCCTCAGGCCACCAATTTTGCCTGTAAAAGAGTTTTGATGTGTGCTCTGGGGTACAAAGGCTTTGCACATTTAACCAGTTTATCCAGCGTTGTCTCCCTCTTTATTTTGTTATGACCCATAATAAATGGCCATTTTGTTAAAATACTTGCCTATGTGTTTTACTTAACCACTTTAGCCCCAGACCATTATGCTGCCTAAGGACCAGAGGTCTTTTTCCAATTTGGCACTGCATCGCTTTAACTGCTAATTGCGCGGTCATGCAATGCTGTACCCAAACGAAATTTGCGTCCTTTTCTTCCCACAAATAGAGCTTTCTTTTGATGGCATTTGATCACCTCTGCGGTTTTTATTTTTTGCGCTATAAACGGAAAAAGACTGAAAATTTTGAAAAAAAATGATATTTTCTACTTTTTGTTATAAAAAAAATCCAATAAACTCAATTTTAGTCATACATTTAGGCCAAAATGTATTCGGCCACATGTCTTTGGTAAAAAAAATGTCAATAAGCGTATATTTATTGGTTTGCGCAAAAGTTATAGCGTCTACAAACTAGGGTACATTTTCTATAATTTACACAGCTTTTAGTTTATTTCTTGAGGTGCTAAAATGGCAGGGCAGTACAAAACCCCCCCAAATGACCCCATTTTGGAAAGTAGACACCCCAAGGAAATTGCTGAGAGACATGTTAAACCCATTGAATATTTATTTTTTTGTCCCAAGTGATTGAATAATGACAAAAATATATATATATATATTTACAAAAAGTTGTCACTAAATGATATATTGCTCACACAGGCCATGGGCCTATGTGAAGTTGCACCCCAAAATACATTCAGCTGCTTCTCCTGAGTATGGGGATACCACATGTGTGGGACTTTTTGGGAGCCTAGCCGCGTACGGGGCCCCGAAATCCAATCACCGCCTTCAGGATTTCTAAGGGTGTAAATTTTTGATTTCACTCTTCACTGCCAATCACAGTTTCAGAGGCCATGGAATGCCCAGGTGGCACAAAACCCCCCAAATTACCCCATTTTGGAAAGTAGACACCCCAAGCTACTTGCTGAGAGGCATATTGAGTCCATGGAATATTTTATATTTTGACACAAGTTTCAGGAAAGTGACACTTTTTTTTTTTTTTTTTTGCACAAAGTTGTCACTAAATGATATATTGCTCACACAGGCCATGGGCATATGTGGAATTGCACCCCAAAATACGTTTAGCTGCTTCTCCTGAGTATGGGGATACAACATGTAACTATGTAACTATGTAACTATGTGTGGGACTTTTTGGGAGCCTAGCCACGTACGGGGCCCCGAAAACCAATCACCGCCTTCAGGATTTCTAAGGGTGTAAATTTTTGATTTCACTCTTCACTGCCTATCACAGTTTCGGAGGCCATGGAATGCCCAGGTGGCACAAACCCCCCCCAAATGACCCCATTTTGGAAAGTAGACACCCCAAGCTATTTGCTGAGAGGCATGGTGAGTATTTTGCAGCTCTCATTTGTTTTTGAAAATGAAGAAAGACAAGAAAAAACATTTTTTTTTCTTTTTTCAATTTTCAAAACTTTGTGACAAAAAGTGAGGTCTGCAAAATACTCGCTATACCTCTCAGCAAATAGCTTGGGGTGTCTACTTTCCAAAATTGGGTCATTTGGGCCACCTGGGCATTCCATGACCTCCGAAACTGTGATAGGCAGTGAAGAGTGAAATCAAAAATTCACGCCCTTAGAAAGCCTGAAGGCGGTGCTTGGTTTTCGGGGTCCAGTAGGCTCCCAAAAAGTCTCACACATGTAGTATCCCCGTACTCAGGAGAAGCAGCAGAATGTATTTTGAGGTGTAATTTCACATATTCCCATGACATGTTTGAGCAATATATCATTTAGTGACAAATTTGTGCAAAAAAAAAAAAAATTTGTCTCTTTCCCGCAACTTGGGTCACAATATAAAATATTCCATGGACTCGACATGACTCTCAGCAAATATCTTGGGGTGCCTACTTTCCAAAATGGGGTCATTTGTCACACATCACCCACTCTTCTAACCACTTGAAGACAAAGCCCTTTCTGACACTTTTTGTTTACATGAAAAAGTTTTTTTTTTTTGCAAGAAAATTACTTTGAACCCCCTACAGATTAAAATGGTTGGCGTTTCATTTTTTTTTCACACAGTATTTGGGCAGCGATTTTTCAAACGCATTTTTTGGGGAAAAAACACACTTTAAATTTTAATGCACTAAAACACACTATATTGCCCAAATGTTTGATGAAATAAAAAAAAGATGATCTTAGGCTGAGTACATGGATACCAAACATGACATGCTTTACAATTGCGCACAAACGTGCAGTGGCAACAAAATAAATACATTTTTAAAAGCCCTTACAGGTTGCCATTTTAGATTTACAGAGGAGGTCTACTGCAAAAATTACTGCCCTCATTCTGACCTTTGCGGTGATACCTCACATGCATGGTGCAATTGCTGTTTACGTTTGACGACAGACCGCCGCTTGCGTTCGCCTTAGCGCGAGAGCAGGGGGCGACAGGGGTGCTTTTTTTTTTTTTTTCCTTTATTATTTTTTTGCTTTTTTATCTTATTTTTAAATTGTTCCTTTCATTTTTTTTTTTTTTTTTTTAATCATTTTTATTGTTATCTCGGGGAATTTATATATCCCCTATGATAGCAATAGGTAGTGACAGGTACTCTTTTTTGAAAAAATTGGGGTCTATTAGACCCTAGATCTCTCCTCTGCCCTCAAAGCATCTGACCACACCAAGATCGATGTGATAAAATGCGTTCCCAATTTCCCAATGGCGCTGTTTACATCCAGGGAAATCTAAGTCATGAAATGCTCATAGCTTCCGGTTTCTTAGGCCATAGAGATGTTTGGAGCCACTCTGGTCTCTGATCAGCTCTATGGTCAGCTGGCTGAATCACCGGCTGCATTCTCAGGTTCCCTGTTGAGACAGGAGAGCCAGAGAAAAACACGGAAGACAGTGGGGGGGGGGGCATTCCCTCCCACGGCTTGTAAAAGCAGTCTAGAGGCTAAATAGGCGCTAGGATTGCTTTAACATGAAAGCCGACCGCTGGCTGAAAAGAATGATACCAAGATAATACCTAAACCTGCAGGCATCATTCTGGTATAACCACTCAAAAGTCGTGAATGGCGTACCTGAAGACAAAAAAATGGTTAACAATAAAACACAGTAAACAGTAAAGTATAAAAAATTGCATACCTGAAAAACAAACATGATAAAACATAATAACAATAAAACATTGCAGAATAGAATACAGTACAAAAGAGCAGAACAATAGAGAGAGAGAATAGAGAGAGAGAGAACAATAAAAACGAAAACTATTTTTTTTTATTTTTTATATATATATATATATATATATTTTTTTTTTTTACACTTTTTTTGTAACTAACTTTTATAACTGTAACCGGTTCCAGGTTCGGGTCTCTCAAAATGCGTTGGCATCTTGGGAGACCCTGTGAAAGTGTACCTAGTCTGTGCAATGCTGTACCCTATGCTAATACTAGTGAATGGTAGCGTTCAAAACATTCACCAATGCAAAGACCAGGATTGTCAGGACAGGAGGGACAATAATAGCGGGTGTCACGCCTATTTCCACGCTTGCTGCAGACACGACATCTTTTTTGGGGGGTTTATTGGGTAGGGGTACTCGGGAGGACATAAAGAAAATGCCTCTCATGCAGCTGACTGCATTTGGTTGGGGATGTGAATGGGGGGAAGTACGGGCGCTGCAGAAGCGGTGGGTTCCCAATTAGGATTGGCGAATGCAGCAGGAAGGGCATTATGGGCACGACGGGCCTGTGTTTGTCTTCTTGGTGGCAGCGGGACACTACTTGTGCTTGCCACCTCACCAGCTTGAACTGCACTTATGGGACTCGCCACGTCACCAAGTGTTACTGCAGTGCTGGTTTGACTACGACCGGGGTGTACTAGGCCGCTGGTGCTTGCCAGTTCACCAAAACGCTACCAAGAAACCTGTTAGCGATCGCAGGGATCAGGCCTGACTCTGCGAACGCTGCAGTTATGCATTTAGTGTTTTGTAAGTGACAGTGATCGATTGATACTGCATTTGGGTGGGCTGGGCCGGGCGGAGGGGCAAAACGCAGGTGCTAGCAGCTATCTGGGCTGATCCCACTAACACTGCGTTTTTGGGAACCCTAAACTGCTGGGGACGCTAGTATAGATCTGATCGGATCAGATATTGATCCGTTCAGATACTATACCACTAAGGGAGGCGTATGCTGCGTGCATGGGTGTTAGCGGTACTGGCGCTAATCTGACGCTGCCTGGGGCGACGCATATCACCGCCGGGCGATCAGGGGGCTAAACCTTTATTCGGTAATAAACGGCGGGTGCCCTGACACTATAAAAAATAAACGAACTAACCAGCGTCACCTGTAACACTTATACGGTGATCAGTGGTGAAAGGGTTAACTAGGGGGCAATCAAGGGGTTAAAACATTTATTAGGTAGTATATGGGGGTCCCTGTCGCTATAAAACGCTGACGGCGAACCTAAATATTTACCTCCCTAACTAGCGTCACCAGTGACACTAATACAGCGATCAGAAAAATTATCGCTTAGTGACACTGGTGACGGGGGGTGATCAAGGGGTTAAAACTTTATTAGGGGGGTTAGGGGGGTACCCTAGACCTAAAGGGGGCTAACTCTAACTGCCCTAACATAGTAACTGTCACAAACTGACACCATGCAGTAATCAGAAAAAAAAAACTGCTTGGTGTCAGTTTGTGACAGGGGGGGGGTGATTGGGGGGTGATCGGGGGGGGCGATCGGGGGTGTTTTGTGTGCCTGGCATGTTTTACGGTGTGTGTAGTGTGTTTTCACTCACAGTGCAGTCTTCTCTCCTCGGCGCCGGAACGGAAAATACCGAGCCGAGGAGAGATGGCATCATTTCCTTTGCTGCTGTTTAGCATACAGCAGCAAGGGAATGTTCTCATTGGCCGGCGGCGATCGCGAGGGGGGGCCACGAACGGATGGCCTCCCCCTCACCTCCGATCGCCGGGGGACAAAAGAGGACCGCCTCGGGCACCGGGGGGGGTCCGGTTGGACACCCCACCCGCGGGAGGCAGATCACGTAGATCTACTTGATTTTGCCTGCCCGTGCCGCATTGCCGACGTATATCGGCGTGAGGCGTTCCTTAAGTGGTTAAAAAAGGACAGTTTGTTTGTGAGTAGGCAGGTACATTTCAAAAATACAATGTCAAATTAACAAGGGACACCAACCAATCTCCTTGAGGTTAAAAAATACAAGATAATAATGGTGTTGTGGTAACTTGACACACAAAACGAAAAAAAGAAATTATGGAGATCACTAGAAAAAACAAAAAACAAAACAGGAGATCTTGATAAAAAAAAAATTATATAAAAAAAAAAAAATCACTATAAAAAAAATACAAAACATTATTATGGAGATCTGACGAAAAAAATAAATATTATTATTCATATCAGCAGCAAAACAACTTCATTATTCTAGCATTATAAAGAAGAAGAGAATGCGCTGCACTAAAAGATTTAAAAAATTCCAGCGTGACGAATGTGCTATCTACATTACGAACGCTAGTTTTTCCAGATCGAGCGCTTAGGTCTCGTACTTGATTCTGAGCATGCGCGGAACTTTGTGTGTCGGAATTGTGTACACATGATCGTAATTCACGAGAACGGATTTTGTTGTCGGAAAATTTGAAATCCAGATCTCAAATTTTGTGTGACGGAAATTCTGATTAAAAATGTCCGATGGAGCCTACACACGGTTGGAATTTCTGACAACAAGCTCCCATCGAACATTTTCCGTCAGAAAATCTGACCGTCTGTACGGGGCATAAATGTGTGGGCTTACAGTGTTCTGGTACCACCAACACCTAAGGTCCAATTTTCTGCAGAGTATATAGGGCAGGCCATATAGTATATATACTGCTGTTCAGAGTATATATATTGCCTGGGGGCCTGGGGGACCCCCACACAATTTTTTAAAAATTTTGGTGCTGGGTTCCCCTTAATATCCATACCAGACTTGAAGGGCCTGGTATGGATTTTGGGGGGTGGACATCCACGCCATTTCTTTTTGGTATCTTTGGTATTTTTATCTATATTCCGGGAGCCAACAATACTTTACGGCAGCGAGCAGTTTTAAATTACATTTTTTCCTTTTGAATTGTCATTTTGCTGTGGCACTGTTATAAACATGGGAAAGATGTGATACTTTACAGGCATACTAAGGACACCCCCCCCCCAGCACGATATTTAAAGGAATTTTTCATGTTTATTGTTTCACTTTAAGCATTATTAAAATCACTGCTCCCGAAAAAAAAAACGCCATTTTTGAAACTTTTTTTTTTTTTTGCATTGATATATGTCCCCTGGGGCAGGACCCAGGTCCCCAAACACTTTTTATGACAATAACTTGCATATAAGCCTTTAAAATGAGCACTTTTGATTTTTCACGTTCGCGTCCCATAGACTTTAAGGGTGTTCGCAGAAATTTTTTGCCTGTTTGCATGTTCTGCTGCGAACTGAACCGGGGGGGGAGGGGGGTTCGGCTCATCCCTACCGTCCAGGTATTCACCAAGGGTGTTGTGGCTGCCTGAATACAATAGCTAGCAGGGAAGATTACTTCATCCAGACTGTTTAGCATGGACGGAGAAATCTGTATATGTATGTATGTTTGGCTAACCTATGTCTCTAGAAGTGGTTAAGATATATTGGTATGTGACATTCATCAGTGGTCTCTGCATTATTATTATGGTGCCTCCAGAACCCTTGTGTACTGTGTTTGTTAGCCGCAGAATGCTGTCCAGGTTTAGAGTTGGAGTCACAAGGTAGAGTGGAGGGAGCTTAGTGATCCCCCTTTCCGGTCAATGAATCCAAGAATGATGTGCATTCCACGGCAGAAAAATAAAAACAAACCAGAGCAGAACAAATGATAGATTTCCGGTAGGCAGCCACCCCCAGAGTGTATCCTGAAACTCTGTGAAACAATGAGGAAAAAAAGGGGAGGAGAGGGGCGCACTTAAGTGTAGTATTTAAAGACACAATTTATTGCACAAAGTATTGCACTTACAGAATAGAAGATTGTTTGAGCATGTTTGTTGACACAAAGGTTGTCCTTGAGGGGTGCCTGCTATCTGGTTTTCGCTCCGGGGTCCAGATGTCTGTGGGAAGCAAGGCTGGGATGCTGGAGACATCCGGGAAATCCAAGCTGCCTTGCGCCTTTTTGGACCTTTAGCTCTGTCACGATGACCAAACTATACATGTCCAAAACTGTAAAACCCACTGCTGGCAACTCTTTCCTCCACACAAAGCTGTCATCACCCTAAAAGTCAATTTCATTGAATTGTAACAGTAACAACTGCACAAGGGATGTTGACTTCCATACACAGGGGGAGCTCCTTAGTATATTTCTTCAGAAAGGATCTCTGTCCCACCCGGTGTCGAATGCCTTCGAACAATACAACCCCCCCTCCTTGAAATCAGCCAGCAATAATGAAACCCAGCCCATGTGATTTACCACCCAGTTTCATGACAAAAATAAAAATATGGAGAGCATTTTGTCCAAACACTTGACCATATTAGTAGAGGACCCCCTTTTCTACAGGATACCATTACTCAAAAACCTAAAGTAACTTACCGTAAGGCCAAAAATATAAAAGGGAAAATTGCACCTAGTAAGATGAAACAGTACCTACCTACCCACAGTAACTATATTCCTTTGATCCCTTTGGTGGGCATGTTTCAGTGCCACAAAAAATTATGCTTGACCTGTCAGTTTGTAAAGCATGGCCAAAAGAGTTTCACAGTTAAAAAGGTAGGACGTATGCAAACCTCCTTTGGTCCAGCAGGCCAATAGATGGAGCGATGTACTCTGAGCACGTAGCCTATACTCTCAGTCCTCTCCACGATCGAGGGTAGCCCGCCCATCTGGTGACGTAATTTTCTCCCATGCTGTCCATGCCAGGCAGCTTGGATTCTCTGGACTTCCTTGATATCTCCAGCATACCAGCCTTGCTTCCCACAGACATCAGGCCCCCAGAGTGAAAACCAGATAGCAGGTACCCCTCGAGGATAACAGACATGCTCAAACAATCTTCTATTTTGTAAGTGCAATACTTTGTGCAATAAATTGTGTCTTTAAATACTACACTTAGGTGCACCTCCCTCCTCCCCTTTTTTTCTCACTATTCCACTGCTCCTTCTAGTGGCCTGCTGCACCAAAGGAGGTTGCAGCTTAAATAAATGCTGGATACCTGCCTGCAGCCGTGGAACTAGAACAGCAAGCAGACCCAAATTAAAGACATCGTTTATCACAAATGCATAAATAGCTGTTAAAGTAAAACCGGATCTAAAAAGTCATATAAATGGCTAAAATTCTTGATAAAAAAAGACATTAATTTTAAAACAATGGAACAAAAAGCCAGGACATAACCGGAAATGGAAAGTATAGGGGGAGGGGGGCAAGAACATGGAAAGATAAGAATGTGGAGAAGGGAGAACAAAGTTAAAACCATTATCTTGCTCATACTGCCAGAGCTACAATGGAATGGTTTAGATCAAAGCATATTCATGTGTAAGAATGGCCCAGTCAAAGTCCAGACCTAAATCCAATTGAAAATCTGTGGCAAGACTTGAAATTGCTGTTCGCAGACGCTCTCCATCCAATCTGACAGAGTTTGAGCTATTTTGCATATGGGCAAAAAGGTCACTCTCTAGATGTGCAAAGCTGGTAGAGACATACCCAAAAAAGACTTGCAGCTGTAATTGCAGCGAAAGGTGGTTTTAAAAAGTATTTACTCAGGGGGGCTGAATACAAAATACATGGCACATTTTTCACATATTTATTTGTAAAAAATGTTGAAAACCATTTATCAGTTTCCTTCCACTTCACACATGTGCCACTTTGTGTTGGTCTATCACATAAAATCCCAATAAAATACATACGTTTTTGGTTGAAACATGACAAAATGTGGAAAATGTCAAGGGTTATAAATACTTTTTCAAGGCACTGTATACACATACATACACCATATAATCCAGTAGATGCCACTGCACACATCAGAGAAAATGGGCCTAGGTGCTCAGCAAAGTATGATGAAACACAAGTTGAGCATGGTTAAAAAAGCAAAATTAAAGTTCATCACTGTATGTCCACCTTTCAAGCCCTGTGGACTAAATACGTGAACCACTTGGCATTAACTGGTTTTCTGCAGTAATTTGCCATAAAATATGATCTAAGCCTCACCGAAAGTCAAAACAAAACAATAGACAAAAACAATGCACTTAAGCCGATAACACACAAATCATTCAAATTTCTCTCGTCTTTATTGCACACACCCATAAAACCTTTACAGTGCTGAAGGAAAAATAAGAAAACCCAAAAGACTCATTACTTTAATGAAAGGTAATTGGAGTCAGTAGTTTGTACACCTAGAGTCCAATTAATGAAATATGTTTGGAAGTGTAATTTAGAGCTACTTGATTGATTTGAATTAGATAGATAAAAGACACTCAAACATTTTAAGACAAAATCGGTCTAAATCGGTTAGTGAGTACTTTGCTGAGATAATCCATCCACCTCACAGGTGTGGCATATCAAGATGCTGATTAGACAGCATGATTATTGCACAGGTGTGCCTTAGGCTGGCAACAATATAAGGCCACTCTAAAATGTGAAGTTTTACTGTATTGGGGGGGGGGGGGGGGGGTCCGGGGGGTCCGAAAACTAGTCAGTATCTGGTGTGACCACCATTTGTCTTACGCAGTGCAGCACATCTCCTTCACATAGAGTTGATCAGGTTGTTTATTGTGATCTGTGGAATGTTGGTCCATTCCTCTTCAATGGCTGTGCCAAGTTGCTGGATATTGGCAGGAACTGGAACATGCTCAATGGGTGATATGTCCGGTGAGTATGCTGGCCATGCAAGAACTCCCCCTAACTAGATGTGGATCTGATTTTTGAGGGGTTGGATTGGGTTTGGTATCCCGTATGCACATATATTTCCTGAAGAAGTCATGGGGCGAAACAAGTAGAAGTTGCATAGAGGATTCTGTTAATGCCATCACAATATACACAGTGGATGTTATCAGAAAAATACATTGTAAACTTCTCTTTGAAATTAAAAACAGATTTGTAATCAATATCCAATTTTAACTTACCGTATATACTCGAGTATAAGTCGAATTTTTCAGCACATTTTTTTATGCTGAAAGTGCCCCCCTCTACTTATACTCGAGTCAAGCACTTTTCTGCAGCAAAAAATTTCATTTTCCGAACCAAATTTGGAGCCACGTATCTCAGGGCCACTTGGTGCTAGAAACTTTGGTAACAAATTTGGTATGCAAACCCAGTGGACCTGGTACCACAACATATCCAAAGCTGAAGTTCCTATCACTAAGTGGCCCCGAGATACGGGGCCCCAAAATCGGTTCGGAAAATGTCATTCTCTGCTGCAGAAAAGTGCTTGACATTTTCTGTACCGACTTTGGGGCCCCATATCTCAGGGCCACTTGGTGCTAGAAACCCCAGCTTTGGAAATTTTATGGTGCTAGTTCCACTGGGTTTGCACACCTATATTGGGGTTCTTAGCACTAAGTGGTCCCGAGATACGGGGCCCCAAATTCGGTCAACTGTGTCTATCTGCAGCAATGTCATTTCGGGACCCTTTGGGTTCAGAGACCCCAAATTTTGGCTGCAGCTAGGGGGCATCTAGGAACCCTTAACTACCGAGTTTGAAGTTCAGGGGACCTATGGCTGCAAATGGGCACAGTGAGGCATGCAAATGGGCACAGTGATGCTGCAAATGGGCATTGTTGACCCTCTTTTCCACTTAAAGTAGCTGTGCATTTCTCACCCTCGTCTTATACTCGGGTCAATAAGTTTTTCCCATTTTTTTTGTGGTAAATTAGGGCCTCGACTTATACTCGGAACGGCTTATACTCGAGTATATACGGTATGTTTGTTCAATTGGTTTAAGTACCTTTAAAATCCCATTTCTATCCAATGTTCATCTTTTCCTATAAATGGAGACAGTTCAGTGCTATGACTACTCTTCCTAGAAGTGAGCACCCAGTCAAGATTACTTTCAAGGCACAATGCAAAATCCTCAATGAAGTAAAGAAGCACCCACTAGTGACAGTTAAAGGCTTGAAGACATCACTGGCAAATCCCCGTTCATGGGTCTACCATACATACATCTTTGAACAGGCATGGGGTCTATGGCAGAAAAGCACTTTGACAAACCACAACACTTTTCTTTCTTTCTTTTCTTCTTAGTCACTATATAGATACAGCATAAGGTTAAAAAAAACACCACTTACAAACCACAACACTACTGGGAAAAAATGCTTTGTGGACTGATAAAACAAAAGTTGAATTGTTAGGCAAGAATACTCAGCACTATGGATGATGTAAAAATGGCACAGCTTACCACTATCAAAACATCATCCCAGTGGTGAAGTATGGAGGAGGGAAAATTATTTGGGCTTGCTTCACTACCTCATTTTCTAGAACACTTGCTATTGTTGTGAGGAAAATGAATTTCCAAGTTTACCAAAATATCACAAGATAATGTCAAGGTGGTCGTTTGCCAGATGAAGCTTAGAAGTTGATGCAGCAGGACAATGACCATAAAAGCAGTTGTATACCCTCAGAAAAAAAAAATGTTAAAAAAAAAAACCCTGTAAGGCAAAGGCATAATGAAATACCTTAGAACGAGGTCCCTGTATCGCAGGCCGGTCCATGCCGAGGGAGCTGACATTTTTTCCCCTCGGCATGTCTTCCGGTTTCGCAGCTCCAGCACTGAGAGTGGCTGGAGCTGCAAAGACTTCACTCCCGCGTATGCGCGCGGGAGGGAGTCTTCTTCCCGCCAATGTCCGGCAGCGTCTGCCGGACCTTCAGAAGGGTATTCACAGAGCATGCAAAACCACTGCACAGGGCAGGTAAGTATGACATCATGTTTAATGTTTTTATAGAAAAAAAAAAAAAAGAGACTTTACAATCACTTTAACCATTTGACCTCTGGAGGATTTACCCCCTCTCATGACCAGGCCATTTTTTGCAATACAGCACTTCGCATGCTTTAACTGACAATTGCATGGAAATGTGATGTTGTACATAAATAAAATGTATGTCATTTTTTCCCCACATATAGAGCTCTCTTTAGGCGGTATTTGATCACCACTGCGTTTTTATTTATTGTGCTATAAAAAACAAACAAAAAATTTTAAAAAAAGTACTTACTGCTATAAAAAAACACATCCAATAAAATAAAAAATAAAATTTCTTCATAAATTTAGGCCAATATGTATTCTGCTACATATTTTTTGTAAAAAAAAATCCCAGTAAGTGTATATCGATTGGTTTACACAAACGTTGTAACGTCTACAAACAATGGGATAGATTTATCACATTTTTTATTTTTATTTTATATTAGTAATGGCTGTGATCAGCGTCTTATAGCAAGACTGCAATATTGCGGCAGACAATCAGACTGACACTTTTGACACTTTGCGGAAACTAGTGACGTTACTACAGTGATCAGTGCTAAAAATATGTACTGCACTTAGGACACTGGCTGTGAAGGGGTTAAACATCTAGGGTGATCATAGGGTTAACTGTGTGAATAGCCAGTGTTTTTTGTGTACTGTATGTGCTGCTTTTACTAGGGGAAGAGACAGATTTGCAGGAACACCGAATACATCCCTTCACCCCTGTCAAAATGGGCATCTGCCTTGTTTACATAGGCAGATCCCTGTTCTATGTGGTTTACCGTCATTCAGCGGGAGCCAGAGGACATCGAGTGCCTGGCACCCGCAGATCCACTTCTGCTGTGAATATTCGCCCCCTGCAGGCGGAAGTGCAGAATCACATTATATATATATATAATTCTGCACAGGAAAACTGCTAAGGGGCAGACGGCAAGTGGTAAAGGTACATTTTTAGGCTCAATTAATCGTAGAATGATCCATATAGCAAATCTTTACTTTTTGTGATCAAATTCATGCTTGTAACAAATTAGGTATATTTCATTTTGATGCTGTTAATTATCAAAAGTTCTTTTCTCTTTTCTGCATATTATCTAAACCTCAATTTGGACAGCTAACCATGATATAGGTTACCAAAGAGTTTAATACTGTTATAAAGATATTTGCAGTAGTTCACAGCACAACCTTCAGAAATTATGTTCTGTCCTAGCTAATGTGAAAGTATCTAAATTAAAGTAGTATTAAACACTCAATTTTTTAACTTAAAAGGAGTTGTAAAGGCAGAAGTTTTTTTATCTTTATGCATTAAGATAAAAAGTCTTCTGTTTGCAGCAGCCTCCCCAGCACTTACCTGAGCCCCATCTCTGTCCAGCAATGTCCACGAGTCCCTCGGCTGTCCGGGACTCACCTCCTGATTGGCTGAGACACAGTAGCGGCGCCATTGGCTCCCATATCTGTCTATCAAAGTCAGTTAGCCAATCGGGAAAGAGAGGGGATGCGGCAGCTCCATGTCTGAATAGACACACGAAGCTTCAGCTCGGCTCGGATGCCCCCATAGCAAACTGCTTGCTGTGGGGACATTCGACAGGAGGGAAGAGCCTGGAGCAGGGAAAATGGACTGGAGAAGAGGAGGATCCAGGCTGCTCTGTGCAAATCCACTGCAACAGAGCAGGTAAGTATAACGTGTTTGTTATATATTTTTTTTATAAACGAGACTTTACAATCAATTTAAAACATTGTTAATTTTATTGTGCTCATTCTCCGGTAAAAGACTTGTTATGATGTTTACCCCAGCACTTGCAATTTAAAATTTTCACTGCTGCTAGCTCCTGCTGTCTCAGTGTTGCTTTCCTGAACCTTCAGTCTTCACAGCAAAAAAACAGTGGACAGTGCAGTTAGGGGCCAGTTGGTAAGCTTGGAGATGGGAAGTAGAAGAGAATAGGAGTGCCTTGCCTCCTAGGCTACTGGGCTGTGTGTTTCTATTAATGTACACAGTGTAGGGAGACAACTCCAGTCCCTGCATGAACATTGCTTCCATAGGATGCTGTAAGAGAAAGAAGCCACCCTGAAACAAGAGGCAGCAATCACGGCTCCAGTTTAAACTTGAACATAGGCAAGGATTAAAACAAAGAAGCTGCATACTTCACAAGTAATTAAATCAGCTGCTGAAAGTGCTTAAAAAAAACCTGAGGGGGGGGGGCGCATGTGCTGAACTCCGGAAGATGGACTAGTCACAGATTTAGTCACAGAGCCCCATCCTGCTCTGGCAATCCAGCGATCCCACTAACCAGCTGCTTCACCATACACCTCCCCACTCAAGCACCTGATGGTGGGGACATTACATGGCACCGTCCGGCGCGAACTGAGGGCTCAGTTTGGCATGGACACAGAGGCAGCTGAGACCCCCAAGATGGTGGTGGAATGGTCACCCCATGAGGCAGCTCATCCAGGAAACCCTGCACATCCGTCCTGGCAGGACTCACAGCACGAGAGGTATGCGGAGGAACTCTCACCACTACACCTCTCAGGGGACAAACATTAGACAAGCTTTTGATGTCCCCCATGGATGCAGCTTCACCTAGGCCTAATGATTCCCTGTATGGCACGGGGCAGATCCCCCCACAGTCACTAGACATGGCACTCATCTTTACCAAATTCGCAGAGGTGCTGGACAGGGGCTTGTCCCAGACAGCGAGCAAAATCACATCCAACATTAAAATTGATCTCCCATCCCTGGGTGCGTACATTGAAACCATGGAAACCAAAATGAACGCCACAATAGCCCGCACTAACCAGAACACGGACCGCATTCAAGACTTACAAAACCAGGTGGAAATTGCCAATACCAAAATCGACGACCTGGAGAATAGTGCTAGAAGGTACAATTTCAGGGTCAGAGGCTTACCTGAATCCATCATGGATGTCCCGAATGCAGTCAGTTCCCTCATCAAGGAACTTATACAGGATATTCTACCTCATAAGCTGGAACTTGACTGAGCCCATAGGGCCCTGGGTCTTCTACGCAAAGATGGACTTCCTTGTAAAATAGTTGTTAAGCCACACTTCTATGCAGTCAAAAAAGAAGTAATGAAGAGAACCCACTCCATCCCACAACTTAAGTTTATGGGACAGCCCATCCAGATTTTTGCCGACATCTCCCCCTCCACAATCCAGAGGAAACCGGCACTCAAACCCCTATTGACAGCTCTGACACAGAAGAATACTAAATACTGGTGGCTGTTCCCCTTCAGCCTTAAATTTGAAATCAATAATAGACAATTCAGATTCTCAACTTTCTCAGAAAGAGAACCTTCTACAGAAGTTGGGCATCATCTCCAGAGATCCCCCTTCCCCGATGCAGTCTTCTTCCAGCTCTGCAAAGCATCCCCCCCAGCCAGTCCACTCACCTCGCTGTGGCAATCATCCAAAACCAAAAGCCAACGAGGGTATACCCCTTGAATCGGGTCTATGACACCTTACCAGTTCTTCATCTCACTGGAGCTTGGCTTGATCCCTTCAGGCCCCTTTGCACCTCTGTTGACTAATCCCTGATCCCTACAAAAATTAAATGGGATCCCGCGCAATTCCCATGCAATTCTCTTTTCATGGATACAGCCCATCCTATGGACCTCCTCGTTTTGCTGAACTGCTACATGGATCCTCTTCCAAACTTCAACTTCTTCATGAGTGGCTATGAACTACTGACTAGTTGTTGCCTATTTAGCTATATATGTTGCTATTGGCCCCCGAACTAGCCTATGGGACCTGGAGTACACAACTGGATCCCATCCGTCCCACTCTCCACAGAGTGTGGCAAGGCCAATGCTTGGCACAACCGATTATACCCTCTATACCCAATGGGTATTGACATAAGTCCGTCCCATTCTCCCCCTCCTGTGTCGGAATTCCATCGTTCTCCCTCCCCTGTCCTTTCCCATATCAATCCCATACCCCCAACCCCCCCCCCCCCCCCCAATTACTCTCTCATGCAACTAGCTGGCCCCACCTAGGTCTGTCATTAATGTTTATATTAGATTGGTGTTGGTGATGAAGCCTACGTTTTTTACATTTTGTAATCGTTTTCCACATGGGAGTGCTGCGGCCAGAGCGGTACTCATGCACCTCTTTCTGCCCTCAGAGACGTGGATTTTCCCCTCTCCTGGTCCAGATTTCCCCTCTTATTAGAGGGGAAATCTTTTTGTGATTTAGGATATAGTGGGTACTACCCTTTGGATTATGCTCTTCTTCCTTTCTCTCTTCCACCTGGATCTTTCCTTCTGTACTCTTTTTTTCTAGTGACATGTATGATCTCGCACCTCCCCTGGATCTCTATGGACAACAGAGTGAACTGGTTAGTTCTACCAATTCCTAAAACTCGCACCAAGTTGGGGGTAAGTGACTGGGTCTCATTGGCATTTTCTCCTGGCCTGCTCCATGGCTGATTTCACCTCACCAAACCCTTCCTTGCGCATTGCATCACACAATGTTCAAAGAATGAACTCACTGGTGAAACGCAAGAAAATTTTCCAGTATCATAACAGTCAAAAAACAGACATATTATTTCTCCAAGAAACACACTTCCCTTGCATATACACCCCCTCGTACATTCACCCCAAATTCCCCACATTCCATCTTGCTAGTGCGCAAACTAAAAACGAAAAGTAGTTGCTATATTCTTTTCCCATAATTGCAAATTCTCACTCATCCCTGAGTTTAACGACCCGGAGGGTATATTTTTTCTCGTTAGGGGTCTCCCGGAAATCAACTACTCCTTGGTTTCATACTATGCGCCAAATAGGGGCCAGTCTCAATTCTTCCACTCCCTGTTTTGCACTCTAAACCCACTAATGGAGGGCACTGTCATCTATGGAGGGGACTCCAATATCGCCTTTGATACGGGGTTAGACAAAACTCGTCCCTTGCGTTCTTCGTCCCACCAGAGTCTTAATGTGGCTAAACAGATCTACCAGCAGGGGTTAATAGACATTTGGAGAGAGGTAAACTCAACTTTGCAGGACTATACCCACTTCTCTAATCCCCAAAATTCCTTTGCGATAATTGACCACTTCTTCCTTCCAGCGACTATTATACCATTAGTGACTAAATCCTACATTAAAGACTCGGTCTGGTCAGACTATTCAATGCTTTTCCTGATAATAGGTAAGTAGACAGGTCAGCAGACTGAATGCCTCAGTCCTCAGCAACCCAACCCATGTCAGTGAAATTGAAAATGATATTCAGGAATACTTCCTTCTAAATGATGTAGCAAATATTTCCCCAACCACGTTATGGGCAGCACATAAAGCCACCATCAGGGGGAAGCTAATTCAAATGCATTGAGGTTATGAAAAGCCCGTAAAGCAGCTATAGATGAGTTAGAGAAAGTATTCCTACTCCTTATCAAACAACAGAAGTGTAATTCCTCTTCAATACCAGTGGAGAGATTAGATGCTGCTCGTACAGCCCTGAATCTGGACCTCGCCATTGTGGAAAAAAGCTTGCATTGGAGTGGGGCCAGCTTCTATCAGAGGGAAAAGGCGGGACCCCCATTGGCTATTTTAACCACTTGCCTACAGGGCACTTACACCCCCTTCCTGCCCAGACTATTTTTCAGCTTGCAGCGCTGTCGCATTTTGAATGACAATTGCGCGGTCATGCTACACTGTACCCAAACAAATTTTTAAATAATTTTCTTCACACAAATAGAGCTTTCTTTTGGTGGTATTTAATCACTGCTGGGTTTTTACATTTTTACTACTAAAGAAAAAAAAAATTTTTGAAAAAAAAAATTATTTTTACGTTTGTTCTGTCAGTAACTTTTGCGCTGATGAGGCAGCACTAATGGGCACAGATAGGCTGAACTGGTGGGCATTGATGAGGTGGCACCTATGGGCACTGATTAGGTTGCATTAATATGCTGCACTGATAGGTGGCACTGATATGTGGCACTGATGGGCACCAATAGGTGGCACTGGTGGGCACTGATAGGCGCACGGATATGCAGTACTGATGGGCATTGATGGGTGGTACTGATGGGCGACACTGATGGGCATTGATCGATGGGCATTGATCGACCACTGATAAGCGGCACCGTTAGCCAGCACTGACTGGCATCGCTAATGGGCACTGATTGGTGGCACTTGTGGGCACTGATTGCTGCCACTGGTGGGCACTGATTGGTGACACTGTTGGTGCTATATTGTAGATCAGTGCCCTGATTACATGTGTAGCTGTCCCCCTGCATGGAGATGCTGCTGATTGGCTCTCCTCGCCACACACTGTCAGTGTGAGGCGAGGAGCACCGATTACTGGCATCTCCGCATTTACATGCGACCAGCTGTGATTGGACACAGACGATCACATGGTTAAAGAGCCGCAGACATGGCTCTTTACAGAGGTCGGGGTTGCGCCGTGTCCTAGCAACATGGTGTGGCCACGATCGCCTTGCTGCTCACCCCCGCGGGCACGTGAGAGCGGCCGTTCTGGGACGCTGTCATATGACAGCGGGGCGGGCGGCAACTAGGTAATGAGCTACATAAGGGAACCCAACTAGACAAGACCCTAAACTCGGCCTTCATCGCTGTGATTTCCAAGCCTGGCAAAGATTCTAGTTCAGTTGCCAACTACCGCTCCATATCCCTAATAAATATTGATCTGAAAATCCTGACAAAAATCCTAGCAGGACCGTATATCCTCTTTCATTAGTTTATATGTCTACAAGGACCAAGTTGGCTTTATGCCAGATAGACAAGGCCCTGATCAAATCAAAGGGCGATTGATAGAATTTCTCTTCTGAGGTCTAGTTGGGATGGTGGTCCTCCCCAAACAGGTTTTTTACTCCCCCTGGACCTCCAGAAGGCATTTGATTCTGTCTCCTGATCCTTCCTTTTACCAATTTTGCACTGATGGAGATTCGGACAAACCTTTATAAAAAATTGTGATAGGAGCACTCCTCTCAAACCCAGAAGCAGAAATACGACTGCAGGGATACTACTCAGAATCTTTCCCGACCTTCAATAGCATGAGGCAAGGTTGCCCTTTATCTCCACTGATTTTTGCTATTGTCATAGAAACACTTGCTATTGCCATCAGGGACCACCCAGATATTCAGTGTATGTTGTGGCAAACAAAGATGACATTCTGCTTTTCGTCACCTCATCATTGACCTCGCTACCCAACATTTGCAAATTACTAGAAAGCTTTGGCTCAGTCTCAGGTCTCAAGGTGAACTTTGCAAAATCGATGGCGTTAAATGTAAATCTACCAGAAAATCTAGTCGTGCATTTAAAGGAGCCATTACAATTTGTTTGGAGTGATAAAGTAATTCCATATTTGGGGGTCAATCTGGCTGCATCTGTGGACCGCATATTTGGGGCCAACTTCCCTCCAATGCATCGTAAATTAGAAGACGATCTTACTCACTGGGACAAACTGGGGCTCTCTTGGTTATGCAGAGTTAACTCTGTGAAAATAACCCTACTGCCACATATTCTCTACCTGTTTAGATCACTCCTCATTCCGATATCTGAGGATCATCTGCGGAAATTTCAATCAAAAATCATCAAATTCATCTGGGGCGCAAAAGGACAGAGTATTGCCAAGGAGACTCTATTCCGTGCTAGAGACAAGGGCAGGGGTAGGACTTCCAAAAACCTTCTCTGGTATCACCAAGCGGCCCAATTATCCCAAATCTCCATTATCTATTCCAAGTCAGCTCACCCAGACTGGGTCAACATTGAAAGGCAAGCAATCTCTAAGTACACGCTAGACTTCCTTCTTTGGTGTCCCCCTAAAACCAGACCTGCAATTATGGACCCTACACGCTCCCATTTCATGCTTGTTTGGGATTCCCTTAAGAATAATCCTCACCTGATCCCTAGTTGGCGTCCATTTTCACATCTTTTTCGTAACCCCCCCTTTTCCCCCCGGGATAGACATAAAAGCCATTAACTGGTGGCTGAACAAGGGGATATATAGGATCGGACATTTTGTCAATTCCACCGGCCCCCTCAATTTTGCCCACTGTGTGAGCAAATTAGAAATGCCAGTGGCCAAACGGTACCGGACTCCACCAAATCTCATATTTTATCCATACATTATGGACCTCAAAACTGGACTCATTAACTGTCATGGCATATAAGCTTTGGTGTGGACAAGCTGTGGAGCAGAGGGGGGGGGGGGGGAGATTTCAATAAGTTATCAGTGACTGGCTCAGGCAGATTCCAAGACCCTCTTCATGCTGGAATGGGAGAGAGACCTGGGACAAAACTGGAGCTTAGGAGAATGGCATAGGGCTTCAGCCGCAGCCTTCCAGGGAATCTTGAATACAGCACTAGTGGAGGCAAACCTAAAAGTTCTAATGAGATGGTATCTTACCCCATTAAAACTAGCTAAAATATACCCGACATCCTCTCCCCTGTGCTTCCGAAATTGCGGACATGTGGGATCGATACTGCACATAGTTACATAGTAGGTGAGGTTGAAAAAAGACACAAATTCATCAAGTCCAACCTGTGTGATTATATGTCAATATTACATTGTATATCCTTGTATGGTGGTCATTCAGGTGCTTATCTAATAGTTTTTTGAAAATACTGATGCCCCCCCCCCGCTGAGACCACCACCTGTGGAAGGGAATTCCACATCCTTGCAGCTCTTACAGTAAAGAATCCTCTACGTAGTTTAAGGTTAAAAAAAGTGAAAAAAAGTTTCATCGCTATTGTGGGGTCACCAAGCATCTCTTCTTTAGAGAGAATAAGTTCAGTGCTCGCAACCTTTCTTCATAACTAATGTCCTCCAGACCCTTTATTAGCTTTGTTGCCCTTCTTTGTACTCACGCCATTCCCAGTACATCCTTCCGGAGGACTGGTGCCTAGAACTAAACAGAAAACTCCAGGTGCGGAGGGACCAGAGTCTTGTAGAGTGGGGGAATTCTCGCTTTATCCCTGGTGTTAATCCCTTTTTTAATGCGTGCCAATATTCTGTTTGCTTTGTTAGCAGCAGCTTGGCATTGCATGCCATTGCTAAGCCTATCGTCTACTAGGACTCCCAGGTCCTTTTCCAACCTAGATTCCCCCAGGGCCCCCCCCCCCCAGTGTAAAAAAATGCATTCATATTTTTTGCCACCCAAATGCATTATTTTACATTTTTCTACATTGAACTTCATTTGCCATGTAGTTGCCCACCCCATTAATTTGTTCAGATCTTCTTGCAAGGTTTCCACATCCTGCAAATAAGTTATTGCCCTCTTTAGCTTAGTACCGTCCGCAAATACAGAGATTGAACTGTTTACTCCATCCTCCAGGTCATTTATGAACAAATTAAATAGGATTGGTCCCAGCACAGAACCCTGTGGGACCCCACCCCTGGCCATTTTGAGTATTCCCCATTTATCACCACCCTCTGAACTTGCCCTTGTAGCCAGTTTTAAATCCATGTACTCACTCTATGGTCCATGCCAACGGACCTTATTTTGTACAGTAAACGCTTATGGGGAACTGTGTCTAATGCTTTTGCAAAATCCAGATACACCAGGTCTACGGGCGTTCCTTTATCTAGATGGCAACTCACCTCCTCATAGAAGGTTAATAGATTGGTTTGGCAAGAACGATTCTTCATGAATCCATGCTGATTACTGCTAATGATACTGTTTTCATTACTAAAATCTTGTATATAGTCCCTTATCATCCCCTCCAAGAGCTTGCATACTATTGATGTTAGGCTAACTGGTCTGTAATTCCCAGGGATGTATTTTGGGCCCTTTTAAAATATTGGTGCTACATTGGCTTTTCTCCAATCTGCTGGTACCATTCCAGTCAGTAAAAATTCGGAACAATGGTCTGGCAATTACTTGACTGAGTAACCCAAGTACCCTCAGGTCCCGGTGATTTATTAATGTTAAGTTTCCCAAGTCTAAATCAAATTCTGTCCTCTGTAAGCTGCGTGGGTACTTCCTGTGATGTGTCACAAGAATGAACACGGCAGTTTTGGTAACTGAAGCCCCCCGATTCCCTTGTGAAGACTGAGGAGAAGAATAAATTCAATACCTTCGCCATCTCCCCATCCTTTGTAACCAGATGTCCTTCCTCATTCTTTATGTGGTGAATATGGTCTGTCCTCCTTTACTGTTTACATACTTAAAGAATTTCTTGGGATTTTTTGTGCTCACTTCCGCTATGTGTCTTTCGTTTTCTATCCTAGCCGCCCTAATTGCACCCTTACTTGTTGCATTCTTGTTAAATATGGTGGGAATGTCCCAATATCAGAGGATTCTGGAGCAGAATCTTCCACATACTCCACAAAATTACGGGCTTTCCCATTCAGAAATCTCCACACATATCGCTGCTCAACTTCCCGGTCCCCCAAATTGGCTTGATGCCGTATTATGTTCGTTCTCCTTGGGACTAAGGCTGGCCATACACTATTCAATTTTCCTGTTCAACTTTCCTTTAGATTTACCAAAACCATATAATAGGAGGTCAAACCTAAACACTTTCAATTTGGATGCAATCAGGCAAGCCCTTGTACTACATAGTTGAAGGTAAATCTAAAGAAAATTGAACAGGAAAATTGTATGGTGTATGGCCAGCTTAAGTTAACAATTGCCTGAGCCTGGAAACAACCCTACATTTACTTTACCTTGGTCAAGTGGAAAATCTCCTATATCATGGCTCAGGAAAAAATAGTTAGCAATTTGTTGGACCAGTTATATACAGTTGAAGCTCACCCATTGACTCTGTCCATGTTTCCAGAGATAGGGCGGGACTCATTCAGTCACCAAGTCCTCTTTCTTTTTCTCTTTTACTACTTTCTTTTCTTGTCTGGTCTCTCCTCTCTGCCCTTGAATCCGTGGCATCTCTATGCCGACTTACGGTATCCCTTCTGGGGACACACTGGTTTTCTCTGTTAAACCTCCAAGTAGCACCAATATGTACTAATCAATCTGGCTCCATGGAAGCAGGTCCAGGAGTTTCCTCTCGATAAAACATTGGTGATGGACTTAATCACATTGGAATTCTCAATCTCAGTAAAGGCGGCTCTCATTATTTAGCCCTTTCCTACACTAACAACCATACGGCGCCACACACCTATGTTCTCCCTCATTATTATTTTAAAGAATAGTCTTCATATCTGTTCCTTATGACTACTTACATTGTCAGTTTGAGTCGGTGTAGGTTTTACCAACCTTCTACATGGTATTACTCAGCTTTATGACCTTTAATAGTGCTTTTGTTCTTTTTTTCTGTGCGTGTTGTTTTTATGTTCTCTTAGTTATTCTAGTGTTGACAAAACATTAGTATTTCTGAGGTAACAGGCGGGTTGGGTACACAACCCCCCACACCATGACACAGATAGATCCCAATTTGGGTGTTTGGCAGTGCGGGACGTCTCCCCTCCTACAAACCGGGATTTGTTCTTGCACTCTATACTCAGGAACATATTAGATTGTAGATTTACCTGCTGTATTTATACATGTTAACTGGCTTTGGATTCATGGATTCATCTTGTAACAAAATGTACTAATGTTTCTCTCTTTGCTTCCCACAAAACCTTATAAAAACTATTGAAAACAAAAAAACCTGAGGGTTTAATATCACTTCATGGTTCTACCTTTTCCTGTCAAGGCACACTCCACTAGATCTGTCAGTGTTTCTTGGGCTTTTAGGCAAAGCTGACACTTGGTCATCTGTTTAGAAGTTCTCCAAGTTTTGGCAGTGGATGTTCAAGTCTCATCTAATGCCAGCTTTAAATGGAAGGTCTTTCAGGCAACTTTAAGGTCCCATTCACACCTCAGCATTTTGTAGTTTGAAGCTCCAAAACGCTGGAGAAAAAAAAAAATTAATTATTCTCTATGGAGTTAGTTCACATCTCCACTCCAAGCTGCCTGGAGCTCAAAATAGTTCTGGAGATTTTTTAGTAGCTCAAATTGGGTAAGATGTGTGCGTTTTTATTCCCATACAAATTAATAGAAATGCGCAATTTTACGTGATTTTATATATATAAAATAAATACACAAATAACAAATAAATATGTAATATATAAATAATAACCCCTAACCTTAATATATTAAGTAAATTATTAATAATAACATATTAAACACCCAAATAAAATAACAATAATGTATTATTAATCTATTTTGTGTTAGGTGGTTTTGTTTTTTCTTTTTTAAAGGGTTAAGGTTAGAGGTTAATTATTTACTTATTATTGCATAGTATTTATTTATTGTATTCGTGATTTTTATTTGTGAATAGTAAGTAGTAGCCCTAACAAAAATAAACAAAATAAATAACCCTAACCTAAAAAAAAAAATTAAAATATATTATCGATATCGATATAGATAGCTATATCTATATCTATCTTTTAGCTTTTTAAGATGTATGTATGTAAGTATGTTAGTTTGTGACAACTTAGATTTCTGCCTTTACAAACTGATGGAAAAACTAAAAAAAGCTGAAAAAGCTAGCAACAAATGAAGTAGCATATACTTGTTTTTTCTATTGGCTAATTAAAAAAGGCAAAGCTCAAAAACACAGTATAAAAACGTGCAAAAAATGCTTAAGGACGCTACACTAAGGTGTGAATGCAGCCTTAGAGCAGCAGGCTTTCCCTAGTTCTATTGTTTGTTTTGATTTGTGGGCCTGTTTGTGTTTGTTTCTGTTGCTCACCCCTCAGATGGACTGCTTTTGAACATGCCAATCATCTCAGAATAACTAAACCCTGTGTCCTTTAATGAACAAGAAAGAAAACTATTTTTGTACTTGCTGCAAAATCTGTTTCTTGGAGTTCATTAGGGGCACAGGTCCCACCCCTCTGTTTTGTGATCTACTCCTAGCAGGGCTGGTGCAAGCATTTTTGACACCCTATGCAAAACCTCATTGGCTATGCCCCCTTTGCCATGCCCATGTATATAAGGGAGGTGGCGGAGGTGGAGCTTTTTGTGGTGCCTCTCCACCCATTTCTTCAGCCGTGTGTCTGCAGGCCTGAACCTACGCCTCTGGACCCGGCCTGAAGACAAAAATAGTGGTGGCACCGGCTCACTTCCTCATGCCAGCTGGTATATGGACAGGCTGGGGTAGTATATAGACAGGCTAGGGTAATGTACGGACATGCTTGGGTAGTATCCGGTAAGGCTAGGGTAGCATACAGACAGGCTAGGGTAGTATACGGACAGGCTAGGGTAGTATACGGACAGGTGCTCTCCTGAGCAGTCCAGTATCCGCTCAGTAGATCAGTAACAAGTGATGTGATCGGTCGCTGCGCACACACACACCCCACCAATACCCAAGGACAGGACAGAGACAGCAGAGAGCAAACCAAGCAGAGAGCCAGGTGTCTGGCCACAGTACAGGGAACACCCCCTCTGGGAGAGCCATGCATGGCAAGCCCCGCCCGCCTCAACAGCCTGGTCACCAGGACCCCTTCTCCGGCTCCAAACCCCAATCCCGCAGGCAAACTAAAGCTTCCATGCTGTGCCCTCTCTTCTATGGGGCACAGGGTGGAAGTTTTAGTTTGCCTGCTGGGGGGACAGGCATTTTAAAAATCCGAATCCCCAGTGAGTGGCTGGGGATCCGGATTTTGCCGCCCACTACCCTGGCTCCCTAGGCAGCTGCCTGACCTGCCTATTGCTGGCCCTGACTCCTAGATACTCATCTACAAAAACAGAGTGATCTCATGATCTTGAATAATCAAGAATTCTTGTGCTTATACTGGCTGGCCAGATGCTTGTTTACCTGTGTAAATCAAATCCTCCTGTAGGTGGCAGTATAAACAATCCTCTCAGAATAACTATCAGGTGCCACTTATCCCTTGCCTCTGCAAGTTTCCCAATCACATGATCACTGTGATTAGCTGTTGGAGACAGCTCAGTCCGTGTGCTGGGAACACACAACAAGCACTCTGTTAGCACAGAACCTCAGCACTGCATTGATGCATATTCTCAGTGTATGGACTTTAGGGCCAGCAGGTTAGTGAACAAAGAAAAAAAATTCAAAAGAAATTAAACAGCAAACCTAAAAGGCATAACAAAGCTAACCAATGACATGTACACTAAGGTTTCTTTTATCAGTTTACATGCCCCTGGCATTCTGTAATGTGTAGACTCAATGTTCTGTATTAAACAATTTATTTTTCCTTGTACTAAAGGGTTAGATAACCAACTTCACATTTACTTTTTCGGGCACATCTACAAATGAGGAGAACAGATTTAGGGTCGTGCCCTAGTTTAACCTGCACCAACAATTACTCTCTGCCTTTTAGACAGAGCAGCTATTATTCACACTTGCCTTTGGGATTTTTTTTCAGCTTAAATATTCAGGTAATTGCTTCATAACTTAAAAAAAAATAAAAAATAAAATAATAATAAAAAAAACAACATTGATTACTTGCTATGACCATCTTCAGAGCAGCATTATTATCTGAAATTGATGGATCTGATCCTCATAACAGAATTTACCTAGATTATATGTTTCGTTTGTACTCTTACATTAGTTTGAGTGTTTTCATGTATGTGATCAAGAGGCTGGAAGACACCACTACATGGTCAGGGCATGGGAAAATGCAATACTGAATACTTTTACTTTCTGAATACAAACTAAAATGATCAAGTTTTATAACATCAAGGATTCCTTTCTTAGGCAACAACAAAAAAACAAAAAAAAAAAGCCAAGATTAAATGATGCCTGCCTGAAGCACTGCATGAAAAAGCAAACCTATAATGAAATAAGACCCACTGCTACTATAAAGCTATAAATGAAACCAGACATACCTTGGCTACAAGGATTTTATTGCAGTTGATCTAATGTGACCATATGCTGAGGCATTGGTCATGTGATATTGATTGAAAGGAAGATCAGCCAAATTAGTAATTATACCCAAAGTCAATTCCTCATTTTCAGCAGATTTGGGCACATATATGGCCATTGCACAATTCTTTAACACGGCATCTGTCTTCATGGAATTTTATACTGTTGGATACCTTTCATGATATTAAACCACTGACAGACTAAAAACCAAATACTACACATACATTTTGGGACCCTCGTCCCGATTGGAGCTTGTCCAGATTAATTTCCCAGGATTTTGCCTTTGTCCCGGGAAAATCAGGAATATTTTAGGAAAAAACGGCCAGCGGGCTACAAAAAGATGGCTGCCACCGTCATGAGGATTATTTCCCCTTGTGTTCACTGGAGAGGGGAGGGGCAGCCAATCAGCTTCTCCCCTCTCCACTGAACACACACACACACACACACGAGAGCCAGGAACTGCCGGGAACTGTAGCTGCCGCGCTGCTGGGGGACACAGATCGCTCTGTGGGGAGGGCTCCGCTGCTGCTGCCAGGGACAATGAAGTAAGGAGAGGTCTGTTGCTGGGGTACACAGATCGCTCTGTAAGGAGGGCTCTGCTGCTGCCAGCTGCTAGGGACATTGAAGTAAGGAGGGCTATGTTGCTGGGGGACACAGATCTGTAAGGAGGGCTCCGCTGCTGGGGGACACCAGATGTAAAAGAGCGCTCCAATGCCGGGGACACCAAATTTAAAGGATGGCTCTGCTGCCGGGGACACCAGATGTAAAGGAGGGCTCTGCTGCCGGGGACACCAGATGTAAAAGGAGGGCTCTGCTGCTGGGGACACCAGGTGTAAAGGAGGGCTCTGCTGCTGGGGACACCAGGTGTAAAGGAGGGGTCCGCTGCTGGGGACACCAGATGTAAATTAGGGGCTCTGCTGCCAGGGACACAGATCTGTAAGGAGGGTCTCTGCTTCTGGGGGCACCTGATGCAAGGACGTACTCTGCTGGGGGCACCTGATGGCATCTGGTGGCAGGTGACATGGCAGGTGACACGCTCAGGGGTCCCACTGATTCTGGATTATGGGGAGTTGAAGGATTTCATTCTATATTACAATGTAATAATAGTAATAATGCGCTTCAATCATCCTGACACCACAACAACCATGGTGCTGTGATGATTGAAGCGCTAACTCTGGAATACACATTTCTATTGTGGTGTAGGATCTGGGCCTGCTGTCCCTCCATCCCTCTTTCTTTCATTCTCTCTCCTTCCCTCCTTCTATCCTTCTTTCTCTCTCCCTCCCTCTTTTCCCCTTTCTTAGTCCATTTCTCAATTATCTCAGACTAACCACACCCCCATTTGAGCCACACCCACTATTTCACGTAAACCACGCCCATTTTTCAGCACGGCGCACGAGCCACATTTTTCTTTTTTTGCTATGTCACTCCTACAAACACATGCCCCGTCCCTAATTATAATAAGACTCCGCCTACAGCCAAAAAAGTGTCCCTATACATTTTTTTACAATGTTGGCAACTATGCACATATATATTATTTTACTGCATTACCTATTAAAAGAGAATTATTTTGGCCAAGCTTTATTTCGATACACGCAGCTGTGGGTCAGGAGGATCATTCTGCTACTTTCTGGTTAGTGTGACTGTTCTTGGGTCAGCTGCCTACTTAAAAGAAAGAGGTGATAATGCCAATTTATTTTTTAAATAAGCGGTTGGAGAGCTGACACTGAATTGTTGAAACTAGGAAATAAGTGTGCTACCTACCTGGCTATGCAGTGTAGCCCTTTAAAGGAGAAGTAAAGCCAAAGTTGTTTAGCTCTACTTCTATGGATCACAAGAGTGCAGTTTGTTCTGCACTCCTGTGACCCATTTTCAGCAGACAGCGGGCCAAACCCAGCTGTTGGCTGATTTCACAGAGCCGGTCCAGGCTGGGGCAAAATCGAGACAATCGAGTTGGGATCTGCCCACAACCCTGGACCAGCACCTGTCAGTGAGCCGCTGAAAGCCTGAGCCAGCCACTCCTGCCCCCTCCACTGTCCAGTACTCCAGTGAGTGGGGAGGGGGCAGACAGTAGTGACTGACAGTCATCAGCAGTCAGCTCATGGAGCTGTGAGAACCGAGCAATCAGCGGTCTTAGATCACTCAGTTCTCAGTCTTAAAGCCGACAGGGGACAGATGCAGCATCAGACAGATGCTCAAAAATTTGGTATAAATGGCGCCACCTATAATAAAATTGTGCACAAAATATAGTATAATGACAGCTGCCCCTTTAAGCGTGAGAACACATTAAACTATCAAAAAAACATAAAGTGGGCGCTAGTCTTCCTACACATCGTGCAATCTCTGTCTCAAAACCCTTTTTTGCCATATGCTTGTTTCGTGACTCCAAAAAAACTGAAATGCTCTCATATTAAATATAATATCAATAGTGTGACTTTTCATTAATATAAATAAATTGTGAAAGAAAAAATATTATAATATATATATACACATGCATACACACACATAAGTGTGTGTGTGTATATATATATATATATATATATATATATATATATATATATATATATATACATATATACACATATACACACACACACACACACAAAATAGTCTAAGTTGGCAAAGTAAAATTAGAAAAATATATACATAAAACTATTTTTCAGAAATAAAAAACGTATAACTGGCACGTGCGTATGTATTCACCCCCTTTGTTATGAAGCTCATAAAAAGCTCTGGCGCAACCAATTACCTTCAGAAGTCACATACTTAGTGAAATGATGTCCACCTGTGTGCAATCTAAGTGTCACATGATCTGTCATTACATATACAAACCTTTTTGAAAGGCCCCAGAGGCTGCAACACATAAGCAAGAAGCACCACTAATCAAACACTGCCATTAGGACCAAGGAACTCTCCAAACAAGTAAAGGACAATGTTGTTGAGAAGTACAAGTCAGGGTTAGGTTATAAAAATATATCCAAATCTTTGAGGATTCCTAGGAGCACCATCACATCTATCATAACGAAATGGAAAGAACATGGCACAACAGCAAACCTGCCAAGAAACGGCCGCACACCAAAACTCACGGACCGGGCATGGATGGCATTAATCAGAGAGGCAGCACAGAGACCTAAGGTAACCCTTGAGGAGCTGCAGAGTTCCACAGCAGAGACTGGAGTATCTGTACATAGGACGACAATAGGCCGTACTCTCCATAGAGTTGGGCTTTATGGCAGCGTGTCCAGGAGAAAACCATTACTTTCAGCAAAAAACAAAATGGCTAGTTTTGAGTTTGCGAAAAGGCATATGGGAGACTCCCAAAATGTATGGAGGAAGGTGCTCTGGTCTGATGAGACTAAAATTGAACTTTTTGGCCATGAAAGAAAACGCTATGTCTAGCACAAACCCAACACATCACATCACCCAAAGAACACCATCATGCTGTGGGGATGTTTTTCAGCAGTCGGGACTGGGAAACTGGTCAGAGTTGAGGGAAAGATGGATGGTGCTAAATACAGGGATATTCTTGAGCAAAACCTGTACCACTCTGTGTGTGATTTGAGGCTAGGATGGAGGTTCACCTTCCAGCAGGACAATGACCCCAAACACAATACTAAAGCAACACTTGAGTGGTTTAAGTGGAAACATGTAAATGTGTTGGAATGGCCTAGTCAAAGCCCAGACCTCAATCCAATAGAAAATCTGTGGTCAGACTTAAATATTGCTGTTCACAAGCACAAAACAACAAGTTAAGAAGTTAATATTTTCAATGTAGTAAATTCCCAAATGAAAAGCAGTGTCTTTTAAGCCTCATACACACGATCGGACTTTGTACAAAACTTTCCTGTGGATTTTTGTACAAAGGGCGTTGGCTATAAACTTGTATTGCATACACACGGCAGGACTTTTTCAGCCAACTTTACCAAATCACGTGGTTTTTCAGCTCTTTACCGCCACCCTTTGGTCAACTTCTGTATTGTTGCCTGATATTGTGTCAATCTCAACTCTTTTATCGGCGAGATTGACACTAAACCTGCGGGGGTGGGGGGGCCCCCGCAGGGCGCCCCCTCCCTCAAAGCACCCACCCCCCATGTTGAGGGCATGCAGCCTGGTACGGTTCAGGAGGGGGGGCGCTCGCCGGGCTGCGTGCTCGGATCGGGGTCTGGTATAGATTTTAGGGGGGACCCCACAGCATTTTTTCAGTGTAGGGGGTTCCCTTTATAATCCATACCAGACCTAAGGGCCTGGTATGACCCGCGACGGGGCTCGCAAGGTGTCAATCTCGCCAATAAAAGCGGCAAGATTGACTTCCTTTTCTAGCCCCGTCGTACCCGAGTCACGTTCAAAATGAATGGACTTGTCCATGTGTGGGCAAGTCCGTTCATTCTGAAAGTCCGCCGTAACTCCGGCGAAAGTCCGTCGGAAAGACGGGCGGACTTAGCCAGCCGGAAAGTCCGGTCGTGTGTGGGCAAGTTCGTCCATTTTAAAGTCCAGCGCACCTGGCGGACAAAGTCCGTCAAAAAGTGTGCCGGACCAAGTATGCCAGAAAGTCCGATCGTGTGTACGTGGCATAAGAAGCATTTGTTATGTGGTAATACAGATGTCAATCCAAAACATACACAGTGGCTAAATTAAAGGAAACAAAGGCATAGGCCTTTTTGAAATTGTTAGTTTCATTGCCATCATGCTAATCTAATAACATCAATTAAATTAGTGAGCAAAAAATAGTGCGCAAATCCAGAATTTTTCTTTTCCCCAGTTCAAACTACTTTGTTCTAGTTCATTAATTCAAAAGTACTGAACACCGTCAAGCACCTACCATTTAGAAAAAAGGGCTCAGCAAAGTCAGCCTATATATTGCTCCAATTAAAATGACTGTATATACAGAACCATTAAAATATATATATATATATATATATATATATATATATATATATATATATATATACACTACCGTTCAAAAGTTTGGGGTCACATTGAAATGTCCTTATTTTTGAAGGAAAAGCACTGTACTTTTAAATGAAGCTAACTTTAAACTAGTCCTAACTTTAAACAAATATACTCTATACATTGCTAATGTGGTAAATGACTATTCTAACTGCAAATGTCTAGTTTTTGGTGCAATATCTACATAGGTGTATAGAGGCCCATTTCCAGCAACTATCACTCCAGTGTTCTAATGGTACAATGTGTTTGCTCATTGGCTCAGAAGGCTAATTGATGATTAGCAAACCCTTGTGCAATCATGTTCACACATCTAAAAACAGTCTAGCTCCTTCCAGAAGCTACAAAACTGACCTTCCTGTGAGCAGATTGAGTTTCTGGAGCATCACATTTGTGGGGTCAATTAAACGCTCAAAATGGCCAGAAAAAGAGAACTTTCATCTGAAACTCGACAGTCTATTCTTGTTCTTAGAAATGAAGGCTATTCCATGCGAGAAATTGCAAAGAAATTGAAGATTTCCTA
Organism: Lithobates septentrionalis; assembly: GCA_037952835.1. Classification (NCBI taxonomy): domain Eukaryota; kingdom Metazoa; phylum Chordata; class Amphibia; order Anura; family Ranidae; genus Lithobates; species Lithobates septentrionalis. Next base: position 4,535,037 of record JBBDGP010001761.1, on the reverse strand, counting down.
CAACGGTGTGTACTACTCCCTTCAGAGGACAGCACAAACAGGCTCTAACCAGAGTAGAAAAAGAAGTGGGAGGCCGCGTTGCACAACTAAGCAAGAAGATAAGCACATTAGAGTCTCTAGTTTGAGAAACAGACGCCTCACAGGTCCCCAACTGGCATCTTCATTAAATAGTACCCGCAAAACACCAGTGTCAACATCTACAGTGAAGAGGCGGCTGCGGGATTTTGGGCTTCAGGGCAGAGTGGCAAAGAAAAAGCCATATCTGAGACTGGCCAATAAAAGAAAAAGATTAAGATGGGCAAAAGAACACAGACATTGGACAGAGGAAGACTGGAAAAAAGTGTTGTGGACGGATGAATCCAAGTTTGAGGTGTTTGGATCACAAAGAAGAACGTTTGTGAGACGCAGAACAAATGAAAAGATGCTGGAAGAATGCCTGACGCCATCTGTTAAGCATGGTGGAGGTAATGTGATGGTCTGGGGTTGCTTTGGTGCTGGTAAGGTGGGAGCTTTGTACAGGGTAAAAGGGATTCTGAATAAGGAAGGCTATCACTCCATTTTGCAACGCCATGCCATACCCAGTGGACAGCGCTTGATTGGAGCCAATTTCATCCTACAACAGGACAATGACCCTAAACACACCTCCAAATTGTGCAAGAACTATTTACAGCAGAAGCAGGCAGCTGGTATTCTATCGGTAATGGAGTGGCCAGCACAGTCACCAGATCTGAACCCCATTGAGCTGTTGTGGGAGCAGCTTGACCGTATGGTACGCCAGAAGTGCCCATCCAACCAATCCAACTTGTGGGAGCTGCTTCTAGAAGCGTGGGGTGCAATTTCTCCAGCTTACCTCAATAAATTAACAGCTAGAATGCCAAAGGTGTGCAATGCTGTAATTGCTGCAAAAGGAGGATTCTTTGATGAAAGCAAAGTTTGATGTAAAAACAATGTTATTTCAAATACAAATCATTATTTCTAACCTTGTCAATGTCTTGACTCTATTTTCTATTCATTTCACAACGTATGGTGGTGAATAAGTGTGACTTTTCATGGAAAACACAAAATTGTTTGGGTGACCCCAAACTTTTGAACGGTAGTGTATATATATATATATATATATATATATATATATATATATTTATTTATTTAGTCTGGCTAATAGAAAATATTGTTTAAGAATATTTCAGATTTATTTTTCCCAGCTAGGCTAACCCTAACGCACACTGTTGGAATAAGGCCTCATACAAATCTATGGGACGTTACGGTGCAGGAAGCACCAAGTAACACTGCAGGAAGCTTCCAGTAGAGTGGTGAGCACTTGGGTGGGGGTTTTAGATTAGAGTGAGGAGTGGGAAATGAGGGATTTTACCTAAACCTGAACACATCCTTCAGCCCTGGTTCACATTGATGCAATTTGACATGTCAAATTGCATGCCAAATCGGCGGCAATTGCCCGCAATGGAACCGTCAGAATCAGTGCGATGCAGTCTTTGCGGTGCAGCACTGATTCCCAAAACTTGTTTCTGTACTACCTTTGGCAATTTCAGGTGCGATTTCAAGACATCTGTGCAGGAATCCGCACAGATGTCTCTGAAATCGTCAGACTGACATGCGGGATTGAAATCGCAGGAGTTCAGCTGAACTCACACAATGCCAATCCCGCAGCAGTGTAAACCTGGGCTAGAAGTGCATTTCCACTTTTGCAGCCAAATTGTGATAGCACCAACTTTAAATTTGTTACATGTTCCCATTCACTTACATTTTGCTTGCGCTTTTCTAGAAACTGCAAAACTGATGTCCTCTGCTTTGTTATGTTGAAGAGGCTAATTATTTAACCACTTTAGCTCCGGAGAGTTTTACCTCCTTTCTGACCAGGCAATTTTTCTGATACATCACTGCGTTACTTTAACTGACAATTGCGCGGTCGTGCAAAATAAAATTGTCTTTTTCCCCACAAATTAGAGCTTTCTTTGGGGGGGCATTTGATCACCTCTGCGGTTTAAATTTTTTGCGCTATAAAACAAAAAAAGACCGACAGTTTTGAAAAAAAACAATATTTTTTTCTGCTTTAAAACACATCCAATAAAATAAATGTAAAAAATCTAATTTCTACATCAATTTAGGCCAATATGTATTCTGCTACATGTTTTTGGTAAAAAAAAAAAAAAAGAAAAAAAGAAGATCCCAATAAGCGTATATTGATTGGTTTGCGCAGAATATCAGTGTTTTTTTTTTTAGTGGGACTGCGACATTGCGGCGGACAAATCAGACACTAAGCGACACTCTTTGGGGACCAGTGACCAAATAGTGATAAGTGCTAAAAAAATGCAGTGTCACTGTTTAAGTGACACTGCCAGGGATGGGGTTAACATCAGGCAATCAAAGGGTTGCTTCTAGGGAGTGCATTCTAACTGTGGGGGGAATGCTGTGACTGGAGGAAAACAGAGATTCTGCCACAAAGTGTTGTAAATGGGCGACCCAGCCTTCCTCTGACGTCACGTGGCAGCAGGGGGGCGGGATTACCCATTTAACAGCTGTTACCGAGAAGAAGCGTCACTCGGCGGTAGCCTCCCATGAAGGCAGAGCTGTTGCAGCTTTTTTTTTTTTTTTTTTTTGGTCCGTCGGGCGGCGTGAGATGGATCTACATCACAGAACATTTTTATTTTTTTACATTTTATTAAAGGACTTGTCCCAAAGTGTCTCCTGTCTTTTTTACTGTTTATGACACTTTTTTGTGAAATGGTAGGGGTTAGGGCTGGGAGATTTCCCCACCCCAAAAAAATCTGCAATTTTTTTATAAAAAACTCGATTCACGATTCGAATCCGATTATTTTTTTATTATATTAAATTAAAGTGCATCAACAAACAAAATTGCAAAGGCAAGCCCTTTCTCTAACCGAAAAGTCAGTGTGAGGTTATCAGAGACTGTGGATATACTGCATGACCGTTATCAGAGACTGCGGATATACTGCATGAGGTTATCAGAGACTGTGGATATACTGCATGAGGTTATCAGAGACTGCGGATATACTGCATGACAGTTATCAGAGACTGCAGATATACTGCATGACGGTTATCAGAGACTGCGGATATATTGCATGACGGTTATCAGAGACTGCGGATATACTACATGACGGTTATCAGAGACTGCGGATATACTACATGACGGTTATCAGAGACTGTGGATATACTGCATGATGGTTATCAGAGACTGTGGATATACTGCACGACGGTTATCAGAGACTGTGGATATACTGCATGAGATTACCTGTGAATTGGGGCCCCGATGACAGCTTTGCAGAGTGCACTGCACAGAGGAAACGTGAGGCTGTATTCGCGCACTAGTTAGCAGAGAGGGGGCGGGGCCGGGAGCTCCACTCGGGACAGTGCCCATCAAAGCTGCCACTGTGCCCAAACACAGCCACTGTGCCCATCAAAGCTGCCACTGTGCCCCTCAAAAGCTGCCACGCTGTCTGAAGAACATGGAAGAGGTGGGCGGAGCTTGTTCACTAGCCGCTGGGGTGGCTGCAGCACGCTATGAATGCTGGGGTGGCCGCAGTCTCTGACTGGCGTCACTGGTTACTAGTTAGACGCCGGGCAGTCGGTGATTCTAGCAAGTGAGCAACCAGTGCAGTCAGTTAGCTTAAGCAGCAGATTGCAGCGCTGAGGATCGGCCCTGGATGGGGTCCTCCATGCAAATAGGGCCCCCGGGCAACTGCCCAGTGTGCCCAATCGAAAAAACGGCCCTGGCCAGTGCCTCACTATGTATACGGTCATTCTGCTGCAGAGGTTCAGCCTATGTTCATCCACTTTACTCATCAGAGATGTATAATTATTGTTAAAGGCTAAGTTTTTTTTTTTTGTTTTTTTTTTAATGAGCACAAGGGACAGTACATACTGTCCATTCAATGAGCAGTGTCTCTTGTGTTGCTGGTTACACTCTCAGGCTAGGTTTGCACTGTTGCACAGGCACAGCAACCCATTCATTTAAAAGAGCCGCTCTATCTGCAGGAAATGCAGAGAAAAGGTCTTGATCCTTTTTCCAAAATGCACTCTCAGGGCAGCCTCATGGCAGCGCTGCGTTTTCAGATGTGTGTTCACGCACTAGCTAGCAGAGAGGGGGCGGGGCCGGGAGCTTCACTCAGAACAGAGCGGCTGTACTGTAGTAAGCAGTGATCGGAGTGGGCACGTCAGTGGAGCTTCTGGCCCCTCCCCCGGACCTCTGTATGGCTGGGGAGCCAGTATAGAGGGGGCAGGGCCGGAAGATCCACTGATGTGCCCACTCCGATCACTGCTCTAACGACAGCCGTTCTTGTCTGAGCATACAGGCTACATGGGGCGGAGTCAGTGCGTCGGTGGAGCTCACGGCCCCCACCCCCTCACTGCTGGCTACATCGGGAATACAGCCTCCAGTGTCCTCTGTGCGCTCTGCAAATCCGAGACTCTGAAGGGAAAGAAAAATTAAAAAAAAGGATTTTCTTCAAATCTGAATCGATTTGAGCTCACAACTCGATTCAGGATTAAAATCGAGGCCAGGATCTGGGGGTCCCCTTGTTAAAGGGGGCTTCCAGATTCCGATAAGCCCCCCGCCCGCAGACCCCCACAACCACCGGGCAAGGGTTGTGGGGATGAGGCCCTTGTCCCCCTCAACATGGGGACAAGATGTTTTGGGGGGCTACTCCAACGCACCCTCCCCATGTTGAGGGCATGTGGCCTGGTACGGTTCTGGATGTGGGGACACTCTCTTGTCTCATCCTATGGTTACTTATGAGTCACCATACAGAGTATGCAAGTGATTTCCCACAGAGGTTACTCACAAAACTCTGCAGAAACAGTAAGTGTTCATGTTGACTGTGACTGTCACTGTAAGGCATCAGGGAACCCATTAGAAGGTTTTGGAGCATTGGAACTGTTGCGGCTTTTTTTTGTCCATCGGGCGGTGTGGATTTACATTGAGGGACATTTTTATTTTTTTATCTTTTAACCACTTCAGCCCCGGAAGATTTGGCTGCTGAATGACCAAGCCATTTTTTATTTCGGCACTGCATCATTTTAACTGAAAATTGCGCGGTCGTGCGTCGCTGTACCCAAACAAAATTGACGTCCTTTTTTTCCCACAAATAGAGCTTTCTTATGGTGGTATTTGATCACCTCTGCGGTGTTTATTTTTTGCGCTATAAACAAAAAAAAGAGGGACAATTTTGAAAAAACACAATATTTTGTACTTTTTGCTATAATAAAATACCCCCATTTTTTTCTCAGTTTAGGCAGATATCTATTCTTCTACATATGTTTGGTAATAAAAAATAAATTAAAAAAAATCGCAATAAGCGTATACTGATTGGTTTGCGCAAGTTATAGAGTCTACAAAATAGGGAATAGATTTAAAGCATTTTTATTATAATTCTTTTTTTTACTAGTAATGGCGGTGATCTACGATTTTTATTGGGGCTGCAACATTATGGCGGACACATCGGACATTTTTGACACATTTTTGGGACCATTGGCATTTATACAGTGATCAGTGCTATAAAAATGCACTGATTACTGTAAAAATGTCACTGGCAGGGAAGGGGTTAACACTAGGGGGCGATCAAGGGGTTAACTGTTCCCTAGTGTGTGTTTCTAATTGAAGGGGAGGGGCTGACTAGAGGAAGTGATGGATCATGGTTCCTAGCTAATAGGAACACACAATCTATCATTCCTCTCAGAACAAAACATGGATTTGTGTGTTGACACACACTCGTCCCGGTTCTGTCTCTCGTGCTCTTGATCGCTTGTGGCCGGCGGTCATCGCGACCATCGGCCACGAACATCGACACCCCCGCTGTGCAGCGGGCACGCGCCTACTATCCCAATCCCGCGACCCGACGTATAGCTACGAACATTCGGGCCGACCTGCCGCAGTAATATGATGGCGGCTGGTCAGCAAGCTGTTAATAAAGGACTGGTCCCAAGCAGCCTCGTCTTTTTTTCCCATTTTTGACACTTTTTTTTTTAAATGGTAGGGTTACAATGTACCCTGTTACCAATTCACATGGGTGGGCTGTGATCTGGGGGTCCCCTTGTTAAAGGGGGCTTCCATATTCCAATAAGACCCGCGCCCGCATACCCTCACAACCACCGGGCAAGGGTTTTGGGGATGAGGCCCTTGTCCCCATCAACATGGGGACAAGGTGCTTTGGGGTCAGACCCCAAAGCACCCTCCCCATGTTGAGGGCAAGTGGCCTGGTACGGTTCAGGAGGGGGGGGGCTCTCACCCCCCATCTTTTCCTGCGGCCTGCCAGGTTGCGTGCTCGGATAAAGGTCTGGTATGGATTTTGGGGGGGACTCCCACTCAATTTTTTTTTTCATTTTTGGTTCGGAGTTCCCCTTAATATTCATACCAGACTCAAAGGGCCTGGTGATATACTGGGGGGGAACCAAATCCGTTTTTTTCAATGAGTTTTATCTACATTGCCGAGACCCGACAATTCATTACAGCTGCGATCAGTTTTAAATTACTTTTTTGCTTTAGAAATGTCATTTTGCCACAGTACTGTTGTTCTAAACACAGGAAAACTGTGCCACTTTACAGGCATACTATAGACACCCCCCAAGCATGATATTTAAAGGAATATTTCATTTTTGTTGTTTCTCTTTAAACATTATTAAAATCACTGCTCTCGAAAACAGGCAGTTCTTAAAAAATTGTTTGCATCGATACATGTCCCCTGCATATATTTGCATACTTGCATATAAGCCTTTAAAATTAGCACTTTTGGTTGTACATGTTAGTGTCCCATAGACTTTAACGTTGTTCCACGGCTTTCGAATTTGCCGCAAACACCACATAATGTTCGTTGTTCACCAAAGTTCGGCCCGAACTTATGCTCGAGCCAAACCGTTCGCCCATACCTATATAGCACCAATAGTTGCACAGCACTTTGCAATATAAAGGGAGACCGTACAGTAACAACACAACTCAACTCAATACAAGAGGGTTAGGAGTGCCCTGCTCCTGAGAGCTTACAACCTAATACCATGATAGGTGGCTGAGTGGGTACTGTAGTTCAGTAAAAGATAATTTGTACTGTAAATAAAGCGCTCCTATAGAGAAATAGAAGAAGAACAGTGGACCAGAAATTATGCCAAATGACAAAAGTAATTAAGAACAGACAAAAGGATTTAGGAAGAAGAACTGCACTTTCAAAAGAGAACCTGTAGAATGTTCATTAGCAGGAAATTAACTGGCAAGGAACAAACTTAGATTATGAACTTTCTTGAAGCCATAAATATAAAGGGCAATTTAATGCCGGTGTGATAATTTGAAATCTCCTAGCACATGCAGTTTATCTCTTGTGTCTGATGATAAAGGGATGTCTGAGACAATGGATGAAAGAAAAAGTCAAATTCCATACCAAGGCACACGTGAATAAAAATAAAATGTCTGTATCCAAGCCTGAGCATTTTAAAATAAAAGTGACTTGATAAATTCACCAAATCATGTTAAACTCATTTAAAGTGAACCTGTAATTTGCCTGTGCAGGGAAATTCAAGATGTTCACTTAATTGCCAGCCCCCCCCCCCCATCTGCACAATCTTAGCAATTCTTTGCTCCCCCACTGCTCCACTTGCCCCTTACATTGGTTCTTGCATACCATTCTCTCCCTTATTTGTTGGTGGTTAGGGGGAAAAAGAAAAATAGTGATTTGTGGTTTGTGGTTATGAATATCAAACTCAGGACTACTTAAGTGTGAAATGAAGTGAATGTGGGTCTTTTCAGTGGGATCCAGTATACTTGTCATCACTTTGGACATTGAAAAAAGAAAACAAAAAAAAAAAGAAGTATAGGTCACCTCAGTTTAAACATCAGGGACAATTTTATTCTATCTAATTTCATCTCACAATTTAATTAATCAGGCCTGATTGTATTGCTTTATACTGTATAACAACCATAAAGCTCTATAGTTCAAAGAATAAAACCTGCAACTTGTGGTCAAGCTTCAGGTGCCATCATTTACTTGATTTAGAAATATAAGATACTCAGGTCTGTTGTACATAGCTGCCAACAGTCCACCAAGAATTTGGGACATAATAAAAAAACATATTTAACTGCACCATGTAGCTGAGATTTGGACCTGCAAATTAATTTAAGCCATTTGTAAACCAGTGTTGAAAATATATTTTTTTAAATATAGTGTAAACAATGGATAGCTGAGCCTTCTGTTTCAGAACATGATGCATAAACTCAGAGTTGACTCAACAGTAAAGCAGATGGGATGGCTTACATCATCTTAATGCACCTAATAAGACTAATACAACACCATAGCTTAATAGCAGTTACATTAATTAGTGAATTGGATTTCAGAGGACTTTTAATATGCTTAGATAGGACAGGCAACATTGACCATACAGCAGTGAGGTGCAGACTCAAACCTGACAGAGAAGGCACAGTAAAGAAGGTTGCCATTATTTGATCTATCATACTATGTAAAAAAACTAAATATATGTTGTAACAAAGTAACCTCAAGGGAAATGGAAAGCGTGGATCAACAGTCCTGTGTGGGTCACAGCCAGCCTGAGTGGGAGGGGGGGGGGGGGGGAGGGTGTAAGGAGCCCAAACTATATTAGGCTAAGATAAGGTAATAATTCAAAATACAAAATACAACTTAAACAAACTATGAGATAACACCACAGACCTGGTAATCCTACCTAGAGTCAATAATTGTTGGGTTGGCAAGACTACAACTACATTGGCAAGGCTGTAGGGGCCAAGTCAGCCCTTGCAGTATATAGTTGGTGGGGCCAGTCTAAGAAAAGAGAAAGAAGACAAAAGAGCAGGCACGTCTGATTTTGGTGCAAGCATATGTTCCATAAATTCTTGCCATCTGGAATTGAAACAATGGACAAAGATGGAGCGGAACAGTTCCATTTCAAGCTTTTCATGGTATAAGAGGGTTTTCAGCTTGTTTTTGACATCTGATATGTTAGGCCTTACAGGTGATGTCCATTTCTTTAGTATAGCTCTGACAACTAATAAGCAGAAACAGATCCAGTGTATATAGTGATCAAGTCTCTACAGTTGAGTCGGAGTTGTCGGGTGCCATAGTCAAAGTATAAGGAGAGGATCTTTAGGGATAGGACATTGTATGACTCCGAGAATAAAACTGGACACCTGGTCCCAGTAATTTGAGGTGTGAGGACATGACCAAAGACCATGCATGAGAAAAGGCCTGGGCAAACTGCATAGTTGGCAGACAGCTGAGCTATTATATTAAAATAAAATCTAACCAGCTTCAAGTTAAAATGTAACTTTTTTCAAGCTTGATGTAGTTGTAGCCATATTAGTGCCCTTGCAAACATGCAAATAGTATGGTTTAGGAAGGAACGGTTTGTTAAAAAAAAAAAAAAAGCATAATACGGTCTGTGATACTTTTATTTGCACCAACATTCAAATTTTTAGGACAAGCTTTCAGGGTGTACCCCCTTCTTCAAGGTCCAGGCAGTACTAATACACAAAGTTTTGGCAGAATATTAAGCAAGAATCTCTGAGGGAAAAATAACATCAATAACAGCAATCGTAATTAAACTTGAATAGTTAGTGAGAGGGCTATGGACTGTGAGCGGAGAAGAGTCACAGAGGCGAGAGTAGTCAAAAATGTTGGATAGTGATTTTGAAAACCAAGGGCCACATTAAGGCCATTATTCTTTGTGTCAAATAGAATTATCATTCTTGGTTCAAAAGTTTTCCTTTCCTGAGTAGTTTTGAATTCCTCTTTAAGAACCAAAACATTTATGGCTTCCATAGTGTGGTCTGGTAATGAAAAATGATGTCCCACAGATGTGCAGAAATCACTGTACAGAGATTCTACATCCATAGTGTCTAAAAGTGTATTTGGTGATAGTTGCTGTATATTGTTGATCTTGTTCAGAAAATCACTTGCATATTGCAGAAAGCTAGCAGTATTTGTGACTAATGATTTTAATACTTTTTCTACAAGGCCTGAGATCTGTGCTTTAAGTGTGTTCATACCTGTTATGAAGAGTCTGCCTGGACTTCCTGTTTTGTGGGTTTTGGACAGCATGCAGAAGTCCTCATCTTCTGGATTATTCAGTTCTGAATGTAGGTGGCTTGGTAGTGTTTTAATGGGACTCGAGTAAAATCCTGGGTCGGATCATAAACCAGTTTTTATAGTAAGTACTGTAGCAATTGTCAGTTGCCTCTGGCCCTCTTGTATATATTTGTTTATATCCATCACAACAACTACATCCCTATTAGCCCTCTCCCTTACTTATCTTATTAACTATTCAAGTTTAACTGCCATTTCTATGTATCTTGTTTGTGTTTTTCCCCTTAGACATTGTCTTACTTAACATTTTGCAAAAACTTTGTATATCAGTACTGCTTAGACCTTGAAGAAGGGGGTACACCCCGAAAGCTTGTCTTGAAAAGTTGGATGTTAGTGCAAATAAAAAAAAGTTTTACAGACAGTACTCATTTTTAACCACTTCAATACAGGGCATTTTCACCCCCTTCCTGCCTAGACCAATTTTCAACTTTCAGCGCTGTTACATTTTGAATGACAATTGCGCGGTCATGCAACACTGTACCCATATGAAATTTTGATAATTTTTTCCCCCATAAATAAAGCTTTCTTTTGGTGGTATTTGATCACCTCTGCGGTTTTTACTTTTTGCGTTATAAACAAAAAAAGTGTGACAATTTAAAAAAAAAAAAACACATTATTTTATTACTTTTTGCTATATAAAATATCCCATTAAAAAAATACAAAAACAATTTTTTTACTCAGTTTAGGCCGATATGTATTCTTCTACATATGTTTGGTTAAAAAAAAAAAAAAAATCACAATAAGCGTATATTGGTTGGTTTGCGCAAAAGTTATAGCGTCTACAAAATAGGGGATAAATTTATGGCATTTTTATTGTTATTGTTTTTTTACTAGTAATGGTGGTGATCTGCAATTTTTACCATGAGTGCAATATTGCGGAAGACACTTCGGACGCTTTTGACACCATTTTGGGACCATTCACATTTATACAGCGATTACTGTGTAAATGTGACTGACAGGGAAGGGGTTAACACTAGGGGGCAAGGAAGGGGTTAACTGTGTATCCTAGGGAGTGATTCTAACTGTAGGGGCAGGGACTCACAAGGGGAGGAGACCGATCGGTGTTCCTCTGTACTGGGAACACACCATCTGTCTCCTCTCCTCTGACAGGATGTGGATCTGTGTTTACACACAGATCCACGGTCCTGCTGTGTTCACGGGCAATCGCGGGTGCCCGGTGGACATTGCGGCATCACTGGGCACGCGCATGGGGTACCCAGTGCTGCCGCGGGGGCACGTGCGTGCCCCCTAGAGGCTCAAAAAGTAAAAGATGTCATATGAAGGCGGCCCGGAGGGAAAAAGGGTTACTGCCGCCATCATATGACTATGCGTGGTAGGGAAGTGGTTAAACAAACAGTTCCTTCCTAAACAGTACTATTTGCATAGCATAAAGGTGCTTCTCTAATGGGAAATATGGTAAGCAAAATGCTATTCAAATCTCTAGTTCGTCATATATATCAAATAAAAATGTATGAGTATGCAATGATTGCAAATTCAGCCTCTCCCTGCGCAGAGGTTTTCCACCTCATGGGACAACAATCCAAGCACCAGTAGACAGAGAGCTCATCATTGGAGAGGTTAACCAAGCAGCCGCTACATGTTTTCAACACATACTATTTACAGCATTTGCTGTTGCAAATCTAACCTTTAAAAAATGTCTGCATCACTTGCTGCTACGCACAGACAATGTAACAGTTTACAATAGGGTATCTTCTTAAAGAGTCAAAGTTCTGAATTTCTAGTTAGAACATTCAGAGATTCAGCTTAAGGATTTTTAAATAATGGTTAGCCAGCAACTTTGACACCGAGTAGTTTTTTTGTTTTAAATAAAGAGATTAAAAACTTACAGTATCAAACTTGATGATATATTTTTTCCTGTGGTGTCTATATATTTTGCTCATCCATTCATCCATCCTGAAGATCAGAGCCTTCTATGGAAGATTACTCCCTTGAAAGCTGTTCGGATAAGGTGTCCCATCTATCTTTAGGAAAGCTATGCTGTCCTTGCCTTTCTATAATAAGATTGGTATTGCTTTTTGGTGAGTGCATTTCTTGATTTGGGTGGAGAGAGCACTTGGATTCACATTTTTACATGCACTTGAGAAGTCACTGAGCGTATTATTTATGAAGAAAAATGTGTGGACTGACCATTTATGAACCATTTCGATTGCTGCATAGACATCTGACAGTTAAGATTTGTTAGACAATTTTTTCTGCACACTTATGCAGACTAAGATTTGTTTTCACATATTTGTTTGTTCATCTGTTTGGGATCCGTGATTTATTTAATTTTCATTTTGGGATCACCTTATTTGGTTAAGCATGGTTTTGCACTTTTTATTAGCAGTTAATATTTGAACTAGAGCCGTTGTAGACCGGAATATTTTATTCACCTTTTCTATACATTCTTGGGATGTTTTAACTCAGCTGCTGTTGATTTACTATTATGGATTTGTTTTGTTTTTGGATTGAGGTTTAATTGTACAGTTATATACAGTACTGTATAGAGTGTCTCTGTAGTGAAGAAGGGTTAATATCCTCATCATCGGCACATAAGCAACAAATAAAAGGGCTGAAAAAAAGTAAAATACTCAAGTGGGGTCCGCCTAGATTTTACATCAGATATGTAGCTGTAGATCAGTCTAATCTGATTCATCAGACTCAATGGCCCTCAAAAACATAACTCTGTGTCCTTGGTAGTTTCAAATGGTAAAAGTTTCAGGTGCCAAATGCAGTAGCCTTTTTTTTCCCTGGAGAGGGGGTCTCAGAGTGAACTTTCACTAAATCAAAGGGTCTGAGGAGAGTGTTGAAGGTGTGCTGGATTTTTATTATGCTCAGTGGACACACACTTCATGCCAACTATCCTGGGCATTTTCCATATGACAAGGTTTCACAACCCACAAACCAACATATTATTTAGCAGAATGAAATTATGATTTATTAGATGCCAAACGATCTATTTCTGATGTATTCTATTTTTCTATTTCGTCTTGAAGGTCTAATGTTAGCCTTTTGGGCCCTGTAAATTAGGTGTTTTTGAGGTCTGACAGTTATCCCATTGGTATCTTTTACATTAGTGTATCCACATATTCCATAACACCATTACCTTTAAAGCTATGGAATATGAATTAGAGAGCTGAGATGTATAAAAGTTTAGCTCAAGGTCAATAAACCACACCCACAGATATGTACAGTATTCTTTAGGCTGCATAATTACCAGACTATTTGCGACTTTCAAATTTACGAAAGGGCCTTAGCAGTCTGTTTAAAGACCCTTTTGAAGAGCATGCTAAATAAAGTTTATGATGCTTTTGCGATCAGTCTAACTGGATGTCATTGTCAAATGTGTCTTAAACTGGCTTAAAGAAGAACTTTGCCTTCTCCAATGATAATTGTCCTTTTCCTTCACAAATAAGCTTCATGCCTGCCCAGCGAATCCTGAAAGAAATCCCCCAAAAGCTGCTGAATGCTGGGTCCCAATCCCCCATCTTCTTTGAGGACGTCATCTGGAGCCCTGCTGTCTCTTCCAGGTGTGTATGCACCTACACACTCTATATATAGACTTGTGATATTATTTTATAGTTTTTACACAGATTGCGCTGCAATTTGTTTATATAGAATTTCAGCTGATGGATGTGGGAACACTTCAGTGCTGGCAAGTGGTGCAATATAAGTGTGGTAGCATAGGCATATACAAATTTTTAAGTTTCAATTCTAATGGGGTAATAAAAAGTGTTTACAATTGAAATAAACAATTAGCAAAATTGACAACAAAAAGAACCTACTTTTTTTGTTCCAGATGCAATATGCACGCACATACAGGCTTGATATCTGTGATGCAAATCTGTAATATCTTCCCCGTTTTCAGTCCAAGACACAAATTTTTTACTTCCAGATGCAATGTGCTTGCTCTGTCTCTCAGAAATTGTGGCCTATCTGATTAAGGTATACAGTATATTTATACAATAAAGGGGATATGTTTATATTAACGTGGTACAGTGAAAGTCAAGTTATATGCATTTGCGATTTTCTTTTAAATCTGAAACAGACACCAATGTTTTTTTTCCCAGATGCAATAGGTCTGCTCATTCAGGCCTGTCCAAAAAGGCCTAATAGCTGTGGTGGCGTTGTTTCATCCAGAGTTATCCAGAAGGATAAGCCCCTGGTTTCAGTCACCCTTTCTTGGGCTGAGTCGTCCATTGAGAAACAAGCTCTAACCACTTACGGACCGCCCGCTGCAGTTTTACGGCGGGTGTTTGAAGGAGGACATCTTTCTTATGGCAGCAGCTAGCTGCCATAACCCCGGTATCTGCTTCTTCAGCGGGCAGTCGGCTACAAGATAAATGTGGTCTCTGTGGCGGATTCACCGCGAGATCACTTTTATCGGTGGCGGGAGAGGCTCACCCCCTCCCGCCGCGATCCGGTGCCCTCCGCCGCTTACTGGAGTTGTTGGCAGCAGTGGAGGCGATCGCGTCCTGTCACTAGCTGGGTATGGAGACACGTGAGGGGAAGATGGCCCCCACCCATCTCCATACAATTGATGGATGGAAGCGACGTAAAAACGTCACTTCCGCCCTCAGCTCTTTTTATTGCATTTTAGTCTAAATATGAGATCTGAGGTCTTTTTGACCCCAGAGCTCATATTTAAGAGGTCCTGTCATGCTTTTTTTCTATTACAAGGGATGTTTACATTCCTTATAATAGGAATAAAAGTGACAATTTAACCACTTGACGACCGCCTCACGCCGATGTACGTCGGCAAAGTGGCACGGACAGGCAAAATCACGTACAGGGTACGTGATTTGCCTTCCGCGGGTGGGGGGTCCGATCGGACCCCCCCCGGTGCCCGAGGCGGTCGTCGTTTGTCCAGCGGCGATCGGTGGTGAGGGGGAGACCATCCGTTCGTGGCCCCCCCCTCGCGATCGCCGCCGGCCAATCGAATCATTCCTTTGCTGCTGTATGCTAAACAGCAGCAAAGGAAATGATGTCATCTCTCCTCGGCTCGGTAATTTCCGTTCCGGCCCGAGGAGAGAAGACATCAATGTGAGTGCACCAACACACACACACACACAGTAGAACATGCCAGGCACACAAAACACCCCGATCCCCCCCCCGATCGCCCCCCGATCCCCCCCCAATCACCCCCCCCCCCCTGTCACAAACTGACACCAGCAGTTTTTTTTTTTTTTTTCTGATTACTGCATAGTGTCAGTTTGTGACAGTTACAGTGTTGGGACAGATACTGTTACCCCCCTTTAGGTCTAGGGTACCCCCCTAACCCCCCCTAATAAAGTTTTAACCCCTTGATCACCCCCTGTCACCAGTGTCACTAAGCGATCATTTTTCTGATCGCTGTATTAGTGTCGCTGGTGACGCTAGTTAGGGACATAAATATTTAGGTTCGCCGTCAGCGTTTTATAGCGACAGGGACCCCCATATACTACCGAATAAATGTTTTAACCCCTTGATTGCCCCCTAGTTAACCCTTTCACCACTGATCACCGTATAACCGTTACGGTTGACGCTGGTTAGTTTGTTTATTTTTTATAGTGTCAGGGCACCCGCCGTTTATTACCGAATAAAGGTTTAGCCCCCTGATCGCCCGGCGGTGATATGCGTCGCCCCAGGCAGCGTCAGATTAGCGCCAGTACCGCTAACACCCACGCAAGCAGCATACACCTCCCTTAGTGGTATAGTATCTGAACGCATCAATATCTGATCCGATCAGATCTATACTAGCGTCCCCAGCAGTTTAGGGTTCCCAAAAACGCAGTGTTAGCGGGATCAGCCCAGATACCTGCTAGCACCTGCGTTTTGCCCCTCCGCCCGGCCCAGCCCAGCCCACCCAAGTGCAGTATCGATCGATCACTGTCACTTACAAAAGACTAAACGCATAACTGCAGCGTTCGCAGAGTCAGGCCTGATCCCTGCGATCGCTAACAGTTTTTTTGGTAGTATTTTGGTGAACTGGCAAGCACCAGCCCCAGGCAGGGTCAGGTTAGCGCCAGTACCGCTAACACCCACGCACGCAGCATACGCCTCCCTTAGTGGTATAGTATCTGAACGGATCAATATCTGATCCGATCAGATCTATACTAGTGTCCCCAGCAGTTTAGGGTTCCCAAAAACGCAGTGTTAGCGGAATCAGCCCAGATACCTGCTAGCACCTGCGTTTTGCCCCTCCGCCCGGCCCAGCCCACCCAAGTGCAGTATCGATCGATCACTGACACTTACAAAACACTAAATGCATAACTGCAGCGTTCGCAGAGTCAGGCCTGATCCCTGCGATCGCTAACAGTTTTTTTGGTAGTATTTTGGTGAACTGGCAAGCACCAGCCCCAGGCAGCGTCAGGTTAGCGCCAGTACCGCTAACACCCACGCGCGCACTGTACACCACCCTTAGTGGTATAGTATCTGAACGGATCAATATCTGATCCGATCAGATCTATACTAGCATCCCCAGCAGTTTAGGGTTCTCACAAACGCAGTGTTAGCGGGATCAGCCCAGATACCTGCTAGCACCTGCGTTTTGCCCCTCCGCCCGGCCCAGCCCACCCAAGTGCAGTATCGATCGATCACTGACACTTACAAAACACTAAATGCATAACTGCAGCGTTCGCAGAGTCAGGCCTGATCCCTGCGATCGCTAACAGTTTTTTTGGTAGTATTTTGGTGAACTGGCAAGCACCAGCCCCAGGCAGCGTCAGGTTAGCGCCAGTACCGCTAACACCCACGCACGCACTGTACACCACCCTTAGTGGTATAGTATCTGAACGGATCAATATCTGATCCGATCAGATCTATACTAGCATCCCCAGCAGTTTAGGGTTCTCACAAACGCAGTGTTAGCGGGATCAGCCCAGATACCTGCTAGCACCTGCGTTTTGCCCCTCCGCCCGGCCCAGCCCAGCCCACCCAAGTGCAGTATCGATCGATCACTGTCACTTACAAAAGACTAAAATGCATAACTGCAGCGTTCGCAGAGTCAGGCCTGATCCCTGCGATCGCCAACAGATTTTTTGGTAGCGTTTTGGTGAACTGGCAAGCGCCAGCGGCCTAGTACACCCCGGTCGTAGTCAAACCAGCACTGCAGTAACACTTGGTGACGTGACGAGTCCCATAAGTGCAGTTCAAGCTGGTGAGGTGGCAAGCACAAGTAGTGTCCCGCTGCCACCAAAAAGACAAACACAGGCCCGTCGTGCCCATAGTGCCCTTCCTACTGCATTCGCCAATCCTAATTGGGAACCCACCGCTTCTGCAGCGCCCGTACTTCCCCCATTCACATCCCCAACCAAATGCAGTCGGCTGCATGAGAGGCATTTTCTTTATGTCCTCCCGAGTACCCCTACCCAGCGAACGCCCCCAAAAAAGATATTGTGTCTGCAGCTAGCGCGGATATAGGCGTGACACCCGCTATTATTGTCCCTCCTGTCCTGACAATCCTGGTCTTTGCATTGGTGAATGTTTTGAATGCTACCATGCACTAGTTGAGTATTAGCGTAGGGTACAGCATTGCACAGACTAGGCACACTTTCACAGGGTCTCCCAAGATGCCATCGCATTTTGAGAGACCCGAACCTGGAACCGGTTACAGTTATAAAAGTTAGTTACAAAAAAAAGTGTAAAAAAAAAAAAAAAATATATATATATATATATATATATATATATATATATATATATATATATATATATATATATATATATATATATATATATATATATAAAATAAAAAAAAATAGTTGTCGTTTTATTGTTCTCTCTCTCTCTATTCTCTCTATTGTTCTGCTCTTTTTTTTACTGTATTCTATTCTGCAATGTTTTATTATGTTTGCTTTTCAGGTATGCAATTTTTTATACTTTACCGTTTACTGTGCTTTATTGTTAACCATTTTTTTGTCTTCAGGTACGCCATTCACAACTTTGAGTGGTTATACCAGAATGATGCCTGCAGGTTTAGGTATCATCTTGGTATCATTCTTTTCAGCCAGCGGTCGGCTTTCATGTAAAAGCAATCCTAGCGGCTAATTAGCCTCTAGACTGCTTTTACAAGCCGTGGGAGGGAATGCCCCCCCCCCACCGTCTTCCGTGTTTTTCTCTGGCTCTCCTGTCTCAACAGGGAACCTGAAAATGCAGCCGGTGATTCAGCCAGCTGACCATAGAGCTGATCAGAGACCAGAGTGGCTCCAAACATCTCTATGGCCTAAGAAACCGGAAGCTATGAGCATTTTATGACTTAGATTTCGCTGGATGTAAATAGCGCCATTGGGAAATTGGGGAAGCATTTTATCACACCGATCTTGGTGTGGTCAGATGCTTTGAGGGCAGAGGAGAGATCTAGGGTCTAATAGACCCCAATTTTTTCAAAAAAAGAGTACCTGTCACTACCTATTGCTATCATAGGGGATATTTACATTCCCCGAGATAACAATAAAAATGATTAAAAAAAAATAAAAATGAAAGGAACAGTTTAAAAATAAGATAAAAAAGCAAAAAAATAATAAAGAAAAAAAAAAAAAAAAAAAAAGCATCCCTGTCGCCCCCTGCTCTCGCACTAAGGCGAACGCAAGCGGCGGTCTGTCGTCAAACGTAAACAGCAATTGCACCATGCATGTGAGGTATCACCGCAAAGGTTAGATCGAGGGCAGTAATTTTTGCAGTAGACCTCCTCTGTAAATCTAAAGTGGTAACCTGTAAAGGCTTTTAAAGGCTTTTAAAAATGTATTTATTTTGTTGCCACTGCACGTTTGTGCGCAATTGTAAAGCATGTCATGTTTGGTATCCATGTACTCGGCCTAAGATCATCTTTTTTATTTCATCAAACATTTGGGCAATATAGTGTGTTTTAGTGCATTAAAATTTAAAAAAGTGTGTTTTTTCCCCAAAAAATGCGTTTGAAAAATCGCTGCGCAAATACTGTGTGAAAAAAAAAAATGAAACACCCACCATTTTAATCTGTAGGGCATTTGCTTTAAAAAAATATATAATGTTTGGGGGTTCAAAGTAATTTTCTTGCAAAAAAAAAAAACTTTTTCATGTAAACAATAAGTGTCAGAAAGGGCTTTGTCTTCAAGTGGTTAGAAGAGGGGGTGATGTGTGACATAAGCTTCTAAATGTTGTGCATAAAATGCCAGGACAGTTCAAAACCCCCCCAAATGACCCCATTTTGGAAAGTAGACACCCCAAGCTATTTGCTGAGAGGCATGTCGAGTCCATGGAATATTTTATATTGCGACACAAGTTGCGGGAAAGAGACAATTTTTTTTTTTTTTGCACAAAATTGTCACTAAATGATATATTGCTCAAACATGCCATGGGAATATGTGAAATTATACCCCAAAATACATTCTGCTGCTTCTCCTGAGTACGGGGATACCACGTGTGAGACTTTTTGGGAGCCTAGCCGCGTACGGAACCCCGAAAACCAAGCACCGCCTTCAGGCTTTCTAAGGGCGTGAATTTTTGATTTCTCTCTTGACTGCTTATCACAGTTTCGGAGACCATGGAATGCCCAGGTGGCACAAACCCCCCCAAATGACCCCATTTTGGAAAGTAGACACCCCAAGCTATTTGATGAGAGGTATAGTGAGTATTTTGCAGACCTCACTTTTTGTCACAAAGTTTTGAAAATTGAAAAAAGAAAAAAAAAAAAGTTTTTTCTTGTCTTTCTTCATTTTCAAAAACAAATGAGAGCTGCAAAATACTCACCATGCCTCTCAGCAAATAGCTTGGGGTGTCTACTTTCCAAAATGGGGTCATTTGGGGGGGTTTTGTGCCACCTGGGCATTCCATGGCCTCCGAAACTGTGATAGGCAGTGAAGAGTGAAATCAAAAATTTTCACCCTTAGAAATCCTGAAGGCGGTGATTGGTTTTCGGGGTCCCGTACACGGCTAGGCTCCCAAAAAGCCCCACACATGTGGTATCCCCGTACTCAGGAGAAGTAGCTAAATGTATTTTGGGGTGCAATTCCACATATGCCCATGGCCTGTGTGAGCAATATATCATTTAGTGACAACTTTGTGCAAAAAAAAAAAAAAAAAATGTGTCACTTTCCCGCAACTTGTGTCAAAATATAAAATATTCCATGGACTCAATATGCCTCTCTGGAAATAGCTTGGGGTGTCTACTTTCCAAAATGGGGTCATTTGGGGGGGTTTTGTGCCACCTGGGCATTCCATGGCCTCTGAAACTGTGATAGGCAGTAAAGAGTGAAATCATAAATTTACGCCCTTAGAAATCCTGAAGGCGGTGATTGGATTTCGGGGCCCCGTACGCGGCTAGGCTCCCAAAAAGTCCCACACATGTGGTATCCCCATATTCAGGAGAAGCAGCAGAATGTATTTTGGGGTGCAATTCCACATAGGCCCATGGCCTGTGTGAGCAATATATCATTTAGTGACAACTTTTTGTAAATATTTTTTTTTTTTTGTCATTATTCAATCACTTGGGACAAAAAAAAAAATATTCAATGGGTTCAACATGCCTCTCAGCAATTTCCTTGGGGTGTCTACTTTCCACAATGGGGTCATTTGGGGGGGTTTTGTACTGCCCTGCCATTTTAGCACCTCAAGAAATGACATAGGCAGTCATAAACTAAAAGCTGTGTAAATTACAGAAAATGTACCCTAGTTTGTAGACGCTATAACTTTTGCGCAAACCAATAAATATACGCTTATTGACATTTTTTTTACCAAAAACATGTGGCCGAATACATTTTGGCCTAAATGTATGACTAAAATTGAGTTTATTGGATTTTTTTTATAACAAAAAGTAGAAAATATCATTTTTTTTCAAAATTTTCGGTCTTTTTCCGTTTATAGCGCAAAAAATAAAAACCGCAGAGGTGATCAAATACCATCAAAAGAAAGCTCTATTTGTGGGAAGAAAAGGACGCAAATTTCGTTTGGGTACAGCATTGCATGACCGCGCAATTAGCAGTTAAAGCGACGCAGTGCCAAATTGGAAAAAGACCTCTGGTCCTTAGGCAGCATAATGGTCCGGGGCTCAAGTGGTTAAAGAAAAAAAAAAAACTGTAAAGATAAAAAATAAAAGGTAAAATAAATAAGAAAAAAATAAAAAAATTGTTAAAACGCGCCCCGCCCCGATGAGCTCACGCGCAGAAGCGAACGCATACGTGAGTAGGGCCCGCATATGAAAATGGTGTTCAAACCACACATGTGAGGTATCGCCACGATCGGTAGAGTGAGAACAATAATTCTAGCCCTAGACCCCCTCTGTAACTTAAGACATGCAATTTGCAGAATTTTTTAAACGTCGCCTATGGAGAATTTTAAGGTTAAAAGTTTGTCGCCATTCCATGAGCGGGCGCAATTTTGAAGCATGACATGTTGGCTATCAATTGACTCGGTGTAACATTATCGTTTAACATTATAAAAAAATTGGGCTAACTTTACTGTTATCTTATTTTTTCATTCAAAAAAGTGTATTATTTCCAAAAAAAATGCGCTTGTAAGACCACTGCGCAAATGCGGTGTGACAGAAAGTATTGCAACGACAGCCATTTTATTCTCTAGGGTGTTAGAAAAAAAATTGTATAAGGTTTGGGGGTTCTAAATAATTTTCTAGCAAAATAAACTGTTTTTAACTTGTAAACAACAAATCTCAGAAAAAGGCTCGGTCCTTAATCGACTCTGGGGCTGCAGGCCTGTTCATTGATGCTGTCTTTGAAACGAAGCACTCGATTCCGCTGCAGTGTGACACTCTACTTGCCATTGAGGCTCTTGACGGGAGACCTCTACAGCCTGCCCATGTGACTCATGAGACGGTTCCATTGTCCATGGCCGTAGGGGCTCTTCACCATGAGAATCCAATTCCAAGTTATTTCCTCACCTAAGTTTCTGCTGGTTATTGGTTATCCTTCGTTACAGAGGCACTCACTCTCCTCCCTGCCAGAGGAGTACCACAATTTTAGCAATGTCTTTGACAAAGGTCAAGCCGGTAGTTTACCTCCACACTGGCCGTATGATTGCGCAATTGACCTTCAACCTGGTGCCATACCCCCTTGTGGCCAGGTTTACCCTTTGTCGGTCTTGGAGGATAAGGCCATGGAGGAGTACGTTGCAGACTAGGGATGAGCCAAACACCCCCCAGTTCAGTTCGCACCAGAACTTGCGAACAGACCAAAACTTTGCACGAACATTAGAACCCCATTAAAGTCCATGGGACTCGAACGTTCAAAATCAAAAGTGCTAATTTTAAAGGCTAATTTGCATGGTATTGTCCTAAAAAGGGTTTGGGGACCCGGGTCCTGCCCCAGGGCACTTGTATCAATGCAAAAAAAAAGTTTTAAAAATGGCCGTTTTTTTCGGGAGCAGTGATTTTAATAATGCTTAAAGTCAAACAATAAAAGTGTAATATTTCTTTAAATTGCGTACATGGGGGGTGTCTATAGTATGCCTGTAAAGGGGCGCATGTTTCCCGTGTTTAGAACAGTCTGACAGCAAAATGACATTTCAAAGGAAAAAAAGTCATTTAAAACTACTCGCGGCTATTAATGAATTGCCGGTCCGACAATACACATAAAAGTTCATTGATAAAAACTGCATGGGATTTCCCCACAGGGGAACCCCGAGCCAAAATAAAAAAAAACTGGCGTGGGGGTCCCCCTTAATTCCATACCAGCCCTTCAGGTCTGGTATGGATATTAAGGGGAACCCTGCGCCAAAATTAAAAAAAATGACGTAGGGGTCCCCCCAAAAATCCATACCAGACCCTTATCCGATCACGCAACCTGGCAGGCCGCAGGAAAAGAGGGGGGGACGAGAGAGCGCCCCCCCTCCTGAACCGTACCAGGCCACATGCCCTCAACATTAGGAGGGTGCTTTGGGGTAGCCCACCAAAGCACCTTGTCCCCATGTTGATGAGGACAAGGGCCTCATCCCCACAACCCTTGGCCGGTGGTGGTGGGGGTCTGCGGGCGGGGGGCTTATCGGAATCTGGAAGCCCCCTTTAACAAGGGGACCCCCAGATCCTGCCCCCCCCTGTGTGAAATGGTAAGGGGGTACCCCTACCATTTCACAAAAAAACGGTCAAAAATGTTAAAAATGACGAGACAGTTTTTGACAATTCCTTTATTTAAAGTCTTCTTTTTTCCATCTTCTATCTTCTTTCTTCTATCTTCCTTCAGTTTTTTACTCCATCTTCTTCTTCCTCCGATCCTCTGCTTCTTTCTCCTGTGTTCTCGTCGGGCATCTTCTTCTCTTCATCCTCTTCTTCTCTTCATCCTCTTCTTCTCTTCATCCTCTTCTTCTCTTCATCCTCTTCTTCTCTTCATCCTCTTCTTCTCTTCATCCTCTTCTTCTCTTCATCCTCTTCTTCTCTTCATCCTCTTCTTCTCTTCATCCTCTTCTTCTCTTCATCCTCTTCTTCTCTTCATCCTCTTCTTCTCTTCATCTTCTTCTCTTGCCGCTCCGCATCCATGATTGGATGTGAGGCTCCCGCTGTGTGACGCTTCTCGTCTTCTGACTGTTCTTAAATAGCGGAGGGCGGGGCCACCCGGTCACCCCGCCCCCCCCTCTGACGCACGGGGACTTGACGGGGTCTTCCCTGTGGCATTCCCTGTGAAGTCAGAGGGGGGCGGGGGTCACCCGTTACGTAACCCCGCCCTCTTCTGACGTCACGGGGAATGCCACAGGGAAGTCCCGGTCAAGTCCCCATGTGTCAGAGGGGGGTGGGGTCACCAGGGGGCTCCGCCCCCCATTATTTGAGAACCGTCAGAAGAGGAGAAGCGTCACACAGCAGGAGCCTTTCTCCATGCCATCATGGATGCGGAGCGGCCTGAAAAGAAGATGAAGACAAGAAGATGAAGAGAAGAATATGAAGAGAGAAGCGTCACACAGAAAGAAGATAGAAGAAGCATTTAAATAAAGGAATTGTCAAAAACTGTCTCGTCATTTTTAACACTTTTTTATTGAAACGGTAGGGTACTTTTGTACCCCCTTACCATTTCACACAGGGGGGAGGGCTGGAATCTGGGGGTCCCCTTGGGGGACCACGGGTGTTAGCTTTTATATGCCGGCTTTAACATTTGAATCTACTGTCTGCAGAGTTATGCGCTCTGCTTTTTTGTAGCAATAAATATATTTAACTATATTACACCATCGGAGCTTGTTTTTTGCCCCCTCTTGCACCCACGGCTCTTGGGACCTACCAAGTGGCTCTCTCCAGACTGACACGCTGGACACGCTGGAATTGCCTCCTGTCAGAACGAGGACCCAAACACCGCCATCCATCTGTCCCTGCACACCTATAAGACCTTGCTATTAAGGAGGTCCATCTTGTCCAGTAAGGGTTCATCCTTATTGTCCTCTGAAGTCACCAGTTGCTGGGATCCTTTTTCATACTTCCTCCCTCGCTCTTCACCTATATGGCCTGTATTTATACGAACTGTGGATGTGTGATCCCTCTCCGTGTAATTTGTGTTTCTTCACTGGACTTTTATTGAACCTTTTTTGAATGGACTTTTTTTCTTTTATTACTTTTTTCTGTCAATGATTATGTATGAATTTTGAAAATAATCTTGTTATTCCTTAGTAATCATTTTTTGTGTAAGATCACTGAATGCACATTCATTTACACTTATTTGTATAATTTATTCATTAGCACTTTTTGATACTCATCATACACAGTATTTATTATTTATTGAGTTATTACACTGACATTTTTTTCACTGGATTGTAAGCGCACTTAGTCCATTCCTCTTAGTTTATTACACTGATATTAGTGTTTTTTCTGTTGCAGCTGCAATCTGAGGTTTTTTACAGATCTTTAGCGCGGTTTTCTTTTTTTCTTTATATCTGTGGCATTCCCTCTGACGTCACCGGGAATGCCACTTGGAAGTCCCCATGTGTCAGAGGGGGCGGGGTCAACAGGTGGCCCCACCCTCCGCTATTTAAGAACAGTCAGAAGACGAGAAGCGTCACACAGCGGGAGCCTCCCATCCAATCATGGATGCGGAGCGGCCCGAAAAGAAGATGAAGAGAAAAAGATGAAGAGAAAAAGATGAAGAGAAAAAGATGAAGAGAAAAAGATGAAGAGAAAAAGATGAAGAGAAAAAGATGAAGAGAAGGAGATGAAGAGAAGGAGATGAAGAGAAGGCGATGAAGAGAAGGAGATGAAGAGAAGGAGATGAAGAGAAGGAGATGAAGAGAAGGAGATGCCGCGGAGGGAGATGCCGCGGAGGGAGATGCCGGACGAGAAAACCAGAGAAAGAAGCAGAGGATCGGAGGAAGGAGATGGAGGAAAAAAACCGAAGTAAGATAGAAGAAAGAAGATGGAAGATGGAAAAAAGAAGACTTTAAATAAAGGAATTGTCAAAAACTGTCTCTTGTAATTTTTAACATTGTTGACAGTTTTTTTGTGAAATGGTAGGGGTACTTTTGTACCCCCTTACCATTTCACACAGGGGGGCTGGGATCTGGGGTCCCCTTGTTAAAGGGGGCTTCCAGATTCTGATAAGCCCCCCGCCCGCAGACCCCCACAACCACCGGCCAAGGGTTGTGGGGATGAGGCCCTTGTTCTCATCAACATGGGGACAAGGTGCTTTGGTGGGCTACCCCAAAGCACCCTCCCAATGTTGAGGGCATGTGGCCTGGTACGGTCCAGGAGGGGGTGGCGCTCTCTCGCCCCCCCCCTTTTTTCCTACGGCCTGCCAGGTTGCGTGCTCGGATAAGGGTCTGGTATGGATTTTTGGGGGGACCCCACGCCAATTTTTTAAAAAAAATTGGCGCGGGGTTCCCCTTAAAATCCATACCAGACCTGAAGTTTCTGGTATAAATTTTGAGGGGGACCCCTACGTCATTTTTTTTTTTAAATTTTGGCGCGGGGTTCCCCTTAATATCCATACTAGACCTGAAGGGCCTGGTATGGAATTTAGGGGGACCCCCACGCCAGTTTTTTTTGGCTCGGGGTTCCCCTGTGGGGAAATCCCATGCAGTTTTTATCAATGAACTTTTATGTGTATTGTCGGACCGGCAATTCATTAATAGCCGCGAGTAGTTTTAAATGACGTTTTTTCCTTTGAAATGTCATTTTGCTGTCAGACTGTTCTAAACACGGGAAACATGCGCCCCTTTACAGGCATACTATAGACACCCCCCAGGTACGAAATTTAAAGGAATATTACACTTTTATTGTTTGACTTTAAGCGTTAAAATCACTGCTCCTGAAAAAATGGCCGTTTCTAAAACTTTTTTTTGCATTGATCCATGTTCCCTGGGGCAGGACCCAGGTCCCCAAACACTTTTTATGACAATACCATGCATATAAGCCTTTAAAATTAGCACTTTTGATTTCTCCCATAGACTTTTTAAAGGGTATTCCGCGGCTTTTCGAATTTGCCGCGAACACACCAAATTGTTCGCTGTTCGGCGATATGGCAAACAGCCGATGTTCGAGTCGAACAGGAGTTTGACTCGAACTCGAAGCTCATCCCTATTGCAGACGCACTTTCTCAAGCTTTTATCTGCAAATCCTCGTCTCCTGCTGGTGCTGGTTTCTTCTTTGTGAAGAAAAGTGGTGAACTGAGACCTTGTGTTGAATATAGGGGTCTCAATCGTTTCACGATTAAGAATGCCTATGCGATTCCGTTGATTACGGAGTTATTTGACCGCCTCAAGGGAGCAACGGTTTTGAGAGGGGCATGCAATTTCATGGGGGTTAAGGAGAGCGATGAGTGGAAAACTGCGTTTAATACCAGAACAGGCCATGAGTGCCTCAATGCCTTTTGGCCTTTGTAACTCCAGTTTTCCTGGAATATATTAACAATGTCCTCTGAGATTTGTTGCAGTTATGTGTGGTGGTTTATCTCAATGATATCCTCATATTTTCTCAAGTCCCTGGAGAGCCACCACACAGATGGCTGTCGTGCGCTTCAGAAACTAAGAGAACAATCTCTATTGTAAACTGAAGAAGTGCGAATTCCGTCATGAACAGGTTAAATTCCTGGGTTATGTCATTTCCACTTCTGGTTTTTCAATGGACCCAGAGAAACTTTCAGCAGTCCTACAGTGGCCCCGACCCCCTCTGCATCGTTTCCTGTGCTTTGCCAACTGTTATTGGAAGTTTATTTGTAACTTCTCGTCTCTGGTCAAGCCCCTGACTGAAATGACCAGAAAGGAGGGTAACCCACAGAGTTGGTCTCTGGAGTCCATTAAGGCCTTTGGGAGTCTCAAGGCTGCCTCTGTTTCTGCTCCTGTGTTGGCACATCCTGATCCTACGTTATCTTTTTTCCTTGAGGTTGATGCTTCCAAGACTGGTGTTAGCGCCCTTCTGTCTCAATGTCCTACCTCTAAGAGTGCTATGCATCCTTGTGGCTACTTTTCCAAGAAATTGTCACCTGCGGAGTGTAATTACGAGATTGGTGACAGAGAGCTGTTGGCGATCATTGTAGCCCTGAAAGAATGGAGACATCTCCTCGAAGGTACCACTGTGCGGGTTCTCATTCTTACTGACCATAAGAATCTCACATTCTTGTCTGAGGCTAAACGCCTCTCTCCCAGAAGGGTGCGTTGGGTTCTTTTCTTGTCAAGTTTCCATTACATTGTCTCATTCTCAC
This sequence comes from Lithobates septentrionalis, assembly GCA_037952835.1. Classification (NCBI taxonomy): domain Eukaryota; kingdom Metazoa; phylum Chordata; class Amphibia; order Anura; family Ranidae; genus Lithobates; species Lithobates septentrionalis. Next base: position 4,507,352 of record JBBDGP010001761.1, on the reverse strand, counting down.
CCGGTACGAATAATGTAAGGGCTGACGCCTTGTCGCAACAATTTTCCTCCACTTCGAAGTTGGAATCAGTTTCCGGTTCCTGCAATTCCTCCTTATTGTATTCTGGCTATGGTTTGCACCAGTCTTACTTCTCCTTTGGGTCACAAAATTTCTTGCTGCTCAGGTCATTGCTCCTCCTGAGAAACCTTGTGACCGCTGCTTTGTCCCTGAGAGTCTCTGTACTGCCATGCTCCAGTCTTACCATTCTCCCAAGGCTGCTGGCCACCCTGGGAAGAATCAACTCTTTTGGGCCATTTCCCAACAATTCTGGTGGCCTAGTCCACGGGCTGATATAACTGCCTTTGTAGCTGCCTGTTCCGTGTGTGCTCAGAGTAAGACTCCACAACACCTTCCAGTGGGCCTCCTACAACCCATACCCAATGGAGAGAGGCTCTGGATTCACCTGTCTATGGATTTAATTGTGAAGTTACCCAACTCCCAGGGCAACACAGTTATCCTTATGGTGGTTGACCAGTTCTCAAAGATATGTCATTGTATTCCACTTAAGAAGTTGCCCACTTCTAAGGAACTGGCTTCCATTTTTGCTCGGGAGATCTTTTGCTTACATGGGCTACCCAAGGTGATTGTCTTGGACAGCGGTAGTCAGTTTGTGTCCCGGTTCTGGCGAGCCTTTTGTGCACAGTTGGGAATTCAGCTTGTTTTCTCCTCTGCGTATCACCCGCAGTCTATGGGGGCCGCAGAACGAGCCAAACAGTCCTTGGAGCAATTCCTACGTTGTTATATTTCTGACCATCATAACAACTGGTCAGACCTATTACTGTGGGCAGAGTTTGCTCACAACAGTGCCTTGAATTCTGCTTCCTGATTGTCCTTGTCTGTGGCGAATTATGGTTTCCAATCTTCCATGGTGAGTGACTTGTTTGTTCCGCAGAGTATTCCTAAAGTTAGAGGAGCATCTCCATGGTCTTCATTCCACTTGGGCACAAGTCCAGGAGGCTTTTTGACATTCTAATGATAGGTACAGACTCCATGCTGACCAGACGCTTTCCTGCGCCTTCCTACCAGGTTGGGGACAGGGTCTGGCTGTCATCTCGCAACCTCCAACTTCGTGTTCCCTCACTGAAGTTCGCACCTTGGTTTATTGGGCCTTTCCATATTCTTCGCAGGATTAACCCAATGGCTTACGCATTAGACCTTTCTAATATGCGTCTTTCAAATGTATGTCATGTCTCCTTATTAAAACCTTTGGTCTGCAACCGCTTTACCACCTCGGTGCCACATCCTCACCCTGTACAGGTTGAGAACCATGAGGAGTATGAAGTACAGTCCATTGTTGACTTCCGTAGGCGCATACTGTATCTGGTGCATTGGAAAGGGTACTGTCCAGAGGAACGCTCTTGGGTCTCATCCTCAGACGAACATGCCCCTGCCTTCCTCTGTGATTTCCATAGACTTTTTCCCTCAAGCCTGGTGGTTTGAGGGAATGACCTGGAGGGGTCATTGAGGGGGTACTGTCAGGGCTGGGCTCAGCCCTTCCTTCTCAGAGCTGGCCACTCAACTGTCGGCTAATTGCCAGCTCCTATCTCTCCACAGTTACTGAGTTGTTGACGATATCCTGCTTGTCAGTCCTGCCTACTTAAGCCGTTCAGCCCAGTGGATCTCTGCCTTCGCCTTGGTCAACATCACAGAAACTATCTCCTGCGATCCTGTTCAAGACTTGCTTTGCTGACATCTCTTCTGGCTCCAGATCCTGCTTGCTGTTCCACTACATTGATCCCTGACTTCCGGCTTGGCTGACTATCCATTCCGGTTACTGAACTTTGGCTATGTTTTGATTACGTTTGTTCTTTACTTTTATTATTAAACAAGTGTGATTTAACTGTACTGTTTTGGCCTGATTTTATGGTTTCTGACAAGCTATCTGCTCGGGGAGCTGAATAAACTGAACCATTAGTGATGTTCCATGGCTCAGTTCTCAGTGCAGAGGTGGCGGGGGACAGATGCAGCATCGGTCCGATGCTGCATCCACCTAGGTAAGGATTTTTTTTTCTGAATATTTTTAAAAATTTTTTTAAATGTGATTGGTTGAACTAGAGAGATGTGCCTTTTTCAACCAGACTAAAGGGGTGTGACACTGGTGAAATATCAGGGGTCCAAAAAGACCCCTGAGGTCTCCCCTTGGAGATTGAGAAAGTGATTTAGAACACTCCCTTTCCTGCAGCCTCAGCTGAATGAACATGAAGAGCTCTGTACAAAGTTTCTTTTCATTTATAAACTGAAGCATATGCTTCAGTTATGAATGAGCACAGGAGCGATCAGTACCAACTGCTCACTGTGTTCATTTATGTGTTTTTTGCCCCCCTACTCTCCATCCCAACACTGATCCCCCTGTGCCCTTGCAGCAGCTGGTAAGAGAGATGAGGAGAAGCCAGCAGTACTGTGTGTGTGTGTGTGTGTGTGTGTGTGTGTGGGGGGAGGGGGGCAGCCAGGTGATATTATGATATTAGAGCTGGGGGGGTGAATTGGATCATGGAAGGGGTAATTGGAGCAGTGGGGGGACGCAGTCAATAGACCTGATCACCCTGCAGTAACTGAAAGCTGGCCAGAGGGAGAGGAGGAAAAGCCAGCTGCACTGTGTGGAGGGGGGGTGCAATGCGATGTTGAACTTACCCCATTAGATGTGTATTAGAGGAGTCAGTGGTAAGTGATGCAAGTAGGGAGGAGGAAGTAGGAGGAGGAGGAGGCCAAGTAGGAGGGAACCCAATAATTATTCAGCCAGTGCTTTAGTTTATTAATTTAGGTCCATAGACATGCCCTCTCATTGGCGTGTCCTTATACACGTATAGACGTGTATTATTTTCTTATTTTTATGGCTTTGTACACAGCACTGCTGTGCTGATCTTCAAACAGCTGTGTGCATTGTGTCAGACAACAATGCATCTGTGTTCAGATACATAAAAAAATTGGATTGTTTGTACTCCCGTGTACAACTAGCCTAAATTTTTTAAAAGTGTAGCTGCTTTTGAAAATGTATGTGTGTATGTATGTGTGTGTGTGTGTGTACAAATGTATATATATTACACACAAAGAAATCTATACTAGCACTTTGTTGGACAGAATAGGCAAAGAATACAAAAATTTGGATCTCATTAAGAGCCAGAGAGTTTACATTTACAAAAAAAAAAAACCTAAATCCTTTGCAGCCATAAAACTATCTTACTACCTCGCTTTTTAAGATCATGTTGTATCAAGTTGTTTTTTTCAGTAGAAAATTTATATACTGTAACTTAAACAGAGACAAGAGGATTGAAAAAACAAAATTGCTGTTTTTATTATAATGTGCCCTTTTGGGGTTATGCAATAAACTTCACATCACTGACACTAATTATTTTGGCATCTTATTGGAAGTTGAGATTGAAAAAATAAAAGCAGAAATCCAAGAGAAAAGCAAGTTCTTGGCTTAGTTTTCCTTCCCCGCACAGTTTTATTTACAGCTAAATTAAAAGCTGGATGTCAGATCTGGGCCCTTCAGAACAAAATCTTAATAATTAACTGGCAAAACTGAACATGATCGTTTCTGACACACCTACACTGGTAATTATTGCTTTCAGGCCATTCACTAATGAAATTAATGTATTCATTGCCCTAACACATTAACATAACTTATACACAGTGCCCCACATTTTGCGAACACTACAGGAAAAGAAAGCTTAACAGTAAAATCCCATTTAAATACAGTAGAAAAAAAAATACATAATTCTTATTAGAAGAGGTAGTATATATATATATATATATATATATATATATATATATATATATATATATATATATATATATATATATATATATATATATATATATATATATATATATATATATATATATATATTTATTTATTTATTTTTTACACATGAACGCCAAAGGGCAACATTTAGATAGAATTTTTTTTTTTTAATTGTTAAGGACAACTAGGCTTCTATTCAGAAACCATGAAAATCTAGGAGGCCTCATTGCACCTTCTTAACAGCAGTACTTGTCACTAGGGATGAGCTTCGTGTTCGAGTCGAACCCATGTTCGACTCGAACATCGGCTGTTCGACCTTCCGTCGAATTGCGAACGTTATGGGCCGTTCGCGCCAAATTCGTGTGGCGCGTCACGGCCCATAATTCACTGCGGCATCGCAGTGCATTGCTGGCTGATGATTGGCCAAGCATGCACTATGACCCGCATGCTTGGCCAATCACAGCGCCGTCAGTAGAGAGAGCTGTAATTGGCCAAAGCCAGGGTGGCTTTGGCCAATTATGGCTCAGGGGATTTAGTACACGTCCCACACTATATAAGGCCGCCTGCACGGCGGCCCTGTGTAGTGTGTTCCGGTGTGCTGAGAGAGAGAGAGAGAGACAGACAGTGTCATTTGATTTGAGTTAGATAGATTAGGCAGAACTGTCAGTCAGTTAGCTGCACTTACAGTGTATTGTGTATATATATGCATCCCAGGTGTTGCATATATATATATATACACTGTATTCAGTTTAGCTAGATCCGTTCCTGTTATCTTCTAGACTATTTACATTTAGTGCAGTGCGTCCTGCTCACAGTGTTCAGCTAGATCCGTTCCTGCTATTTACATTTAGTGCAGTGCGTCCTGCTCACAGTGTTCAGCTAGATCTGTTCCTGCTATTTACATTTAGTGCAGTCAGTGCGTCCTGCTCACAGTGTTCAGCTAGATCCGTTCCTGCTATTTACATTTAGTGCAGTGCGTCCTGCTCAGTGTTCAGCTAGATCCGTTCCTGCTATTTACATTTAGTGCAGTGCGTCCTGCTCACAGTGTTCAGCTAGATCCGTTCCTGCTATTTACATTTAGTGCAGTGCGTCCTGCTCACAGTGTTCAGCTAGATCTGTTCCTGCTATTTACATTTAGTGCAGTCAGTGCGTCCTGCTCACAGTGTTCAGCTAGATCCGTTCCTGCTATTTACATTTAGTGCAGTCAGTGCGTCCTGCTCACAGTGTTCAGCTAGATCCGTTCCTGCTATTTACATTTAGTGCAGTGCGTCCTGCTCACAGTGTTCAGCTAGATCCGTTCCTGCTATTTACATTTAGTGCAGTGCGTCCTGCTCACAGTGTTCAGCTAGATCTGTTCCTGCTATTTACATTTAGTGCAGTCAGTGCATCCTGCTCACAGCGTTCAGCTAGATCCGTTCCTGCTATTTACATTTAGTGCAGTGCGTCCTGCTCACAGTGTTCAGCTAGATCTGTTCCTGCTATTTACATTTAGTGCAGTCAGTGCGTCCTGCTCACAGTGTTCAGCTAGATCCGTTCCTGCTATTTACATTTAGTGCAGTGCGTCCTGCTCACAGTGTTCAGCTAGATCCGTTCCTGCTATTTACATTTAGTGCAGTGCGTCCTGCTCACAGTGTTCAGCTAGATCCGTTCCTGCTATTTACATTTAGTGCAGTGCGTCCTGCTCAGTGTTCAGTTAGATCTGTTCCTGCTATTTACATTTAGTGCAGTGCGTCCTGCTCACAGTGTTCAGCTAGATCCGTTCCTGCTATTTACATTTAGTGCAGTCAGTGCGTCCTGCTCACAGTGTTCAGCTAGATCCGTTCCTGCTATTTACATTTAGTGCAGTGCGTCCTGCTCACAGTGTTCAGCTAGATCTGTTCCTGTTATTTACATTTAGTGCAGTCAGTGCGTCCTGCTCACAGTGTTCAGCTAGATCCGTTCCTGCTATTTACATTTAGTGCAGTGCGTCCTGCTCACAGTGTTCAGCTAGATCTGTTCCTGCTATTTACATTTAGTGCAGTCAGTGCGTCCTGCTCACAGTGTTCAGCTAGATCCATTCCTGCTATTTACATTTAGTGCAGTGCGTCCTGCTCACAGTGTTCAGCTAGATCCGTTCCTGCTATTTACATTTAGTGCAGTGCGTCCTGCTCACAGTGTTCAGCTAGATCCAATCCTGCTATTTACATTTAGTGCAGTGCGTCCTGCTCACAGTGTTCAGCTAGATCCGTTCCTGCTATTTACATTTAGTGCAGTCAGTGCGTCCTGCTCACAGTGTTCAGCTAGATCCGTTCCTGCTATTTACATTTAGTGCAGTGCGTCCTGCTCACAGTGTTCAGCTAGATCTGTTCCTGCTATTTACATTTAGTGCAGTCAGTGCGTCCTGCTCACAGTGTTCAGCTAGATCCGTTCCTGCTATTTACATTTAGTGCAGTGCGTCCTGCTCACAGTGTTCAGCTAGATCTGTTCCTGCTATTTACATTTAGTGCAGTGCGTCCTGCTCACAGTGTTCAGCTAGATCCGTTCCTGCTATTTACATTTAGTGCAGTCAGTGCGTCCTGCTCACAGTGTTCAGCTAGATCCGTTCCTGCTATTTACATTTAGTGCAGTCAGTGCGTCCTGCTCACAGTGTTCAGCTAGATCCGTTCCTGCTATTTACATTTAGTGCAGTGCGTCCTGCTCACAGTGTTCAGCTAAATCTGTTCCTGCTATTTACATTTAGTGCAGTCAGTGCATCCTGCTCACAGTGTTCAGCTAGATCCGTTCCTGCTATTTACATTTAGTGCAGTGCGTCCTGCTCACAGTGTTCAGCTAGATCTGTTCCTGCTATTTACATTTAGTGCAGTCAGTGCGTCCTGCTCACAGTGTTCAGCTAGATCCGTTCCTGCTATTTACATTTAGTGCAGTGCGTCCTGCTCACAGTGTTCAGCTAGATCCGTTCCTGCTATTTACATTTAGTGCAGTGCGTCCTGCTCACAGTGTTCAGCTAGATCTGTTCCTGCTATTTACATTTAGTGCAGTCAGTGCGTCCTGCTCACAGTGTTCAGCTAGATCCGTTCCTGCTATTTACATTTAGTGCAGTGCGTCCTGCTCACAGTGTTCAGCTAGATCTGTTCCTGCTATTTACATTTAGTGCAGTCAGTGCGTCCTGCTCACAGTGTTCAACTAGATCCGTTCCTGCTATTTACATTTAGTGCAGTGCGTCCTGCTCACAGTGTTCAGCTAGATCCGTTCCTGCTATTTACATTTAGTGCAGTGCGTCCTGCTCACAGTGTTCAGTTAGATCTGTTCCTGCTATTTACATTTAGTGCAGTGCGTCCTGCTCACAGTGTTCAGCTAGATCCGTTCCTGCTATTTACATTTAGTGCAGTCAGTGCGTCCTGCTCACAGTGTTCAGCTAGATCCGTTCCTGCTATTTACATTTAGTGTAGTGCGTCCTGCTCACAGTGTTCAGCTAGATCTGTTCCTGTTATTTACATTTAGTGCAGTCAGTGCGTCCTGCTCACAGTGTTCAGCTAGATCCGTTCCTGCTATTTACATTTAGTGCAGTGCGTCCTGCTCACAGTGTTCAGCTAGATCTGTTCCTGCTATTTACATTTAGTGCAGTCAGTGCGTCCTGCTCACAGTGTTCAGCTAGATCCGTTCCTGCTATTTACATTTAGTGCAGTGCGTCCTGCTCACAGTGTTCAGCTAGATCCGTTCCTGCTATTTACATTTAGTGCAGTCAGTGCGTCCTGCTCACAGTGTTCAGCTAGATCCGTTCCTGCTATTTACATTTAGTGCAGTGCGTCCTGCTCACAGTGTTCAGCTAGATCTGTTCCTGCTATTTACATTTAGTGCAGTCAGTGCGTCCTGCTCACAGTGTTCAGCTAGATCCGTTCCTGCTATTTACATTTAGTGCAGTGCGTCCTGCTCACAGTGTTCAGCTAGATCTGTTCCTGCTATTTACATTTAGTGCAGTGCGTCCTGCTCACAGTGTTCAGCTAGATCCGTTCCTGCTATTTACATTTAGTGCAGTCAGTGCGTCCTGCTCACAGTGTTCAGCTAGATCCGTTCCTGCTATTTACATTTAGTGCAGTGCGTCCTGCTCACAGTGTTCAGCTAGATCCGTTCCTGTTATCTTCCTACTGACAGGCAGGCTTGTCTGGTTACAGTATATAAAGCTACCTGAAGAAAATTACAGGTGTTCTATCCCAGCTTAGTGCAGCTACAGGCCATTAGTATGTCTGGAAGGCCAAGAAGGAGAGGCAAACAGTCACAAGCCAATAAGAGAGGGCAAGCAGGCTCTGTGTCTAGTGCTGGTCGTGGAGACGGTGCATCCTCATCAGCACGTGGCCATGGGACACGCTTGGCCTTTTTTTCGGCAGCTGGCCATGTTGAGCCGCAACATGCGGAAGACTTGGTCGAGTGGATGACCAAGCCGTCCTCATCCTCCTCATCCTCTCTCACCCATGCCCAGGGTGCTTTGTCTGGCAAAGCAGCGGCCTCTTCCCTCAGCTCAATGTCATCAGTGACTCCTTCCCTAGCTCCACCATGTCCTCCTGAGGATTCCCTCGAACTGTTTGACCACAGTGTTGGGTACATGCTCCAGGAGGATGCCCAGCGTTTGGAAGGCTCTGAGGATGATACTGAGCTCGATGAAGGCAGTAACATGAGCACGGACAGAGGGGGTGCCCAAGAAGGACAGCAATCTGGCAGTCATGCCCCCCCTGCTGCAGCATACTGCCAGGTTTGCTCCAGTGATGAGGAGGGAGGGGATGATGAGGTCACTGACTCAACGTGGGTGCCTGATAGGAGAGAGGAGGAGGAGGAGGAGGAGGAGGCGGCACATCACCAACGAGGCAGGATGCCCTCCAGGGGCCAGCCTAAGGGCAGCACATTGACTGCATCACACCCCAAAGCTCCACATGTGCAGGGCGCTGCAGTCTCTGCGCGTTATTCAAAAAGTTCTTTGGTGTGGGCCTTTTTTGAGACCAGTGCATCAGATCGCACCGCTGCTATTTGCAACATATGTCTCAAGCGTATCTCGCGTGGCCAAAACATCTCCCGCTTGGGTACCACATGCTTGACCAGACATATGTTGACCTGCCATGCAGTTCGTTGGCAAGCATATCTAAAAGACCCACACCAAAGAACAAAGAGGATCTCTCCTTGCTCCTCATCAGCTGAGATTTCCAACCCCACTAGACCTTCAGTCCTCTCTGAGACCTGCAGTGAGAGGAATGAAGGTGTAGAATTAGGTGTGTCACAGCCAAGTACTTGTGGGCAATCTGCTTTTGGTACACCGACGTCAGATTGTACCAGGCAAATTTCCCTGCCCCAGCTGCTGCACCGCCGAAAGAAGTTTGCTCCCAGCCATCCACATGCCCAGCGGTTGAATGCTAGCTTGGCAAAATTGCTAGCACTTCAACTGCTGCCTTTTCAGTTGGTAGACTCTGCCCCCTTCCGTGAGTTTGTGGAATGTGCGGTTCCTCAGTGGCAGGTACCCAAACGCCACTTTTTCTCACGGAAGGCGATTCCGGCTCTCTACCGGCATGTGGAAGGCAATGTCCATGCCTCGCTGGACAGGGCGGTCAGCGGTAAGGTGCATATTACCGCTGACTCATGGTCCAGCAGGCATGGACAGGGACGTTACCTAAGTTTCACGGCGCATTGGGTGACTCTGCTGGCAGCTGGGAAGGATGCAGGACAAGGTGCAGTAGTGTTGGAGGTTGTTCCGCCACCACGCCTCCAAAATGCTGATTGTGACACACCTCTCTCCTCCACCCCCTCCTCTTCTTCTTCCTCCATGGCCTCTTCCTCGGAACCAGTGGTGCTCCGTAGGCGTTCAAGGGGCTACGCAAGTACGCAGGCCAAAAGATGCCATGCGGTGCTTGAGCTGGTGTGCTTGGGGGACAGGAGCCACACTGGGGCAGAGGTTCTGTCAGCTCTGCAGGGGCAGGTTCAGAGGTGGTTGACGCCACGCCAACTTAAGGTAGGAATGGTGGTTTGCGACAATGGCACCAACCTCCTCTCTGCCCTCCGACAGGGACAACTGACCCATGTGCCCTGTTTGGCTCACGTCCTTAACTTGGTGGTGCAGCGGTTCTTGGGCAGGTACCCGGGCTTACAGGATGTCCTGAGGCAGGCCAGGAAAGTCTGTGTGCATTTCCGCCGGTCATATAATGCCAGTGCTCGGCTGACGGACCTCCAAAAGGAGTTTAACCTGCCCAAGAACCGCCTAATCTGTGACATGCCCACCAGGTGGAACTCAACGTTGGCCATGCTGCAGCGGCTGCACACGCAGCAGAGGGCCATCAATGAGTACCTGTGCGACTATGGCACCAGGACAGGGTCAGGGGAGCTTGGTTTTTTTTCCCCACGCCAGTGGGCCATGATCAGGGATGCATGCACTGTCCTGTCACCATTCGAGGAGGCCACGAGGATGGTGAGCACTGACAGTGCATGCATCAGTGACACTGTCCCCCTTGTCCACCTGTTGGAGCACACGCTGCGTGGAATAATGGACAGGGCACTTGAGGCAGAACAGAGGCAGGAAGAGGAGGACTTCCTTAGCTCTCAAGGCCCCCTTTATCCAGACAGTGTTCCTGCGTGCCCGCCGATCACACAGGAAGAGGACGAGGAGGAGGAGGAGGAAGATTGTGTCAGTATGGAGGTGGAGCCTGGCACTCAGCATCAGCAGTCTTTAAGGGATCAGTCCCAAGGAACACATGGACTTGTACGTGGCTGGGAGGAGGTGGCTGCGGACGTTGTTGTCCTTAGTGACCCAGAGGACTCCGGACCGAATGCCTCAGCAAACCTACGCTGCATGGCCTCCCTGATCCTGCAAAGCCTGCGTAAGGATCCTCGTATTCGTGGTATCAAGGAGAAGGACCAATACTGGCTGGCAACCCTCCTTGATCCACGTTACAAGGGTAAGGTTGCGGACCTTATCTTGCCATCGCAGAGGGAGCAGAGGATGAAACATCTTCGGGAGGCCTTGCAGAAAGGTCTGTGCAACGCGTTCCCAGAGACTGGGAGGTTACAAACTCCTGTTTCTGGACAACGTGTTGCTGAGGCTTCGGTCAGTCAAAGAAGGAGCGGTGGAGAAGGTGGCCGTCTGACCGATGCGTTCAGACAATTTTTTGGTCCGCAGCCCCAAGGTATGATCGGTTCCAGCAACCATCGCCAGCGTCTGTTTTACATGGTGCAGGAATACCTAGGGGCAAGATCAGACTTGGACACCTTTCCCACCGAAAATCCTCTGGGTTACTGGGTCTTGAGGATGGATCACTGGCCAGAGCTTGCACAGAATGTAATTGAGCTACTGGCCTGTCCTGCATCCAGCGTTCTTTCGGAACGCACATTCAGTGCTGCTGGAGGCGTGGTAACCGATCACAGGGTGCGTCTGTCCACCGACTCGGTCGATCGGCTGACCTTCATAAAAATGAATCAGTCTTGGATCACCACCAGCTACCAAGCACCTGATGCTGATGTAACCGAATAATTTTTTTTGAAATCTCAGATCCCTTCAAAGACTGCCTATGCTGATGCTGAGTGACTATCCCTGAGTAATTATCCTCTTCCTCCTCAATCATCACGCTGATAGCTTGTAAGAACATTTTTGGTTCTGGGCGCCACCACCAGTGCCTAAGGCACAATTTTTCTGCCCCTGTTTAACAGGGGCGTGTAATTACAATTTTTGATGTAATACTTTGCAGCAGGGCTCGTTCCTGCGTTCCAACTAGAGTGTCTGTGAGGGGTTGCAGTGTTGTGGCACCAGCACCAGTGCCTAAGGCCTAATTTTTCAGCTCCTGTTCAACAGGGGCATGTAATTACAATTCTTGATCTAATATTTCACAGCAGGGCCCTGTGAGGGCTTACAGTGTTGTGGCCACAGCAACACCTAAGGCCCAAATTTCTGCTGAGTATATAGGGCAGGACCCTACTTTCAAACATCTAACTTACAAACGACTCCTACTTGCAAACGGAAGGAGACAACAGGAAGTGAGATGAAATCTACCCCTAGGAAGGGAAATTCTCTCATGTAAGAGTTAATATGGGAAAACAATTTCTCCTTTCCACTGATGCTTTCCAATCCTTGTTCCACAAAAAAACCCAAACTTTCAAAAAACATTTTTCATTGGGACAAAAAAAAGTGAGGTGAAATCTTCTGAAGAGGAGGAAAGACAGCAAAACAAATGTCACAGGGGTGATAACCCTTCCCTATGTTTTCCAAAAAGCTTAAAAAAGATTTTTTGGCTGGAGCTAAACACGTTAAAAATGTACCCGTTCAAAATTACAAAGAGATTCTACTTAACAACAAACCTACAGTCCCTGTCTTGTTTGCACCGCCTGTATACTGCTGTTCAGAGTATATAGGACCTGGTGGCCCCACACCTTTCCTTATTTTAATTTGGGTGCGGGGTTCCCCTTAATATCCATACAAGACCCAAAGGGCCTGGTAATGGACTAGGGGGTACCCATGCTGTTTGTCTCACTGATTTTCATCCATATTGCCATGACCCGACATTACATTAAACCCGCAAGCAGTTTTAAATGAGATTTTTTCCTTTAAAAATGACATTTGGTGCAGGGACTGTTCTAAACATGGGAAACACGCGTCACTTTACAGGCATACTATAGACACCCCCCAGGTACGATATTTAAAGGAATATTTCACTTTTTTTTTTTTACTTTAAGCATCATTAAAATCACTGCTCCCGAAAAAACGGCCGTTTTTAAAAGTTTTTTTTGCATTGATACATGTCCCCTGGGGTAGGACCCGGGTCCCCAAACCCTTTTTCGGACAATACCATGCAAATTAGCCTTTAAAATGAGCACTGTTGATTTCGAACGTTCGAGTCCCATAGACGTCAATGGGGTTCTAACGTTCGTGCGAACTTTCGGTCCGTTCGCGGGTTCTGGTGCGAACCGAACCGGGGGGTGTTCGGCTCATCCCTACTTGTCACTGCAGCTCTTCTATGATTAAAAGCAATGTCAAAAACTGAACATTAGCCTGGCTTCATCCCTATGCATTGTGGTAATGTACGGTAAGCTGTATATTTTACCACACATTACAGCAATGCATGGCACTCTGTAGGTGATAACCACCCCAACACATGGCATATAATCGTGTTGATATTTTCTTTCCATATCCATGGACTGGCATCCCATTCTAAATTAATATGCTGAAGCAATGCAGGGTAATGCACAATATATCACATGTGAATATAGTAATGCACCGCAACAGAAAGGATCAGTATGAAAGGGATTTTATTGGCATGCTTTCTCTTATCTACCATTTTTTTCTTTACTGATCAGAACTATGAATGAATGTTCTATTGTAATAGATAAGAGCAGACAGAAACGTGTCCTTTGTAAGCAAAGCCGCCCACAGTAATTGGGGTCTGAATCTTTGGCGAGTCAATTTTTCTTATTGTGCTTATTGTCCCTAGAATGTATTCTTTAACTAGGGTTGGACAAGGAATCCTGGTGGAAAGAAACTGAGGCTTTCACTGATGACCTCCTAGGAATTCTAGATGTCCGGCAGTCTCTAGTTGCAGTAAATAAATTAAAAAAATAATTTCATCAAGTCAGAATTATGATCTGAATTCTGGTCCTGGAAAGAGACTCAAAATTACTTAAGCCATTAAAGTGGTTTGAAGGTTTTTTTATTTTAATGCATAATATGCATTAAACCTTCAGTGTGCAGCAGCCCATCTAATACTTACCTGAGCCCATCTCGATCCAGCGATGTTGCACGAGAGTCTGGGCTGCCTGGTACTCTCTCCTCATTGGCTGAGACAGCAGTGGGGTGCCATTGGCTCCCACTGCTGCCAATCAAAATCAGTGAGCCAATGAGGATAGAGTTGGGGCAGGGCAGAACCATGGCTCCGTGTCTGAATGGATACACCGAGCAGCGGCTTGGCTCGGGTGCCCCCATAGCAAGCTGCTTGCTGTGGGGGCACTCGTTTGGAGGGAGGGGCCAGGAGGGCTAGCGAGGGACCCAAGAGGAGGATCTGGGCTGCTCTGTGCAAAATCAAAAGCAGGCAAGTATAACTAGATTAGACCATGTTATCACTTTAAATCAGCATGCCAGCCAGACAAGTCCAGCTTTCTTTTAAAGTGTCATGTTCATGGGGTAGGTTTGGCTGTTCAGAAACCTTCATTTAGCAGTATAAAGTGAACATGTGGCCAAGCTATATGCATTTAGCTCTCACTTTGCGCTCCAAAATCGGTGTTCAAATCTTAATACTCTCTAAACCTGTTTAGGTTATAACAAACCTTTTATAAATCAAGCGCAATATTTATTTGCATTAGGTAAAACCCATTGCCACCTGGTGTGAGAAATTGCTACACATAGTGTATGGTCCCTCATCACAATTTCTCACACCAGGTGAGCCCGGGAGTACTGGTTTGCCATGTCCGCTGTCTGTGGTGGTTGCCGCTTTTGGACACGCCCTCTCGGCTCCCGTTACTGATCTTTCTGCTGGCTTGCTGACCTGGGTATCATGTGGTCTGGTGCTCATACCTCGTAAGTTTATATGCCCTACACGGGTGGAATTTTACCAATATTCCCTTAACTTTGATATTGAGTATCTACACATTTTCTATTGCAGACAATTCACATATCTGCTCCTGAAGAGTGGTTTTAAGCTGCGAAACACGTCAAGCTATTTGATGTTGTGAACCATTTATACATCCATTATGATATGAAAGCATTTGATAATTCTACCCATTAAGGATTCAAGAACTATTGACCGTGCAGTTGTTACCTTTTTAACGTTTATACAACTTATGAACACTGGTGGACCCCTAAAATTTTACCATTATTGTACGTGATTGTAAACATGTTATTACTAGTTTTTGCCAGTGTAGATTGTGGCGCTTAGTTACGGGTGCATCTTCATATTTGTAAAATTCTATGTTTGTTAAACATGTTTTTATGCAATATTAAACAATTTTTACTTCCCACCATTTTGTTCTTTTTGTCACCACGAGCTTCATATAAAGTCCCACCCTCCTTGCTACACTTTGCTGCCTTTGGCCGCATTAGTGTTTGTTTTTTGTAATAGTTGACAGGGATGGAGGCACATGGCTTTACCCAGCCATGGCCTCATTTAAAGTCCCATTCTCCCAATTCCCCCCCCTTCATTTCTAAAGAAAAAATTGTCATTTAAAACTGATCGCGGCTGTAATGAATTGTCGGGTCTCGGCAATATAGATAAAACTCCTTGAAAAAAAAAAAAAGAGCATGGGACCCCCCCCCATTCCATTACCAGGCCCTTTGGGTCTGGTATGAATATTAAGGGGAACCCCGAACCAAAATTTTAAGATAAAAATTGCGTTGGGGTCCCCCTAAAATCCATACCAGGCCCTTCGGGTCTGATATGAAAATTAAGGGGAACCCTGCGCCAAAATTTAAACAAAAATGGTGTAGGGGTCCCCCTAAAATCCATACCAGACCCTTATCCGAGCACGCAACCTGGCAGGTCGCAGGAAAAGAGGGGGGACGAGAGAGAGCCCACCTCCTGAACCGTACCAGGCCACATGCCCTCAACATGGGGAGGCGTGTTGATGGGGACAAGGGCCTCATCCCCACAACCCTTGCCCGGTGGTTGTGGGGGTCTGCGGCGGGGGGGTTTATCGTAATCTGGAAGCCCCCTTTAACAAGGGGACCCCCAGATCCCGGCCCCCTGTGTGAAATGGTAACGGGGTACAAATGTACCCCTACCATTTCACAAAAAAAGTGTCAAAATGTTAAAAAAAGACAAGACACAGCTTGGGGACAAGTCCTTTATTAAAAAATAAAAAGAATAAAAATGTCTCACGATGTCCATTCATCTTCTTCTTCATGCCGCGACAGACCGAAAAAAAAAAATCCGCCACCGATGCTCCTCTATGGGAGGCTCCCGCCGCGTGATGCTTCTTTGCTGATGACAGTTCTTATATAACTGAGGGCGGGGCCACCCGGTGACGTACTCGGGTGACCCTGCCCCCTCTGACGCCACAGGGACTTTCCCACGGATTCACCGTGGCGTCAAAGGGGGGCAGGTCACCCGTTTACGTAACTGGCTGGCCCCGCCCCCTCTGACGCCATGGGGAAGCCATGGAAAAGTCCCCATGGCATCAGAGGGGGTGGGGTCACCTGGGTAAGTCACAAGGAGGCCCCGCCCTCAGTTATATAAGAATTGTCAAAGGCGATGAAGCGTTACACAGCAGGTGCCTCCCATAGAGGCGGATCGGTGTTTTTTTCCTTTTTCGGTCCGTTGGCGGAGCGATATAAGAAGATGAATGGACATCGTGGGACATTTTTATTTTTTAATTTTTTAATAAAGGACTTGTCCCCAAGCTGTGTCTCATCATTTTTAACATTTTGACACTTTTTTTGTGAAATGGTAGGGGTACATTTGTACCCAGTTACCATTTCACACAGGGGGGCGGGATCTGGGGGGTCCCTTGTTAAAGGGGGCTTCCAGATTACGATAAGCCCCCCACCCGAAGACCCCCACAACCACTGGGCAAGGGTTGTGGGGATGAGGCCCTTGTCCCCATTAACATAGGGACAATGTGCTTTGGGGGGCTACACCAAAGCACCCTCCCCATGTTGAGGGCAGGTGGCCTGGTATGGCTCCGGAGGGGGGGCACTCTCTCGACCCCCCCTCTTTTCCTGCGGCCTGCCAGGTTGCGTGCTTGTATAAGGGTCTGGTATGGATTTTGGGGGAGACCCCCCTACACCATTTTTTTAAAATTTTCGAGCAGGGTTCCCCTTAAAATCCATACCAGACCTGAAGGATCTGGTATGGATTTTGGGGGGGACCCCCATGCCATTTTTTTTTAAATTTTGGTTTGGAGTTCCCCTAAATATTCATACCAGACCCAAAGGGCCTGGAAAATGACTGGGGGGGGATCTCATGCTCTTTTTTTCAATGAGTTTTATCTATATTGCTGAGACCCGACAATTCGTTACAGCCACGATCAGTTTTAAATTACAATTTTTCCTTTAGAAACGTCATTTTGCTGTGGTGCTGTGTTACTGTTCTAAACACGGGAAAATGCTCCAACTTTACAGGCATACTATAGACACCCCCAGGCACGATATTTAAAGTAATATTTCATTTTTATTGTTTCACTTTAGGCATAAAAAAAAAAAAAAAATCACTGCTCCTGAAAAAACGGCCGTTTTTAAAATTTTTTTTTGCATTGATACATCTCCCCTGGGGCAGGACCCAGATCCCCAAACACTTTTTATGACAATAACTTGCTAATAAGCCTTTAAAAATAAGCACTTTTGATTAATTATGTTCGTGTCTCATTTTAACGGTGTTTGTGTGTTCTGCCGAATTTTTTGCCTGTTCGGTATGTTCTGGTGCGAACCGAACCGGGGGTGTTCGGCTCATTCCTAATTGCCAGGATATTCAGAATTGTTTACATATTCCCAACAAGCACTGCGGAGCAATTCATCCTCAATCTTTACAGGGAAAGTACTGAAGTCATTCAAGTTGTTCTCATAGCAGCTCAGATCATCCTGCTCCCCCTCCCAACAGTGACTCAACTGCCTTTCAGTCTGTCACCCAATATAAAAAGAACAGATGTTCTCTTGGCAGCTCACCCCTCTCACAACTTGAATGACTTTGCCACTTTTCATGTGAAGATTGCAGATAAATGATTCCACTAGGCTTGCAGCCAGGGCTGCTGATAAGGCAATACAACCGGCCCTCCTGTAGGGGGCAAGAGCCTCATCAGTCCAGAAGGGGGCCCGGGAACCAGCAGGAGAGGAGAGCCAACTGTACTGCCTTGTGACTCCTGTGGAACCCTCTGTAGCACTGCTGGCCATATCCCTCCCGTCTGCTGTGCAGGGACCAATGCTACTTACTTGCCCACAGTTTTTGTCCCATACTGGCTTTGTTCTCGGGCTGTGTCCTGATTTTGGAGCAGCAGGCACAGCTGCAGAGTCTCTCTACCTTTGTCATTTACACTGCCGGGTCCTGAACCCCCCCTCCCCTCCTCTTGTGGATCGGCAGTGTTAACTCTTGCAAAGATTAAAGATTGGAGGTAAGAAGTTCTGTGCTGTTCTTCCCAGAGTTCTGAGTCTGGGGATGAAGCTGCAGAAAGTTCAGGATTCAAAAAGGGCGAGAATGTGCCAGGAGCCAGCATAGAACATTAGGTAGACACTGGCTACTTCTGCAGTGCTGGAGCCATGGGCCAGTGAATACACTTCTCTGCACCAGCCATTTCTATATGCCACCCCTGAGGCCCCATTCACACTTAGTGTAGCAGGAACGCATGTTTTGGCTGACATTTTTTTAGCCTGTTTTTCACACATAGGGCAGCCCATTCACTTGAATGGACTGCCCTACATTTGACAAACGCACCAAAGAATGCTATTTTCAGGCATGCAGCTTTGCATGTTTGCCACATGACAAAATGCAAGTCTGCTAAGTGTTTTTGGGGTGCCATTAGCAATTAATGGCACCACAAGCGCTATGCAAGTTTGCAATGCATTTATAAAATGTACTGCAAATCATGCATTACCTGTGCACTTTGTCACATATTTAGGAAATGCAAAGTGTGAATGGGGCCTAGGGCAGCAGAGCCATGGATTTACCACCATCCCTGGCTGCGCACCCAAATCCTAAAAATACAGTCAGACAGGGCTGTATACATGATAAAGCAAAGCAGTGCAGCGCTAAACCCAAAAGTCCAAATACAGTCCCTTTAAAGTAGAATCAAATGTAGATAGGAAAAAGGTTCTCCTCTGTGGTGATATAGGTGCTCAAGATATTCCATGCAGTGCTACATATCCGTGATACCACCACCGGCCAACCAAACCGCTCACCTCAGCATATGGATATCTGCTAAAACAGATATCATTTATTAAAATTAGGTACTCACAAGCACAGCACTATGCCCTAGTGCTGGGATACAGATAAAATGTCATCAAAGGATAACGTGGGTTAGATGGTGGCTGCAGTGATGTCCAGAAACTCCCGCACGCGTATCGTCCTCCTCGGGACTTCGTCAGCGGTACCCATTACCGCTGACGAAGTCCCGAGGAGGACGATGACATTTTATCTGTATCCCAGCACTAGGGCATAGTGCTGTGCTTGTGAGTACCTAATTTTAATAAATGATATCTGTTTTAGCCACGCAGTGTGCACTATGTACTTTCATTTCTATTACATGTGATATGACCTGCAATTTTGAGTGCCATCTCCATTACCGTGGGACCATCTTCCCAGACAAGTCTTCATCCCCTTCCACTAAGCGTGGTAAATGCTGTTTCGACCCATCTGTTAGTTCAGGGGTCCATATGCTGAGGTGAGCGGTTTGGTTGGCCGGTGGTGGTATCACGGATATGTAGCACTGCATGGAATATCTTGAGCACCTATATCACCACAGAGTCCTATCTACATTTGATTCTACTTTAAAGGGACTGTATTTGGACTTTTGGGTTTAGCGCTGCACTGCTTTGCTTTATCATACGTTCTCTGAGGTTTTATATGTTTACCTTCAGTGCACAGCAGCTTGTTATATTTTGTGTTAGTAGTATTTTTGCGCTGACTGTATTTCTTTAACACAGGGCTGTATACATGCTGTGGCTGCAAAGTTTTTCTGCACAGCCGTGGCATTTTTAGGCCTCATGCACACGGACGTTTTTACAGCCGCTTTATTGAGCATTTTTTGCAGCTTAAAAACGCCTGTCTATGTTAGTCTATGGCTTCATGCCCACCTAGGCGTTTTTGAGCTGCAAATGGCATAGGCGTTTTTAAGCTGTAAAAAAAAAACCAAGGACCAGTGGGTTCTGAGAGACATTTTTCAGCTGTAAAAATGCTCTAACGCTGATAAACGCTCAAAAACATCGCTCACCAACGTTTAACGTTTTTGATCCATTGAAAAAAAAAAATTTGAAAAAAAAAAAATATGCTAAAAAACGCTAACGTGAAAAACGCTAATAAACGCTAAAAAACGCTATTGCAAAAACGTTGAAAAAAAAGCTGAAAAAAGTTAAAAAAAAACTCACTGCAAAGCTACTGGCATTTTCATAACGTTATTTTAAAGTCCCATGTGCATGAGGCCTTAAACACAGGCTGCAGAGTGTGGAAGGCAGCACCACCTATCAAACTCCCTGTTGAGTTCAACGGGGCTGCTCTGCAACTGCAAGCCAAACACTTGGCTCACAGTTGCAGTGCAATCTCGCAATGTAAAATTACCATTCGGCAATTTTAAAAATGTATAACAAAAATCAGGCGGTGGCTGTAGAACGGGTATAATTTCTGCCATGGCTGGCCTGTCAGGTAGGCTATACGGGGCCCCGTCGTTTCTAACGGCAGCACTGCTTGCAGCTACAGAGGTCATTGTTCTAAAGCTTATTTAGTGGTTGATAAGAATATGTAAATATTGTAATGTCCATCGATTGGCATGGGAGTTATAATATCTCACTACCCAGCTCTCAGCATCCTACACATGCCTATTGAAGTCTCCTACATACAAACAAGGGACGGAAATAGACCAAGCGATTATTGGTTAAGAATAAGACCCCTTTCACATGACTGGCCCACGAAGATCCGCCTGTCCCCTTTTTTAGGCGGATCTGAGTGGGCCACCCATTGACTTGTATGGGCAGGCGGATGCCAGCGGAGGTGGGCCCCCTCATATGCCTGTTTGCATCTGGGCCCGTGGGAACTCGAATGCATGTATCCCTCGCCGATGTACCTTGGCCACTGCCCTTTGTGGCTAAGGTACATTGACGATGTGATCATGCTATGGGATGGCTCATCGGCCGACTTGGTATCCTTTATTGATGAATTGAACAACAACGACAGAAACAGACTAACATATACATACGACTCTAACAACCTTTCTTTCTTGGACCTATCTATCTACATCAAAGAGGGTAAACTGCATACAAAGACGTTCAGAAAGGATACGGCAGCCAACACACTGCTACTGGCATCCAGTCATCACCCTAGACCTTTAAAACAGGGAATCTTGGTAGGTCAGTTCCTTCGAGCGAGAAGGAACTGCTCGGAGGAAAATTACTTTAAGAGGGAGGTGCATGATCTCTATGGGAGATTTTGCGACTGGGGTTATTCACATATCTGCATCAGGCGGGCTAAGAAAAGAGCCCTACACACAAATAGGCAATCCCTATTGACCCACCACACTGAGGAAAAATTAAAAACTCCTAATCAGTCCCCTATAAGGATCATCATAAAGTTTGGGGCGCAGGGGGATCAAATTAGGAATGTGTTGGGACGTCACTGGCATATTCTGTCGGAGGCCCCCTTACTGGGGAGTATCGTGGGTGACAGACCATTACTTACAGCTCGAAGGGCAATGAATTTGAAGAACCATCTGGTACATTCAGAATACAATAGACCTAAAAAGCACAACTGGTTAACTAGCCTCCCACCCCTTAAGGGCATGTACCCCTGTGGAAGATGTCATGTGTGCAGATATGTGGATAGGACAGACGTGTTCATCAGCTCTGACGGGAAGAGACAATTTAAAATGAACAGTTTTATAAACTGCACAACAACACGCGTAATTTATATGCTAAAAAGCAAAATACTCTTGCGCACAGGTGTATTAGCTAAAAGATCCCAAGGGTTCAGGAAGGACTGTGGATTTCGGCCTTGCTGCTCTTAAGGATGGGATGTCCTAATATTAGATGAAAAGAAAGAAAAAAGAGCGCACCAGCCTAGTGCATTATCCTTGACAGATTTATTGATTAAAAACAAGATAAAATCTACTCACAAAGGTTGAAGAAAAAAAAAAAATCGCATTTGTATATGGCACAGCGGAGATTAATCCAATGGTAGCAGTTTTCCAGGTCCCAGGAAGGAGGCGTACGGACTACTGCTGGCTAACGCGTTTCGAAGGTTACCCTTCATCAGAAGGCTCTGATGAAGAAGGGTAACCTTCGAAACGCGTTAGCCAGCAGTAGTCCGTACGCCTCCTGGTCGTACTTGAGCCAACTTCTATCCCAGGTGATACATCTATGGAACTTTTCCCAAATCACTAGCACTCGCACCTTTTCTATTGATGCATGCCCGTGGGACTGTAGCCTAATAATTTTCAAGCCCCCTTGGGGAATTTTTGAACTGTAACACATACTAGACCCGGGTCTCTGTTATCTGGCAACATATATGTGTGTCAGGAGGTGAGTGATTGAGGTGTATGGAGTGAATTGGTGGCCACCAGTGTTCCATAGGACTATTGTCCTATTTTTAATTCATGTTTTGGAGATAAGTAAATTTTGTTAAATTGGGATAATCAATAAAGATATTTAGTTATACATCGAACTGTCCTTGATTTGAACTGCTTTTTTGAAATCCTTTTTCTCCCTCTTTTTGTATGTGTATTTTTCTGTTCATAGGACAACCATTTTCTGATTGTTGAACACCCACTGTAGGTCCCAAACAGTAATGGTTAAATGATATATATGGGTATAATGACCAAAGCGGGCAATTTATAGGTCTGAAGTTCTTTCTTTGGCTATACCCAATCTAAATTGGATGATAATAGGTGTGTCCCCCCCCCCTGGTGTTCTCTAGGATGCCAGCAGAGAGGTGTCTGCTGACACCGCCTGCCATCCAAAAAGATCCGTCCAGCGGATCGGACGAAAACAGACATATGCTGTCCATTTTCATCCGATCTTCCCATAAGGAACAGCGGGGCTCTGACAGGTCCGTTACTGCATAGTGAGCAGAGACGGACCTATCATCTGTCTGCTCAGCGCGGATCAACAGGGCGATCCCCTGCTGAGCTAGCGGAGTCCACTGAGCAGATCCGCCCAGTGTGAAAGGGGCCTAACAGTTCACTCTGCAAAGCTTTTGGTCTTGTCATGAGGTATTTGGTATATCTACAATGAAACTCCATAAAAATCTGGATAGAATAGATGTAAAAATGATTTCAGGAGTGTAACAATGCTCGGGTGTACTGAGAAATGTAAGAAAAAAAGCCTCAAGGCACTTAATTAGTATTGCATGTAAAATGAAATCTTGATAATGCCATAATCAATTTAGAGAGGACGCTTTTACTAAGCAAAACTTTTGCGATATAGATATTACAGTAGGTGAACAAATTGCTTTAAACATTGTGAGTTTATTAAAGTTGAAATACAGTACTGTATCATTTACCATATATACATCTAACAAACACAACTATTTTAACACATTGCTTACATTAAAACTCCAGGAATTCAGCTTCTAAAATGTGCTGGCTTACAATGGGTTAAGTCTAAGAAGATGCATGCTACCTCATGGACCTTCTCCAATTTACAACTGACCATTTTACTGGGTTCTGGGAGTACAGCTAGGCTCCACTTTGACAGGGGAGATTCTGCTTTATCACACAGCAGCTGTTCTGCCCATCGCTCCCCTCTGCTGTACATTCACAGAAGACTTTACATTATACAAAGCTCTGTGAATGGGTAAGAGCAGGGGAGGGGTGGGAAGAGCAACTACATGAAGCTCTGCAGACGCTTAGACCCTAAAGTCCAGCATCAGAGCACCAGATGTATAGTGATAGCTGTACTCACAGCACTCAGTAAAAATGTGCATTGTAAATTAAAGAGAGAAGTTCACCTTGTTGGACTTAATCTATAGTAAGCCAGCACATTTTAGAAAGTGGCCAAATTCCTGGGAATTCAGTTTTAAGCAATTCTTTATGCCTGGAAGTTTAAATCTGAACATAATATTTTTCTCTCTGCACATGTGAAGCTAAGATTTCCTGTACAAAGTCTAGGTGATTAGCTCTGTGCCACTCCTTACAGATATGTCTGCCAAAAGTCTTATTTATGGCCTTCATCAACCCATCAATTTTGCTTAGTTAGACAATTAAAAAGACTTTATATCCATCGATGAATTAACGTTATACATACAATGAACAATTACCTAGTATATAATTTATGGTAAATGTTAGAATATGTATTTCCTTTGGCTGTGATGCAGTCAAAGAACAAAAAAAAAAGCTGATTAGTAAGCCTCCCTATTAAAAATACCTGTGTTAACCCCTTGAAGCCGATGTAACACACATATGCAGCCCCACCGCAAAGGGCTTTTTTCTGTGGCGCCGCATATATGCGCATCTAGAGGGTGCTTCCAGCACCGAGACCGGTGTCTCACTGAAAGCCCCGGTACTAATGATCGGAAACTAAAACTCTCGATTTCGGGTCACCCGATCTCTGTGATAGCCTCTGATTGGCTACCACAGTGATCAGTTACTGTGAAGCCCGCCCCTGTGTTTCTCTCTCTGAATGGAGGTGAGAGACATATTGCATCTTTCACTCTCCTTGCATAGAGAAAAAAAAAAACAAAACAAGTATTTAAAAATTAAAAAAATAAATAAATAAAAATAATAAAAATAAAAAAGTGCCTAGATCAAGGTTTGATCAGGTTTGGTCAGTCTCAGGGCTAGTGCTTGGGCCAAGTAAGGGTCCCAGGTCAGGGCCAGTATATTTTGGGCAGGTTTTTTTAAATTAGTATCAGTGTCAGTTAATGTCTAAAGTTTTAGGCATGACAAAAAAAAAAAAAAAACACAGCAAAATGCGCACTATTATTTCTGGGCTGTACTACAGGTACATACAACAAATACCATACAAATGTGGTATTACTGCGATTGTCAGGAGCAGGAGAATTCATTTTGGGTTGTTCTTTGGTGGTAGGTTATGATAGTAACAAGAAATATGCAGCTAAATTCTTTTTAAAACATATATATATATATTTTTTTTTTTACTATTTTGGGTCAGTTTTCCTTAGAAAATAAAAAAAAAAAAAATCTGAAGATATCCATAACTATTTACCACCTAATAAAAGCCAAATTTGTCCTGAATAAAACAAGGTATAATCCACCTGGATGCACAAAGTAGTTGTGATCTGTACGCTTTTACTATCACATGTTAAAGTTGCAAAATTGTGCTTAGGCATTAAGATTTGTTTTACTCTTAGGCGCGAAGGGTTTAAAAACAAACAAAAAAAACTGTTTAGAGCATGGTTCACAGGTTTATATACAGTACCTTATGTAATATTGTAAGATCAATAATACAATCAAGTATTCTAAAATACATACTAAAAAATGCCAACATTACTAAACTAAAGAGAAAGCATATTTTAGTGAGGGCATATTTTTGCTATTGTGGTTTTACCTCAAAACATAAAATGCACTGTCACCACTTTTATATGTGTGTTCACATATTTATGTTGTTGTGTTTCATATAGGTGTGTAAATTAGCCCCAAAAAAGAGCAATATATTTAACCACAATTACAGGGCCTTGAAAAAGTATTCACACCCCTTGGAGTTTTCCACATTTTGTCATGTTACAACCAAAAACGTACATTATTTTATTGGGTTTTTATGTGATAGACCAATACCAAGTGGTACATAATTGTAAAGTGAAAGGAGAATGATGAATAGTTTTCAAATGTTTTTACAAATAAATATATCTGAAAAAGTGTGGCGTGCATTTGTATTCAGCCCCTTTACTCGGATATCCCCACCTAAAATCTAGTGGAATCAATCCCCTTTAAAAGTCACTTAATTAGTAAATAGAGTCCACCTGTGTGTAATTTGATCTCAGTATAAATACAGCTGTTCTGTGAAGCCCTCAGAGGTTTGTTAGAGAACCTTAGTGAACAGACAGCATCATGAAGGCCAAGGAACACACCAGACAGGTCAAAGATA
This sequence comes from Lithobates septentrionalis, assembly GCA_037952835.1. Classification (NCBI taxonomy): domain Eukaryota; kingdom Metazoa; phylum Chordata; class Amphibia; order Anura; family Ranidae; genus Lithobates; species Lithobates septentrionalis. The sequence goes on along the minus strand of JBBDGP010001761.1, from coordinate 4,481,901 downwards.
AAGTTCTGGAGAAGTTTAAAGTAGGGTAATATCCAACGTTGAACATCTCATGGAGAACTGTTCAATCCATCATCCAAAACAGTAGTATGGCACAACTGCAAACCTACCAAGACATGGCCTTCCACATAAAACTGACAGACCGGTCAAAGAGCATTTATCAGAGAAGCAGCCAAGAGGCCCATGGTAACTCTGGAGGAGCTGCAGAGATCCACAGCTCAGGTGGTAGAATCTGTCCACGGGACAACTATTAATCATGCACTACACACATCTGGCCTTTATGGAAGAGTGGCAGGAAGAAAGCCATAAGAAGTTCTGTTTGCAGTTTGCGAGAAACCATGCGGGGGGACACAGCAAACATGTGGAAGAAGGTGCTCTGGTCAGATGAGACTAAAATTTTACTTTTTTGACCTAAAAGCAAAATGCTATATGTGGCAGAAAACATACAGTTCACATCACCCTGAACGCACCATCCCCACTCTCAAACATTGTGGTGGCAGCATCATGTTGTGGGGATGCTTTCCTTCAGGAGGGACAGGGAAGCTGGTCAACGTTGATAGGAAGATGGATGGGGCCAAAGAGTCTGCAAAAGTCTTGACTGGGGCGGAGGTTCACCTTCCAGCAGGACAACGACCCTAAACATACAGCCAGAGCTACAGACTGGTTTAGATCAATGCATATAAAAGGTGTTAGAATGGCCCAGTCAAAGTCCAGACCTAAATCCAATTGAGAATCTGTGGCAAGACTTGAAAATTGGTATTCACAGATGCTCTCCCATCCAATCTGATAGAGCTTGAGCTATTTTGCAAAGAATGGGCAAAAATATCCCTCTCTAAATGTGCAAAGCTGGTAGAGACATACCCAAAAAGACTTGCAGCTGTTATTGAAGTGAAAGGTGGTTCTACAAAGTACTGACTCAGGGGGGCTGAGAACAAATGCACGCCAAACTTTTCAGATATTGTAAAACATTTTGAAAACCATTTACCGTTTCCCTTCCACTTCACAATTATGTGCTACTTTGTGCTGGTCTATCACATAAAATTCCAATAAAATACATTTATGTTTTTTAGCTGTAACATGACAAAATGTGGAAAGTGTCAAGGGGTATGAATAACTTTTCAAGGCACTGTAACTTTCCTGAATATAGTACTTAAAGCCTCGCTCTTCTTGCCAACCACCAAAGCTGGACACTTCATGCATCAAAGCCAGAACTTATACACCGTTGCACTCAGGGACACTTGAAATGCCAGCCAGGTGGAAAATTAGAGACCATCTAGTAGATGTTGAAATGGGAATGTTCCCCCAATGCTGCCCTCTTGAGATTGGGGAATCTTAAAAGACATACAAAGTGCGCAAAGGCCTAGTGGATCACAGTTATCGTTTATTGGATATAAAAACAAGTGAATTTATAATCACATATGCCAAGCTATGAAAGCGTAGGGTAGTGCCCTATGTTTTTATACCTTGGCCTTTGGGAGTATGCTCTCACTTGTTTTTATATCTAGTAAACTATAACGGTAATACATTAGGCCTTTGAGCTCTTTGTTTGTTCAATGCTGGACACTGATCATAATCTTTGCTAAAGAGTTCTGGGAAGTGATGCTTAGCATAACAGTATATGCACATACAATGTAAAAACGAATCTAGTTTAAGGCTTTAAACAAATACCGCAATTCAATACAGAGGGAAAAAAAAGTTAATTTTCACTTACTTTAGCCGTACATGCACTGCATCGTTGTCGATCTTCATTACCAGAACCCTGTTTGAAGAAACATTTTTTTTAAAACAGATCATGAACAATACAAAAATGTTCATTTTTCTGGCTGGGTAAAATGTGCATTTAGCCAGAGAAATAATAAGAAATGAATGTTTTATTATTTCAAATCTGGTTCACATTTGACAGTTGGCATCTGCTGCCTTTACTATTTCCATTTTCTAAAAATGGTCTGAGACTACTCCTCGAGTCAACATTGTTACACATACAGTTGATTATAGACCAATATTGACAAAGTGAAAAGTGACTCAATACATTCTAGATTGTATTTTGCTTGTGTTCATTCATCTCCAAAACATATACAGTACCTGTAGCGCCTTGATCATATTGGATTTTCGAAAAAAAAAAAAAAAAAATGTGTTGTACATTTTCTGCTTATTCTAAATGATTTGTTTGAAATTTCCAGGAGTTTAATAAAATAATAAAAAAGTTGATCCTTGCCAGTGCATAAAACACTATAGTTGTTTTTTAGTAACAGATGTAATCAGACATGTATTAGTGGAATAAAAACCTAAATGTAGCTAGTGCACTACTTGGAAAGACTTTTTAATGTATTGTCAAACACCACCAAAAATGAATGTGTAGCTATTGTTCAACTACTTGTAGCATTCTGAATGTGACCTTTGTTTATCATTTTGAGAAAATAGGAGTTTGCATTACAATGGAATGATCTATAACCCAGAGCATTTTGGAATAGAGCTACAGCACATACAGAGAGCCAGCTATAATGGAGCAGCATCTGCCAAAGATGTTCTTGAGCAGATCCTACAAGAGTCTTTCCAGGCTCAAAACGTTCCCTTTCCAGGGAAAGATTACATGTCAGAGCTGACTTTAGACCACTTTCAAAAATTTCAATACAAGAAGAAAATGGCTAAACTGAAATACAGGCTGGCTTAGTGAGCATATATGCTTAATGCTGCACCATCAAGAAGGTGGTGAATGAAATGATTTTTTGATATAAGGCATCAAAAAAAAAAGTCCTGTGGTATTACTATTTTTAAGATTATTTTATGTGTGTATACTTCAATACAAGAATTTTATATTAACTACTTGACCTCCGGAAGATTTACCCCCTTCATGACAGGGCCATTTTTTGTGATACGGCACTGCGTTATTTCACCCCTGATGACATCTGTAAGATGAAACGCATTTGGCGGAGTTTGGTCACGCGATATTGCCACGTCAGACGGTAGGACATCTTACTGGTTGGAAACATTGCTATGGCAATGAGATTTTACACACGATTTTTACTACAATGTTTGTGAGTATTCTGGCTCTCTTAATAAGTGAGTTCTGTCAGTAATACTGCGCTGAAGTTTTTTTGCCCTTTCCCATATGTTGGTGTGGTGAAGTCCTGCCTGAGGTGGATCACGTCTAGTTTCCAGTGAGAGAAAGGGTATGACTCAAAAGTTTTGGATAGTTACAAGAAGTTTCACTTTTAAATAGAACAAATTTGTTGGTCCCCCAAAAAACAGATAGGGAGAATAGTTATTAATATGTTTGAGTGGTCTTTTTTAACCACTTTTTTGTCCCAGTATTGGTGGGTAAATAAGATCATCAGAAGTGGGAAGTTTTAAAGTGTGATAAAATCCTGGGGCCTAAACTCCCAGATAAGCCAAATGTTCTATATAGAAAAAGTGCTATAGATCCACCTCAGAAAAGTAGTATGTTTGGGAACTTGAAAGGTTTCTTTCCATGCAAGAGATGCACTGTGTGTAAAACTTCTAAAACCATTAAGACCTCATCCTTTTCCTCACAGGTCACTGCCAAGGTTTATAAAATTACAGATTTTATTACCTGTAGGACTATAGAGGTTATATACCCCGTCATGTGCCTATGTGGCCTCCAGCACATTGGGAGGACCACAAGGGCACTTAATGTATGAATAGGGGAACACCTTGCCAATATACGTAAAGGGTTTATTGGTCATAGTGTTTCCAGGTAATAATAGGTGTTTCAGAATAGAAACCCTTTCTTACTTGAGGTCATAGCCATAGAAAGGGTCATCCCCCATTGCAGAGGGAATAACCTGAAAAGACACATTTCACATAGAGAAACCAGGTGGATATTTGATATACAATCCTGTAAGTCCCTGGTACTCAACGTGAAATGGGATATGGGATAACTTACTAACCGACATATCTGTATGGATGTCACACCACTTCCTCAAACTCAACTTGTCCAAAACCGAGCTTATAATATTTCCTCCCCCACGTTCCTCTTCCCCCGACTTCTCTGTCAAGAGCAATGGCAAAACCATCCACCCGTCCCCACATGTCAGGGTACTAGGTGTTATCCTGGATTCTGAACTCTCCTTTCAGCCCCACATCCAATCACTTTCCAAAGCTTGCCGCCTCAACCTCCGCAACATCTCTAAACTACGTCCCTTCCTAACCAATGAAACCACAAAGCTCCTGATTCACTCCCTGGTTATCTCTCGCCTTGACTACTGCAACTCACTCCTCATTGGCTTACCTTTAAATAGACTATCCCCCCTTCAGTCCATCATGAATGCTGCTGCCAGACTCATCCACCTTATAAACCGCTCAGTGTCTGCTACCCCTCTCTGCCAATCCCTCCATTGGCTACCACTCGCCCAACGAATTAAATTCAAAATACTAACAATAAGTTACAAAGCCATCCACAACTCTGCCCCCAGCTACATCACTAACCTAGTCTCAAAATACCAACCTAATCGCCCTCTCCGTTCCTCCCAAGATCTCCTGCTCTCTAGCTCCCTCATCACCTCCTCCCATATCCGCCTCCAGGACTTCTCCCGAGCCTCGCCCATCCTCTGGAATTCCCTACCCCAATCTGTCAGACTGTCTCCAACTTTATCCACTTTTAGGCAATCCCTGAAAACTTTCCTCTTCAGAGAAGCCTATCCTGCCTCCATCCAACAACTGCACTATTTTCTCCATTAGCTCATCCCCCACAGCTATTACCCTTTGTATAACTTGACCCTCCCTCCTAGATTGTAAGCTCTAACGAGCAGGGCCCTCTGGTTCCTCCTGTATTGAATTGTATTGTACTTGTACTGTCTGCCCCAATGTTGTAAAGCGCTGCGTAAACTGTCGGCGCTATATAAATCCTGTATAATAATAATAATAATATTAATTTTTATATAAATAGATATAGAGTAGTGACCTCGCATTATGAATTTGATAATTTTTTGGTCTTCCCCCCTTTTTTTTTTCCCTACCTTTTTTCCTTACTGGCTCATCCTTATTAATTTTATTGTATGTATGTTGCTGATATATTGTATCTCTTATGTATTTCCACCTTTTCTATTAACTTTATTAGGGTGGTGGTAGGAAATGGGTGGGCAGGAAAGATCTTTAACGGGTCTGCCTTAACCTCCACTAATGGTCTTCCTACCAGTTATTCTGAATAGAGGACGTTGACTCTCCTTATGTTTCATAAGTATTCTTAGAAATACTAATGATTTTAAACATTTTTATATTTGTATCGTTAATATTTTATAATTCTTGTATGTATTCATGGTTTCCATTGTAGTCATGATTAATTAGATGTGATAATGTATTTATGAAACATTTATTATCATTAATTGTATATATGCAAATTTTAATAATGGTTTGATTTAGTATTCATGGTTTTCTAGTATTTTGTGTGAATAGAAGTAAACCATTTTATATTGTTTAAGGTAATTAGTGCTAACATGTTCCATGCATATGGATGACACTAACCGATAAAGCCCGCAACGGCGCTTCCGGTGTCTCTCCTGCCGGTGCATGTATAAGGAGTGACAGACATAGCGTCCATTCCCAGTCGATGCCTTGTATGGGGAAATTCATTGGGTGGTGCTACAGGTCTTGACGTCACCACGCATCAGCTGGCTGGCTTGAGCCACGGCTGTTTTGAATGTACTGAACACCGTTTTTTGGATGTTAGTGCCTACGATTTTGAATAAATCTTTTAGGCCTCATGCACACGGGATGTTAAAATAACGTTATGAAAACGCCAGTATCTTTGCAGTGATTTTTTTAAACTTTTTTCAGCTTTTTTCAACGTTTTTGCAATAGTGCTTTTTAGCGTTTTTTTTTTCAATGGATCAAAAACGTTAAAAAACTTTGGTGAATGATGTTTTTGAGCGTTTTTTAGCGTTTATCAGCGTTAGAGCATTTTTACAGCTGAAAAACGTCTCTCAGAACCCACTGGTCCTGGGGTTTTTTTACAGCTTAAAAACGCCCATGCCATTTGCAGCTCAAAAACGCCTAGGTGGGCATGAAGCCATAGACTAACATAGACAGGCGTTTTTAAGCTGCAAAAAACGCTCAAAAAAGCGGCTGTAAAAACGTCTGTGTGCATGAGGCCTTAAAGTGGAGTACTGCATCATGAAGCCTTTCCTTTTTATCTTATGAAATACCCCACGGTTGGAGATCACTTGGAGAAGGTTTTTCTGCCTTATCTGTGAGCAATATTGCACTATTGGAGAGTCTGCTATAAGAGAGAGGATCCCGTTACTGGATGAGCCTGTGGATGTGCTTTGCTCGACTGAGTGATTTGAGATTCAACAATTCCGGTAAGTGGTGCTGATTGATTTGTTTTTTTGATGAACAGAACAACTGATTGATCTCCTAAATGTCCGTCATCTTTATTTGCACTGATTGAAGCACTTTATGGACTACAATCTACACGCCAATATTGTACCCTAATTATATGGTTATATCACGTTTAAATTTTTTATTTTAAAATCATTTCATTTTTGGTTGCGCACTTTATCTGTTACACTGTGGGGATTGGGGAATTCCTGCCTGAGGTGGATTGCGTCGTGTTTCCACTGATCAATCATCCCGCATGTATGGGGAATTGGAGTCATTGGATCTCATGAAGCGCATTTGACTACTTTTGATTAAGTGGTCCATCTTTTGTGGTAAGGGTCAGTGTGAACCTTTCATATTGGTGGTGGACCCCTTTATATAGTCTTGTGTGGACCAGCACTGAATGGACTTTTTTATTGGAGATGTTTTACTTTTATGATCAGGACATAAGCGCTGCTTTTATCTTGTTTTTTTAACTGACAACTGTGCGGTCATTCATAGCTGTACCTAAATGAAATTGTCTTTTTTCCCCCACAAAATAGAACTTTCTTTTGGTGTTATTTGATCACCACTGGGTTTTTTTTTTTGCACTATAAACAAAAAGAAAAAAAAAAAAAAAAAGACAGAATTATTTACTTTCTGCTATAAAACATATCCAATACATTTTTTAAAAAAAATCTAATTTGTTCATAAATTTAGGCCAATATGTATTCTGCTACATGTTTTTGGTAAAAAAATATAAAATAAAAAAATATAAGCATATATTGATTGGTTTGCACAAAAGTTATAGCGTCTACAAACTATGGAATATTTACTGGAATTTTTATTTATATTTTTATACTAGTAATGACTGCGATTAGCGACTTAGAGGGACTGCAATATTGCAGCATACAATCTGACACTGACACTGTGTGGGAACCAGTGACACTAATACAGTGACCAGTGCTAAAAATATGCTCTGTCACTGTGCCAATGACACTGGTGGAGAAGGGGTTAGACATCTAGCACAATCAAAGGGTTAAATTTGTGCCTAACCAGTGTGTTTGTACACTACGTGTGCTTTTTTTTTTACTAAGGGATGTGATGTATTTTCTTTCCCTTCACATCCCCACTTTTGCATTGGTAACAAATGCAGAGCTCTGTCAAGCCTCTCTACTCAACGATCAGTGGGTGCCTGCTGACATCCATTGGCTGTCACCCACTGATTGGCTTCTGCTGCGACTAATCACAGCAGAAGTAGCGATTCTGCACTTCCATACCTGGAAGTGCAGAATCTCTCTCTCTCTCTCTCTCTCTCTCTCTCTCTCTCTCTCTCTCTCTCGAGAGAGAGAGAGAGAGAGAGAGAGAGAGAGAGACAGAGACAGAGACAGAGAGAGAGAGATACACACACACATATATATATATATATATATATATATATATATATATATATATATATATATATATATATATATATATATATATATATATATATATATACATATACACACACCCGGGTCCTGCCCAAGGGGACATGTATCAATGCATAAAAAAGTTGTAAAAATGGCCGTTTTTTCGGGAGCAGTGATTTTAATGATGCTTAAAGTAAAAAAAAAAAAAAAAAAGTGAAATATTCCTTAATATATCATACCTGGGGGGTGTCTATAGTATGCCTGTAAAGTGGCGCGTGTTTCCCGTGCTTAGAACAGTCCCTGCACAAAATGTATTTTTTAAAAGGAAAAAAAAAGTCATTTAAAACTGCTTGCGGCTTTAATGTAATGTCGGGTCCTGGCAATATGGATGAAAATCAGTGAGACAAACGGCATGGGTACCCCCCAGTCCATTACCAGGCCCTTTGGGTCTTGTATGGATATTAAGGGGAACCCTGCACCCAAATTAAAAAAAGGAAAGGTGTGGGGCCACCAGGCCCTATATACTCTGGACAGCAGTATACAGGCGGTGCAAACAAGACAGGGACTGTAGGTTTGTTGTTAAGTAGAATCTGTTTGTAATTTTGAACGGGTACATTTTTAACGTGTTTAGCTCCAGCCAAAAAAATCTTTAAGCTTTTTGGAAAACATCACCCCTGTGACATTTGTTTTGCTGTCTGTGCTCCTCTTCAGAAGATTTCACCTCACTTTTTGTCCCAATGACAAATGTTTTTTGAAAATTTGTTTTTTTTTTGTGAAAAAAGGATTGGTGATAAAGCATCAGTGAAAAGGAGAAATGTTTTTCCCATATTAACTCTTACAGGAGAGAATTTCCCTTCCTAGGGGTAGATTTCATCTCACTTCCTGTTGTCTCCTTCCGTTTGCAAGTAGGAGTCATTTGTAAGTTGGATGTTTGAAAGTAGGGGCCTGCCCTATATACTCAGCAGAAGATGTTGTTGTGGCCACAACACTGTAAGCCCTCACAGGGCCCTGCTGTGAAATATTAGATCAAGAATTGCAATTACATGCCCCTGTTGAACAGGGGCTGAAAAATTGGGCCTTTGGTGGTGGTGCTAGTGCCACAACCCTAAGTCCTCACTCGCTCTTGGTGGGCGCAGAAACGGGCCCTGCTGTGAAATATTAGATCAAGAATTGTAATTACATGCCCCTGTTGAACAGGGGCTGAAAAATTGGGCCTTAGGCACTGGTGCCACAACACTGCAACCCCTCACAGAAACTCTAGTGGGAACGCAGGAATGAGCCCTGCTGCAAAGTATTGCATCAAAAATTGTAATTACACGCCCCTGTTAAACAGGGGCTGAAAAATTGGGCCTTAGGCACTGGTGGCGGCGCCCAGAACCAAAAATGTTCTTATAAGCTATCAGCGTGATCATTGATTAGGAAGAGGATAATTACTCAGGATAGTCACTCAGCATCAGCATAGGCAGTCTTTGAAGGGATCTGAGATTTCAAAAAAAATTATTCAGTTACATCAGCATCAGGTGCTTGGTAGCTGGTGGTGATCCAAGACTGATTGATCTTTATGAAGGTCAGTTGATCGACCGAGTCGGTGGACAGACGCACCCTGTGATCGGTTACAAAGCCTCCAGCAGCACTGAATGTGCTTTCCGAAAGAACGCTGGATGCAGGACAGGCCAGTAGCTCAATTGCATACTGTGCAAGCTCTGGCCAGTGATCCATTCTCAAGACCCAGTAACCCAGAGGATTTTCGGTGGGAAAGCTGTCCAAGTCAGATCTTGCCCCTAGGTATTCCTGCACCATGTAAAACAAACGCTGGCGATGGTTGCTGGAACCGATCATACCTTGGAGCTGCGGACTAAAAAATTGTCTGAACTCATTGGTCAGACAGCCACCTTCTCCACCGCTCCTTCTTTGACTGACCGAAGCCTCAGCAACACGTTGTCCAGAAACAGGAGTTTGTAACCTCCCAGTCTCTGGGAACGCGTTGCACAGACCTTTCTGCAAGGCCTCCCGAAGATGTTTCACCCTCTGCTCCCTCTGCGACGGCAAGATAAGGTCCGCAACCTTAACCTTGTAACGTGGATCAAGGAGGGTTGCCAGCCAGTATTGGTCCTTCTCCTTGATACCACAAATACGAGGATCCTTACGCAGGCTTTGCAGGATCAGGGAGGCCATGCAGCGTAGGTTTGCTGAGGCATTCGGTCCGGAGTCCTCTGGGTCACTAAGGACGACATGGTCCGCAGCCACCTCCTCCCAGCCACGTACAAGTCCATGTGTTTCTTGGGACTGATCCCTTAAAGACTGCTGCTGATGCTGAGTGCTAGGCTCCACCTCCATACTGACACAATCCTCCTCCTCCTCGTCCTCTTCCTGTGTGATCGGCGGGCACGCAGGAACACTGTCTGGATAAAGGGGCCTTGAGAGCCAAGGAAGTCCTCCTCTTCCTGCCTCTGTTCTGCCTCAAGTGCCCTGTCCATTATTCCACGCAGCGTGTGCTCCAACAGGTGGACAAGGGGGACAGTGTCACTGATGCATGCACTGTCACTGCTCACCATCCTCGTGGCCTCCTCAAATGTTGACAGGACAGTGCATGCATCCCTGATCATGGCCCACTGGCGTGGGGAAAAAAAACAAGCTCCCCTGACCCTGTCCTGGTGCCATAGTCGCACAGGTACTCATTGATGGCCCTCTGCTGCGTGTGCAGCCGCTGCAGCATGGCCAACGTTGAGTTCCACCTGGTGGGCATGTCACAGATTAGGCGGTTCTTGGGCAAGTTAAACTCCTTTTGGATGACCGGCAGAAATGCACACAGACTCTCCTGGCCTGCCTCAGGACATCCTGTAAGCCCGGGTACCTGCCCAAGAACCACTGCACCACCAAGTTAAGGACGTGAGCCAAACAGGGCACATGGGTAATTTGTCCCTGTCGGAGGGCAGAGAGGAGGTTGGTGCCATTGTCGCAAACCACCATTCCTGCCTTAAGTTGGTGTGGCGTCAACCACCTCTGAACTTGCCCCTGCAGAGCTGACAGAACCTCTGCCCCAGTGTGGCTCCTGTCCCCCAAGCACACCAGCTCAAGCACCGCATGGCATCTTTTGGCCTGCGTACTTGCGTAGCCCCTTGAACGCCTACGGAGCACCGCTGGTTCTGAGGACAAATCACAGGAAGAGGCCATGGAGGAAGAAGAAGAGGAGGGGGAGGAGGAGAGAGGTGTGTCACAATCATTAGTAGTGGCATTTTGGAGGCGTGGTGGCGGAAAAACCTCCAACACTACTGCACCTTGTCCTGCATCCTTCCCAGCTGCCAGCAGAGTCACCCAATGCGCGGTGAAACTTAGGTAACGTCCCTGTCCATGCCTGCTGGACCATGCGTCAGTGGTAATATGCACCTTACCGCTGACTGCCCTGTCCAGCGAGGCATGGACATTGCCTTCCACATGCCGGTAGAGAGCCGGAATCGCCTTCCGTGAGAAAAAGTGGCGTTTGGGTACCTGCCACTGAGGAACCGCACATTCCACAAACTCACGGAAGGGGGCAGAGTCTACCAACTGAAAAGGCAGCAGTTGAAGTGCTAGCAATTTTGCCAAGCTAGCATTCAACCGCTGGGCATGTGGATGGCTGGGAGCGAACTTCTTTCGGCGGTGCAGCAGCTGGGGCAGGGAAATTTGCCTGGTACAATCTGACGTCGGTGTACTGAAAGCAGATTGCCCACAAGTACTTGGCTGTGACACACCTAATTCTACACCTTCATTCCTCTCAGTGCAGGTCTCAGAGAGGACTGAAGGTATAGTGGGGTTGGAGATCTCAGCTGATGAGGAGCAAGGAGAGGTCCTCTTTGTTCTTTGGTGTGGGTCTTTTAGATACGCTTGCCAATGAACTGCATGGCATGTCAACATATGTCTGGTCAAGCATGTGGTGCCCAAGCGGGAGATGTTTTGGCCACGCAAGATACGCTTTAGACATATGTTGCAAATAGCAGCGGTGCGATATGATGCACTCGTCTCAAAAAAGGCCCACACCAAAGAACTTTTTGAATAATGCGCAGAGAATGCAGCGCCCTGCACATGCAGAGCTTTGGGGTGTGATGCAGTCAGTGTGCTGCCCTTAAGCTGGCCCCTGGAGGGCATCCTGCCTCGGTGATGTGCCTCCTCCTCCTCTCTCCTATCAGGCACCCACGCTGAGTCAGTGACCTCATCATCCCCTCCCTCCTCATCACTGGAGCAAACCTGGCAGTATGCTGCAGCAGGGGGAGCATGACTGCCAGATTGCAGTCCTTCTTGGGCACCCCCTCTGTCCATGCTCACGTTACTGCCTTCATCTAGCTCAGTATCATCATCAGAGCCTTCCAAACGCTGGGCATCCTCCTGGAGCATGTACCCAACACTGTGGTCAAACAGTTCGAGGGACTCCTCAGGAGGACATGGTGGGGCTAGGGAAGGAGTCACTGATGACATTGAGCCGAGGGAAGAGGTCGCTGCTTTGCCAGACAAAGTAGCCTGAGCATGGGTGAGAGAGGATGAGGAGGATGAGGACGGCTTGATCATCCACTCGACCAAGTCTTCCGCATGTTGCGGCTCAACGCGGCCAGCTGCCGAAAAAAAGTCCAAGCGTGTCCCACGGCCACGTGCTGATGAGAATGCACCGTCTCCACGACCAGCACTGTTGCCTCTAGACACAGAGCCTGCTTGCCCTCTTTTATTGGCTTGTGACTGTCTGCCTCTCCTTGTTGGCCTTCCAGACATACTAATGGCCTGTAGCTGCACCAAGCTGGGATAGATATATATATATGTACTGATACTGCAGCTAGCAAAATCAACTGCCTGCCTGTAGTATGAGAACACCACCAACCTTCTACAGGTAGCTTTAGCTGAACACTGTGCAGAGCTCGCAAAAAAATAACTTTTAGGTTTAGCTGAACACTGTGAGGAGGACCCACTACACTAAATTGTAGCTTTAGCTGAACACTGTGCAGAGGTCTCACTACACTAACTTGTAGTTTTAGCTGAACACTGAGGAGGACGCACTACCCTAACTTGTAGCTTTAGCTGAACACTGTGCACTAAGCTAACTTGTAGTTTTAGCTGAACACTGGTCACACTAAACTTGTAGCTTTAACAGAACACTGAGGAGGACGCACTACACTAACTGTAAATAGTCTAGCGGCCTGACTGTGGTACTAATAGGATCAAAAGAACACCAGCAATTTTCTTCAGGTAGCTGTAAACACTGTAACAAGACAAGACTGCCTGTCAGTAGGAAGATAACAGGAACGGATCTAGCTAAACTGAATACAGTGTATATACATATATATATATATATATATATATATATATACATATATATATATATATATATATATATAACACCTGGGATGCATATATAAATACACAATACACTAAGTGCAGCTAACTCACTGACTGTCCTGCCTAATCTAGCTAACTCAAATGAAATTACACTGTCTTTCTCTCTAAGCACGTTGGAACACACTACACAGGGCCGCTGTGCAGGTGGCCTTCTATAGTGTGGGGCGTGTTCTCAACCCCCTGAGCCACAATTGGCCAAAGCCACCCTGGCTTTGGCCAATTACAGCTCTCTCTACCGACGGCGCTGTGATTGGCCAAGCATGCGGGTGCATGCTTGGCCAATCATCCGCCAGCAATGCACTGCGATGCCGCAGTGAATTATGGGCCGTGACGTGCCACACGAATTTGGCACGAACGGCCCATATTGTTCGCAATTCGAAGAGCGATCGAACAGCCGATGTTCCAGTCGAACATGGGTTCGACTCGAACACGAAGCTCATCCCTATTGGCAATGGCAGAGGTCAAATGTTTTCTGTAAGTCTTCACAAGGTTGTCACACACTGTTGCTGGTATGTTGGCCCATTCCTTCATGCAGATCTCCTCTAGAGCAGTGTTGTTTTGGGGCTGTCGCTGGGCAACACGGACTTTCAACTCCCTCCAAAGGTTTTCTATGGGGTTGAGACCTGAAGACTGGCTAGGCCACTCCAGGACCTTGAAATGCTTCTTACGAAACCACTCCTTCGTTGCCCGGGCGGTGTGTTTGGGATCATAGTCATGCTGAAAGACCCAGCCACGTTTTTTATCTTCAATGCCCTTGCTGATGGGAGGAGGTTTGCACTCAAAATCCCACGATACATGGCCCCATTCATTTTTTCAAGTACACGGATCAGTCGTCCTGTTCCCTTTGCAGAGAAACAACCCCAAAGCATGATGTTGCAACCCCCATGCTTCACAGTTGGTATGGTGTTTTTTGGTTGCAACTCAGCATTCTCTCTCCTCCAAACACGACGAGTTGTGTTTCCACCAAACAGTTCTACTTTGGTTTCATCTGACCATATGACATTCTCCCAATCCTCTTCTGGATCATCCAAATGCTCTCTAGCAAACCTCAGACAGGCCCAGACATGTACTGGCTTAAGCAGGGGGACACGTCTGGCACTGCAGGATCTGAGTTCCTGCGGCGTAGTGTGTTACTGATGGTAGCCCTTGTTACGTTGGTCCCAGCTCTCTGCAGGTCATTCACTAGGTCCCCCATGTGGTTCTAGGATTTTTGCTCACCGTTCTTGAGATCATTTTGACCCCACAAGGTGAGATCTTGCATGGAGCCCCAGATCGAGGGAGATTATCAGTGGTCTTGTTTGTCTTCCATTTTCAAATAATTGCTCCCACAGTTGATTTCTTCACACCAAGCTGTTTGCCTATTGCAGATTCAGTCTTCCCAGCCTGGTGCAGGTCTACAATTTTGTTTCTGGTGTCCTTCGACAGCTCTTTGGTCTTCATCTTAGCGGAGTTTGGAGTGTGTCTGTTTGAGGTTGTGGACAGGTGTCTTTTATACTGATAAGTTCAAACAGGTGCCATAAATACAGGTAATGTGTGGTGGACAGAGGAGCCTCTTAAAGAAGAAGATACAGGTCTGTGAGAGCCAGAAATCTTGCTTGTTTGTAGGTGACCAAATACTTATTTTCCACCATAATTTGCTAATAAATTCTTTCAAAAATCAGACAGACAATGTGATTGTCTGGATTTGTTTCCACATTTTGTCTCTCATAGTTGAGGTATACCTATGATGACAATTACAGGCCTCTCTCATCTTTTTAAGTGGGAGAACTTGCACAATTGGTGGCTGACTAAATACTTTTTTGCCCCACTGTGTATAATATATACCGTATTTATCGGCATATAACACGCACTTTTTTCCCCTGAAAATCAGGGGAAAATCGTGGGTACGTGTTATAGGCCGATCCCCGCCGATTTCTGTGTCATCGGAGCGATCGGGGCAATAGCCGCGGTCGCCGCTGACATACACAGCCGTGGGTAGATTCAAAAATGGCGCCGAGACTGCAGGGAGCCGAGATACACATACCCGAGTGTTCTCGGCTTTTTCCGGCACCGAAAAAAGCCGAGAACACTCGTGTATGTGTATCTCGGCTCTTGGCGGATATATATATATATATATATATATATATATATATATATATATATATATACATACATACATATATACATACATACACACACACACACACACATACACACACGTGTATGTACAGAACATACAGAACAGCCACCCTATAGCAGTAAATCTGCTATGGGGCGGTCGGGAAGTGGTTAAAGGAAGAGTGTGACAGTAAACTTATCTCCACTGTTTCAGTCATCACTTATGCATCCCTTAAAACTGAGTAGCAAATATTAAACAAAAAATTCAGGAGGTATATATTTTCTTACTTGAATGCGGATCCTTTAAAGCTAAACTCTGGGATAAGCAAGTATTCAGGTTGATTTACTAAAACTGGAGAGTGAAAATCTGGTTTCTATGCAGAGCTACATCAGATTTTGCACTCACCAGTTTTAGTAAATCAACCCTATTGTCTTTTACAAGAAGCAGGTGTATTCTTACTTAAATCTTATGGGTCTATTTCTAAAAATGTATTGTGCGAATGCCTCAGCATTCGCCGAGCAGTCTCAAAAAATCCCCACGTGTGATGTGTATTTTCTCTGATTACCAACTTAATCTAGATTTTCCTGATTGAGATATTTTAGGAAAATACCACATTATGATCAGTAGATGGAACAAACTCATAGGAAGTACACACGTTGGACACATAACAGGAATTATTTGCAATGGCTGAGCAAATGCTGAGATATTTGCACATTTTTTTATTTTTTATTAATAGACCCCTAAGTGCCCTTTGTGCATTACTACAAATCTGTATAGTATTGCAGTGTGAAACTTTGTCTCTATGCAGGATGCAGGAAATTCCTCTAAGGCCAGGCATTGCTGCTCGCTCTTTGTGTAGGGTGACTGATATTGCTGTATGTACCATCTCCTGTAGTGTTCTGCAGGTTATCTTGCAAAAGGGGGGGGGGGTCCTAGGTTCCTCCCACAGCTCTACTCTCCACACAGGGATGCTTTTATATGGTTATAACTGAGCTTGCAGTGGATTTATCATCGTGGCTATTGAGTATTATATGCAAATTGGACAGCCATACCACACTATGAATTGGAAATTTAAAGCAAACACGTAAAAGGTTTGATAAAAGAACTTGAGTGTCCCTCTTCTAAACTTGGTGTCTGCACTAAAAGGTTGCAGCCAGTCAGCTTTATTATCTGGGTTTGTTCAGTTTCTCCTAAGCTCAAGGTTATAGTTTGCTAGTGCCTGCTGCTGTTGAGTGTGGGGAAGTCAGAGCCAAGAACAGGGTGTTCCCATAGCTGCCCATCTGAGCCTAGTGTTTTAACCTGCCTGTGGCAGAGGCCAAAGAAACAAATGTAGCTATTCATCTGGGCCTATAGAATCTAGAATCTACATTAGCCTGTGGCAAGAGGTATAACGTCCTACAGCTGACCTGTGGCAGAGATCAAAAGATACTAGAAGAAAAATAACCCACCTAAGCTTAAGAGTTTACTGAGAAGTCAGAGTGATGGGAATTTTTACTGTGGTTTTTGGGTATCCTGTTCCTCTAACCCGTTCTCGTTCCCCAAGACAACTGAGCTAATAATTTGCAAATGAAGCATCAAAATTCTGGTCTGGTCTGTGTCTGTCTGTGGAGCTACTACAGTGCAGGTCACCAGTAGGACAGTTAGGAGGGCCAATTGCTACCCAACTCCCAAAAGTCAAAGTTTTCCAATGCAGCTCTATAAATCATAAAAGATCATTAAAGAACTCCAGACAGCTTTAATATACTGATAAAAAGATACACAGAAGTGTTTTTATCGACCAAAGGATTTTTTTCTTCCATCCAGTTTTGAGATGTACACAGCTCAGTAGCAAACCACAGATCTATCCAGTAGGCTTGGGGACCTGGTCTTTTTTCTGCTGCAGTCTTGCTTTCAGTTATAAAAAAAAAAAAAAGAATGTAAATGGTGCGCCGTTCCTTTAAATAACTCTAGTAGATTAAAAATACCATGTTAAATAAATCCACTATACTATAAGATATAGCAATATAAACTTAGTGATAAAGAAACTTGCAATGCAAAAGTCAGTAAATATTGTGCTCTTAAACAAAATAAGTATCCATAATGTGATATCTGTGCTCCAGTAAAAGTCCACACTTCAAATATATAGCAATAGAGTGAATGTCCAAATCATGCTTCCAAAGGAAAAGGGAATAGTCTATCCTGAGGAAGTCACGTGACCAATGATGCAACGCATCGGGCAAACTTAGTGAGGTCACTTTCAGGCGTGTCCGAGACACAGCATCCTCACAGAGAAGGATTGCTGCCAATTCACTTTTACTTTTGTGTATGCTCTGTTCAAGATTTATCACGTAAGTGCATTATATAATTTAATAAACTGGTTTATATTAAAAATATTGCGCTATGAACTGATCTTGTTTATATTTTTGAGCCAAAATTGTGGGTTAAAGGGGACAAATGTGGTATTGAGGTGCTATTATGAACTGCATGGTGGATTATTAAAGCCAGTATTTTATTCTGCATTTATTGACCTTCATGGTCAATATTTAAGGTGAGCGATCATTGCACCTGGAGGTGATTGGAAGCACGATTTGGACATTCACTCTATTGCTACTATATATATTTGAAGTGTGGACTTTTACTGGAGCACAGATATCACATTATGGACACTTATTTTGTTTGAGAGCACAATATTTACCGGATGAATTTTGCATTGCAAGTTTCTTTAGGTTTATTTACCACTATCACGTATCAGATAAGACCAGAACTGTGTGGACTGTAACAGAGGAAACCCAAAAGTATATAAGTGAAATATAATGATTTATTAACCGCTTCAGCCCCGGAAGATTTTACCCCCTTCCTGACCAGAGCGTTTTTTGCGATTCGCACACTGCGTCGCTTTAACTGACAATTGCACGGTCGTGCGACGTGTCTCCCAAACAAAATTGACGTCCTTTTTTTCCCCACAAATAGAGCTTTCTTATGGTGGTATTTGATTGCCTCTGCAATTTTTATTTTTTGCGCTATAAACAAAATAAGAGCGACAATTTCGAAAAAAAAAAAAACGCATTATTTTTTACATTTTGCTATAATAAATATCCCCCAAAAATATATAAAAAAAAACATTTTTTTCCTCAGTTTAGGCCGGTCGTATTCTTTTTTTTAACAGAAAAGTTTTTATTTGTCTCCAGCCGGAGATTATTCATCATACAAACATATTTACAAAGAACATAAAGAATATAACGTTGCTACACATTTCCAGCTATATTTCTATAAATAATTACATAGTTCCTACTGATACAATGCAGAATCATAGTATACAGTTTACTGTGTCATTATTGCTTGTGCATCCTCCTATCTGGAGGGGCCGGTCGTATTCTTCTACATATTTTTGATTAAAAAAAAAAAAAAAAAAAAAAAAAAAAAAAAAATCGCAATAAGCTTTTATTGATTGGTTTGCGCAAAAGTTACAGCGCTTACAAAATAGACTATAGTTTTATGACTTTTTTTATAATTTTTTTTTTCACTAGTAATGGCGGTGATCAGCGATTTTTATTGTGACTGCGACGTTATGGTGGACATGTCGGACATTTTTGACACATTTATGAGACCATTGTCATTTATACAGCGATCAGTGCGATTAAAAATGCACTGATTACTGTGTAAATGACACTGGCAGTGAAGGGGTTAACCACTAGGGGGTGGGGAGGGGTTAAGTGTGTCCTAGGGGAGTGATTACTAACTGTAGGGGGATGGGCTAGCAGTGTCATTACTCTGATCACTGCTCCCGATGACAGGGAGCTGTGATCAGTGACACTTGTTTACATCAGCATCTCCCTGTTCGTCCTCTCCGTGAGGCGATCGTGGGTATCCCTGTGGCGATCGAGTCCACAGGACCCGCGACCCGACTCACGGAGCTCCCGGCCGGCACACGCCGCCGGCGGCGCGCACGCAATGGCACGCGGGGAATTCAAATGGATGTACCTGTAAGTCCATTTGCCCAGCCGTTCCATTCTGCTGATGTACATCATTGTGCGCGCCGGTCAGGAAGGGATTAAGGAAAGTGAATATTATAAATATAACTACACAGTGCAATAAACCAACCAACAGACAAATAACAGACAGATATGTACAATAAATGGGAAATACCAGGATCATAAACAATAGCCAGGCCTGGGGCATGCACAGAGGATCAGTAGATAAACAAAGGGCAGTTCCAGAATTACAGACGTAAGCCAGGCCAGGGTCATCAACGGAGATCAGCAGATGGGGTAAGGAACACAGGACAGGGAGAGGATGGACGGATCAGACAGCAGGGCAGGGATGCAAGGTAACAGGTGGGACAGGCTAGGGATCAGGACAGGGAGACAGGATCAGGTACTCAGGTAACAGGTTTCAGGAACAGGTTCAGGTCTTCAGGCAGCAGGTACAAATCAGGGCACAAGGATGATACCAAGACAAGGCATAGGTGTGTCTGCCGGGTATTTATACACATCTCAATCAGACTCAGGTGATGCCTGATTGCAGGAGATGATGTCGGCCCCACACTGCCAGGAACCACCCCGCTGGTGGATGCCAGTACTGCGGCCCAAAGATCACATAATACTACCAACAGGGGAAAGCTCCCCTGGCAGTTCCAGACTGCCAGGAGACACCTGCTGGTGGATCACAGTACTGCACGCCAAATATCAGGCCATGTCATCAGCGGATGGAACCTTCCCTGACAACCAAGTTCATATTGCTATATTAGATTATAGTAAGGTGGATTTCTTTAACATGGTACATTTGAATCTACTAGAGTTATTTAAAGAAATAGCGCACCATTAATGAAAGTTTGTTAATTTAAAAATGATTGACTACAGTTTGGGGGGGGGGGGGTTGCGGTAGTTCCTAGCATGTACTAGAACACAGTTATTTGTAGCCACCTAGCAGCACAATGAGTTTAAGATTATAATTGCTTTCAGTTATAGGTTCCCAACCCCCACCCTGCAGACTGCTTTTCTGTGCTCTACACCTTTCTGCTCTTCTCCTTTTAGCACGCTCCTTGAACTGAAGCTCACTTAATTGGCTCCTTGTGCTGCTTCTTCCTCCAATTCTCTGAACTTTGCTGTACAGTAGACTGCAAGAGGCCGATATTAATTAAAATTAGGGTACCTGTACTATTCATGATGAAAAAAAAAATACAATTAATGATATAATAAATACAAAATTGAATATACGCATGCCTTTTGAAACTGCCTTGAGTCTAGCTTTAAAGTGGAGCTTTAGTCCAAAAACAAAACCTTGCCAGAATTTTTAATGCATAAGAGACATGCTTTGTCATTTTTGCATTAAAGCAACTTACCTGCCTGTCCACCCCCAGTACAGGGAGGACAAATACAGAGAAGACAACTGAAACCATTCTAAATACACACAGGTGGACGCTGCTGTTTTGGGGCTCTTGTGGGAGACTAATGCCTACATCTTACATCAAGGATGGATACTTCCATAATTTCAGTCTCATGTTGGACTTTGAGTTGGCTGCTGGGACCTTAATTTGGAAGGGATTTTCCGAGTCCAGAGGTTTCTTCATCCATTTGGTCATCCTTTTCATTTTGGATATGTGTTTTTCTACCCTTTCAGCTTTATCCCAATAATCTTTTACAAATATTCAATCCCACGAATATAGTATTGAGTATCTCCAACTATTATCTCCTCTGTGCCCCTGAAGAAGGGATTCATCCAGAATGTCCAGAAACGCGTCAGACCAAAGTAGAAGTGTTTTGTCTCATACTATATGAATAATATGTACTATTATATGCATGGTGCTGTTTTTATACCACCACACTGTTTTATAAAATACATTTTTCTATATTTTCAAAATATTGTGTCTTCTAAAGTTCCCCCTCAAAGTCCCATAGTACCGAGGGGTACTTGTTCTCTTTAAATACATAATATACTTGGGATGGTGGCAACACAAAATGGAGTCGTTTTATTCTCCATAATGGTTCTCCTCCTATATTCTAAATACACACACATTACAAATAAAAAAATTTACATTGATCATAAAATCTGCAATTTTCTGTCAAAATCAATTTTGACAAAAATCACCCCTATTCGTCCCTAGTTTGGAACTTTTTCTAAAGCAGTTTTTAGCTTGTAAAACCAAATCTTGTTGAACTTGTTTCCTCTTCAACACAATCTGCTAGGAAACAAAACCCAACACAAAATATGTCTCACATAAGCATTAGAGATTAACATACAGTCATGTAAAAAAGTAATGTATACCCCATGGAACTTGCTGACTTCTACAACATACTTTAATAGGAAAGCATTCAAACAAACAGTGCCCACAGATAAAAGGTGATATACTTGAACAAATGTCACATAAAATTGACATTGATAGTCGATATGAACAAAATGCAAATTTGTCACATTAAAGCTCAGGATCAGGTTTACAGATTAGGTGCCAATGATTAAAATCTTTTTAGAGAGTATGCAGGTGAAACCTGTGTTATTTAAAGGCACTATAAAAAATAAAAACTTTCCAATTTGCACTTTGTGTTTTTCACTAGCATAAGATGTGCATTGATCATGTAGTTTCATTTGTTGGACTGTATGCATAGTCTATAGTGGAGTAAAATGTTCACATTCCTTTATCAGCAATTTCTGTTTGTGCTCAAGCATGAGGCATGCAGAATGGCACCGCATAGGTCAATGCATAATGTTGTATAAGAATTGACACGTCCTATGAAGACGCTACATGGACACTGGCCTAGTCAAAGTTCTGATTTGAATCCCATCAAAATGTTACTGTGAGTGGGGTTTTTGAAAGGGACATATAAAAGGTAATATCAGAAACTGTTAAAAAGAGGGCAATACCACATTCTGGGGCCAAGAATATATTTACTTTTCCACAGTACACCATTGCCGTTATTGATATTTTTGGTAAATAAATAATTGTAATAATAGGCAAAATTTCCTTGTGATTTTTTTTTAAGTATATCACCTTCATCAATAGGCACTATCTGAATGAAAACTTAATAATTTACCCATTCAAGTATATTTAAAAGGTTAATTTCCATCGGGTATACTTACATTTTCATGTGACTGTATGTTCCCTGGAGAGAACCTACCGGAGGACCATTGTTTTGCAGAAGAGATAAAAAAAAAATAATAAAACCAGGGGTACTTTTCAAATGATTACTTTGAGGAACGATTTACACAGTTGTAAAGCAGTTGGTTTACAGATATGTCTAATAAATCACAAAACTCAAAATACATTATACTCCTACAAGCAAGGATTTCAAGACAGTAAATGATTAGGAAGGGAGTGACTAGGCAGGACATCTGGAATTAATTTACTATAAACACGAGAGACAAACTTATCTAAGTAAAAGTGTGTTAGGAGTAAAACAGCAATTCCATCATACTACATGGTAATGGTTTGTACAACTATTTGTACAAGCATGGAATAAAATACAATCTGTAAACAAAATTGGATGAAAGATTTACCATAAAGCAACATTTTTGATTAAAAAAAAAAAAAAACCCTCTCATTTTCCAGTTCATAAATATAAATCTGTCTTACATTTTGGTCAATTTTGACAAAGTGCATTGTAACCATTCCCTGGTGATATTTCTAGGGTACTTGCCCAGAAACAGCATTGGATTTCAATACTAGTTTAAGTGCACAAAATGTGGTTAAATACAGGGGGCTCACAAGGATCATATGAAGCACATTAGAATGTGGAATACTCAAGTTTGTACTACAGAGGCATTATATCATTAGCATGCATGGTATATGTGTACACGTTTAATTTACTCAAGGTAAAAAATGAGAATATATATAATATATATATGTAGCGCTGGTAGATTTGCGATCTATCATCTGATAGGTAAATTTAGTAACTTGTTCATTAGGGAAGTTAGATTTGCCTCTGTTCCAGCTTGGCTGACATTGCATGTGTTTCCATACTGAGCCGGTGGGGGTCGCTGTTACCACTAGCTAGTGTTGGAAAGGCAACGTGTCAAAGCGTATGGGTGCTCCTCTGTCCCGGAGACGACTCGTGGAGGTGGTCCTCCGAGTTGCATTCTGGGAGAGGCTATTTATGGGACAGACGCCATATTTTGGGGGTTTTTTTTTACAGCCACCTGCTGGCCCTCCTAGCCGACAGGTATGCGTTGGAGTGCTACCTCGTAGTCCTCCGCTCCGGAGGCCTGTGTCGCATTGGTGGGCCCAGAAGCTTGTCTGGGGCCTACCACGGCGGCTGAGGAATGGTCCTGAGCTGTATGTCCAGAGTGAAGAAGCTGGACGACCGGGGAGATCCCAGGGGAGGACCCATCATGGAAGGATCATGCAGAGTGCTGGTCTGGAGAGGGGCCTGGTGACTTGGTTGGAGGACGCATCCTAAAGTAACTTTACAGCATAGTGTTGCCGGATTTGGCCTAAAGGTTCAAGCACTGTGACTGACTTTCACCACAAAACCAATACATCCTGTGGCAGAGGATCGTACGGGTTCATCCCAAGCAAGTCTGTGGCAGAGACTTTTGTTCGTGCTACATACTGGCTGCTAGGCAAGTGAGAGAGGCCTATCCAGGTCGAGCAAAGAGTGTGTCCCACGAGGGGAGCGCATTCTACCATAATATTCAACTCTAAAGGACATTTGTCAAGAATCCTACAGAAAGGTATTTGAGCTTTCCCTGCAGTTTCCCTTCTGCTTCTTTCCTGCTACTTCACTCGTTAATTGTTCAATAAAGCATTGAAAACGTATTCAAGTGTTGGTGCTTGTATCGTCCGGAGGTAAACTCAACGGAACCCTAGACCCGGTGCCGGTGAAACAGAGGGAAGGAGAGTGAAGGTAACAAGCCCACTTTAAACCAGCAGCTCCGCCGAGAGTTATTGCTACATGTAGGGGGTCGTTCAGGATTTGTTGACCGTCAATTCTCGCAACGCAGAGAAGTGTTTCACCGGGAGTTTATGGTGAGAGCTGGACTTTGTCAAAATTTTGCAGGAAGAGAAGGGGTTAAAACTGCAGGACTTTATTTCTGAGTGCGTAGGCGGGCGCCAGTGAAAGCCCGGGAGCTACGTGATCAGAAGAACAAGTGGGAGGAGCCTACCCTACTTGATACCGCGTGGGACGCGTGTATGTGTTTGGCGCTAGAGGAAAAGAGAAGCCTCGTGATCGTGCTGAGAAGATCAGAGTGTGGCTATGTCTTTTCCGGCGATGCAGCAAATTATGGGACCGAGAATGTTCCCTGCAAGCACCGTGTTGAATACTGTGCTGACCGGAGTCCTGCTTACGAATACTGGAGTTCGTTTGAAGCCGCAGGGGAGGTTTGTTCTGTATACCTCTGGAGATATTGAGGGACTGGGCATGATCTGACATCGATGTGATGGACTGGCCGTGCATCTTCGTCAGTTTGGCCGATGTCCGCAATGTGGTGAGCACTTGTTTGTGGTGGAGCAACCTACCACGCCACCCCGTGCTTATCGGATGGATTGGGCAACAGGTATCGCTACAGTAGAAGCTGCTACTGCTACAGAGAGAGAACGGCAGGCCACTACTTTGCCTGTTGTTACTGAAAATGTTCCGGAGAGAGACACTGCTGTTGCCATCTCATCAGGGGACATTACTGTGAATTCTGCGTCCGCTACACCTACTCCTGTTGTGCCTGTTCAGAGGAAGGTGGGATATGTGAAGGCTTCCCGCGGCCGTGGTCGAGGCCTACCTCAGAGGTTACCTGAACCGGAGCTACCAAAGTCCACGTCAGGAACGGGTAAGCCGCTGATGGGGAATGTATCTGGGACTGTAAATAAGTATCTGCCAGCGGAAGAGTTGGGAGATTCAGAAATAGAATCCATGTCGGATCTTTCCAGTGATGATGACTTATTTGAGACCATGTCACAAGAGCTGTTGTGGTTACAAGGCGAAGACATTGCCTCTGCCATGACTTTCCCTGAATGGACAGCCCTGAGTTCTGGGAAGATGTCACCCTGTGTGGAGCCGCACAGTACTGAGACTCTACCGAAAGTAATGCCGCGTACACACGGTCGTACTTTTCGTCTACAAAAGTCGGACAGCCTGTCCGACAGACTTCCGGCAGACTTTCGGTGGACTTGCGGCGGACTTGCGGCCTACTTTCTAACGAACGGACTTGCCTACACACGACCACACAAAAGTCTAACGGATTCGTACGTGATGACGTACACCGGACTAAAATAAGGAAGTTCATAGCCAGTAGCCAATAGGTGCCCTAGCGTGGCTTTTTGTCCGTCGGACTAGCACACAGACGAGCGGATTTCGGGGTCCGTCGTAGTTACGAAGTAAAGTTTTAAAACATGTTTCAAATCTAAAGTACGTCGGATTTGAGGCTAAAAAAGTCAGTTGAAAGTCCGGAGAAGCCCACACACGATCGGATTACCAGCCAGCTTTAGTCCATCAGCGTCTGTTGGACTTTTGTAGACGAAAAGTAGGACCGTGTGTACGCGGCATTACTAGTTCGCTACAGACACCTGCTGGGTCTATGGTGAGCAAATCATTGGATTCATGTGTGCCTCCTGGTATAGTGAAAGACAGATCTTTGCCCAAACTTGCACGCTTGCAGAGAATGTTAAACAAGCGTGTGGCTGCAGAGTATGGTTTGGAGTTCCCCTATGTGCCCCAGGACATAATGCAAGTGATTGAACTTAACCGGGAACTTTGGTACAGTGAAGCCGTTTGGGACTACTTGTCTGTGCCTAAGCCTTTCCGAAAGACTGGATGTTCTGTTAAAATGGATGAACGTTTTAGTGGATGTTTTATGCACTGGAACTTCGGTCGGCACATCTATGCTGACAAAGTGGTCATCTGCATGCCCGGAAAAGATGATGTTGTCTATTTCATTACCACAGTGGATAAAACGGGAAAGACACTGACCTTGCCAGATCCCCGGTTTTATTGGTGATTATGGACACAAGAACTTTGGGGTTAGATAGTTAGTTAGTGTCAGTGTAAAGAGATCTTCGTTGTCAAGATCTGCATATTCTGTTTAGTGTTTCAAATCCAAGGACTTCCTCCATTTAAAGAAATTATTATATAGGGATGGACTCAAGATTATTTTGATATAGGTAAAAAGGAAGAGAGTTTCATTTTTAAATGAGGCATTGCTCCTGAAGTTGTGCAGTATATATATGTGTGTGTTTAACATGTTTTCCTTCTTAGGAACTATTGGATCTCCTATCAAGCTGGGAGGCTTTTCAGCTAGATAGTGAGGTTATGTACAGTCATATGTAATAAGAATATTCCTGCGCTACCCAATTGGAAAAAGAAAAGAAAAGAAGAACTCAGAAAAATAGTAAAAACGCACGTATGCGACTGGACAGCTGCATGCACCGAAGCAAGGGTCAGACATAAGCCCAAAATCAAACTGAGGTATAGGGGGGGGAGGTGCTGCGCTAACCAGAAGAAAGCTGTAAATCTCTGTCTGTGGTCAATTAATAAAATGACATAAAATCGCATAATAAATCGCATAAATCGCATAAATAAGTGTTGACACTAAAAAAAACATTCAAGTCTTAATAATCAGCATCATGTGTATGTGAAAAAAAGTGCATAAAAAATCCTTTTCAATTGGTATATACTAAATGACAAAAAAAAAAATCACATGTTAAATCACATAAATAAGTGTTGACACTAAAAACATATAAATCTAGATAATCCTGTGTTGGTACACAAAGGGACATAAACACTACTTCATGTGAATAATTCTAAATAAAAATACATAGAATAAATCAGAAATAACCATCAAAAACATATCCTAATAAATGGTGCAAAACGTACAAAGTGCCAGTGCTTAACCACTTGAGCCCCGGACCATTATGCTGCCTAAGGACCAGAGGTCTTTTTCCAATTTGGCACTGCGTCGCTTTAACTGCTAATTGCGCGGTCATGCAATGCTGTACCCAAACGAAATTTGCGTCCTTTTCTTCCCACAAATAGAGCTTTCTTTTGATGGTATTTGATCACCTCTGCGGTTTTTATTTTTTGCGCTATAAATGGAAAAAGACCGAAAATTTTGAAAAAAAATGATATTTTCTACTTTTTGTTATAAAAAAAATCCAATAAACTCAATTTTAGTCATACATTTAGGCCAAAATGTATTCGGCCACATGTTTTTGGTAAAAAAAATGTCAATAAGCGTATATTTATTGGTTTGCGCAAAAGTTATAGCGTCTACAAACTAGGGTACATTTTCTGTAATTTACACAGCTTTTAGTTTATGACTGCCTATGTCATTTCTTGAGGTGCTAAAATGGCAGGGCAGTACAAAACCCCCCCAAATGACCCCATTGTGGAAAGTAGACACCCCAAGGAAATTGCTGAGAGGCATGTTGAACCCATTGAATATTTATTTTTTTTGTCCCAAGTGATTGAATAATGACAAAAAAAAAAAAAAATATTTACAAAAAGTTGTCACTAAATGATATATTGCTCACACAGGCCATGGGCCTATGTGGAATTGCACCCCAAAATACATTCTGCTGCTTCTCCTGAATATGGGGATACCACATGTGTGGGACTTTTTGGGAGCCTAGCTGCGTACGGGGCCCCGAAATCCAATCACCGCCTTCAGGATTTCTAAGGGCGTAAATTTATGATTTCACGCTTTACTGCCTATCACAGTTTCGGAGGCCATGGAATGCCCAGGTGGCACAAAACCCCCCAAAATGACCCCATTTTGGAAAGTAGACACCCCAAGCTATTTCCAGAGAGGCATATTGAGTCCATGGAATATTTTATATTTTGACACAAGTTGCGGGAAAGTGACACTTTTTTTTTTTTTTTTTTGCACAAAGTTGTCACTAAATGATATATTGCTCACACAGGCCATGGGCATATGTGGAATTGCACCCCAAAATACATTTAGCTACTTCTCCTGAGTACGGGGATACCACATGTGTGGGGCTTTTTGGGAGCCTAGCCGTGTACGGGACCCCGAAAACCAATCACCGCCTTCAGGATTTCTAAGGGTGAAAATTTTTGATTTCACTCTTCACTGCCTATCACAGTTTCGGAGGCCATGGAATGCCCAGGTGGCACAAAACCCCCCCAAATGACCCCATTTTGGAAAGTAGACACCCCAAGCTATTTGCTGAGAGGCATGGTGAGTATTTTGCAGCTCTCATTTGTGTTTGAAAATGAAGAAAGACAAGAAAAAACTTTTTTTTTTTCTTTTTTCAATTTTCAAAACTTTGTGACAAAAAGTGAGGTCTGCAAAATACTCACTATACCTCTCATCAAATAGCTTGGGGTGTCTACTTTCCAAAATGGGGTCATTTGGGGGGGGGGTTTGTGCCACCTGGGCATTCCATGGTCTCCGAAACTGTGATAAGCAGTCAAGAGAGAAATCAAAAATTCACGCCCTTAGAAAGCCTGAAGGCGGTGCTTGGTTTTCGGGGTTCCGTACGCGGCTAGGCTCCCAAAAAGTCTCACACATGTGGTATCCCCGTACTCAGGAGAAGCAGCAGAATGTATTTTGGGGTATAATTTCACATATTCCCATGGCATGTTTGAGCAATATATCATTTAGTGACAATTTTGTGCAAAAAAAAAAAAAATTGTCTCTTTCCCGCAACTTGTGTCGCAATATAAAATATTCCATGGACTCGACATGCCTCTCAGCAAATAGCTTGGGGTGTCTACTTTCCAAAATGGGGTCATTTGGGGGGGTTTTGAACTGTCCTGGCATTTTATGCACAACATTTAGAAGCTTATGTCACACATCACCCACTCTTCTAACCACTTGAAGACAAAGCCCTTTCTGACACTTACTGTTTACATGAAAAAGTTTTTTTTTTTGCAAGAAAATTACTTTGAACCCCCAAACATTATATATTTTTTTAAAGCAAATGCCCTACAGATTAAAATGGTGGGTGTTTCATTTTTTTTTTCACACAGTATTTGCGCAACGATTTTTCAAACGCACTTTTTGGGGAAAAAACACACTTTTTTAAATTTTAATGCACTAAAACACACTATATTGCCCAAATGTTTGATGAAATAAAAAAGATGATCTTAGGCCGAGTACATGGATACCAAACATGACATGCTTTACAATTGCGCACAAACGTGCAGTGGCAACAAAATAAATACATTTTTAAAAGCCTTTAAAAGCCTTTACAGGTTACCACTTTAGATTTACAGAGGAGGTCTACTGCAAAAATGACTGCCCTCGATCTAACCTTCGCGGTGATACCTCACATGCATGGTGCAATTGCTGTTTACGTTTGACGACAGACCGCCGCTTGCGTTCGCCTTAGTGCGAGAGCAGGGGGCGACAGGGGTGCTTTTTTTTTTTTTTTTTTTTTTCTTTATTATTTTTTTGCTTTTTTATCTTATTTTTAAACTGTTCCTTTCATTTTTATTTTTTTTAATCATTTTTATTGTTATCTCGGGGAATGTAAATATCCCCTATGATAGCAATAGGTAGTGACAGGTACTCTTTTTTGAAAAAATTGGGGTCTATTAGACCCTAGATCTCTCCTCTGCCCTCAAAGCATCTGACCACACCAAGATCGGTGTGATAAAATGCTTCCCCAATTTCCCAATGGCGCTATTTACATCCAGCGAAATCTAAGTCATAAAATGCTCGTAGCTTCCGGTTTCTTAGGCCATAGAGATGTTTGGAGCCACTCTGGTCTCTGATCAGCTCTATGGTCAGCTGGCTGAATCACCGGCTGCATTTTCAGGTTCCCTGTTGAGACAGGAGAGCCAGAGAAAAACACGGAAGACGGTGGGGGGGGGGGGCATTCCCTCCCACGGCTTGTAAAAGCAGTCTAGAGGCTAATTAGCCGCTAGGATTGCTTTTACATGAAAGCCGACCGCTGGCTGAAAAGAATGATACCAAGATGATACCTAAACCTGCAGGCATCATTCTGGTATAACCACTCAAAGTTGTGAATGGCGTACCTGAAGACAAAAAAATGGTTAACAATAAAGCACAGTAAACGGTAAAGTATAAAAAATTGCATACCTGAAAAGCAAACATGATAAAACATAATAACAATAAAACATTGCAGAATAGAATACAGTAAAAAAGAGCAGAACAATAGAGAGAATAGAGAGAGAGAGAACAATAAAACGACAACTATTTTTTTTTATTTTATATATATATATTTTTTTTTTTTTTACACTTTTTTTGTAACTAACTTTTATAACTGTAACCGGTTCCAGGTTCGGGTCTCTCAAAATGCGATGGCATCTTGGGAGACCCTGTGAAAGTGTGCCTAGTCTGTGCAATGCTGTACCCTACGCTAATACTCAACTAGTGCATGGTAGCGTTCAAAACATTCACCAATGCAAAGACCAGGATTGTCAGGACAGGAGGGACAATAATAGCAGGTGTCACGCCTATATCCGCGCTAGCTGCAGACACAATATCTTTTTTGGGGGCGTTCGCTGGGTAGGGGTACTCGGGAGGACATAAAGAAAATGCCTCTCATGCAGCAGACTGCATTTGGTTGGGGATGTGAATGGGGGAAGTACGGGCGCTGCAGAAGCGGTGGGTTCCCAATTAGGATTGGCGAATGCAGTAGGAAGGGCACTATGGGCACGACGGGCCTGTGTTTGTCTTTTTGGTGGCAGCGGGACACTACTTGTGCTTGCCACCTCACCAGCTTGAACTGCACTTATGGGACTCACCACGTCACCAAGTGTTACTGCAGTGCTGGTTTGACTACGACCGGGGTGTACTAGGCCGCTGGCGCTTGCCAGTTCACCAAAACGCTACCAAAAAATCTGTTGGCGATCGCAGGGATCAGGCCTGACTCTGCGAACGCTGCAGTTATGCGTTTTAGTCTTTTGTAAGTGACAGTGATCGATCGATACTGCACTTGGGTGGGCTGGGCCGGGCGGAGGGGCAAAACGCAGGTGCTAGCAGGTATCTGGGCTGATCCCGCTAACACTCCCTGGGAACCCTAAACTGCTGGGGACGCTAGTATAGATCTGATCGGATCAGATATTGATGCGTTCAGATACTATACCACTAAGGGAGGTGTATGCTGCGTGCGTGGGTGTTAGCGGTACTGGTGCTAATCTGACGCTGCCTGGGGCGACGCATATCACCGCCGGGCGATCAGGGGGCTAAACCTTTATTCGGTAATAAACGGCGGGTGCCCTGACACTATAAAAAATAAACAAACTAACCAGCGTCAACCGTAACGGTTATACGGTGATCAGTGGTGAAAGGGTTAACTAGGGGGTAATCAAGGGGTTAAAACATTTATTCGGTAGTATATGGGGGTCCCTGACGCTATAAAACGCTGACGGCGAACCTAAATATTTATGTCCCTAACTAGCGTCACCAGCGACACTAATACAGAGATCAGAAAAATGATCGCTTAGTGACACTGGTGACAGGGGGTGATCAAGGGGTTAAAACTTTATTAGGGGGGGTTAGGGGGGTACCCTAGACCTAAAGGGGGGTAACAGTATCTGTCCCAACACTGTAACTGTCACAAACTGACACTATGCAGTAATCAGAAAAAAAAAAAAAAACTGCTGGTGTCAGTTTGTGACAGGGGGGGGGTGATTGGGGGGGGGGATCGGGGGGCGATCGGGGGGGGGGAATCGGGGTGTTTTGTGTGCCTGGCATGTTCTACTGTGTGTGTGTGTGTTGGTGCACTCACATTGATGTCTTCTCTCCTCAGGCCGGAACGGAAATTACCGAGCCGAGGAGAGATGACATCATTTCCTTTGCTGCTGTTTAGCATACAGCAGCAAAGGAATGATTCGATTGGCCGGCGGCGATCGCGAGGGGGGGGGCCACGAACGGATGGTCTCCCCCTCACCACCGATCGCCGCTGGACAAACGACGACCGCCTCGGGCACCGGGGGGGGGTCCGATCGGACCCCCCACCCGCGGAAGGCAAATCACGTACCCTGTACGTGATTTTGCCTGTCCGTGCCACTTTGCCGACGTACATCGGCGTGAGGCGGTCGTCAAGTGGTTAAAGGTGATCTAGATATCACAAATAAAACACATCAACCCAACGCAATATGGATAATAAATAATATAAATAAATGTCCCAATAATAGCGATATAAAATATATTGTGCTGGCCTGCGAAACAAATGACCAATGACATGCCAATAAGTGCAGCAAACTTAAAGTGCCAGTGTAAAAGTCATTGAGGTGCAAAAGCAAGTTCAACAAAACAGTGGGGTGTCTGGGATGCAATTCACTCAGTATTCTCTTCGTGCATAAAACACTAATGTAAGCAGTGGCCCCTTACCTAGCGGTGCTAGGTCAACCGCATGAATTGTAGCTAAAACGCCAGGTCCTGAGCCTCAATCGCGTCCCTATATCCACGCTTGCCGGTGTTGGGTTATCCTAATGGCAGCTGAATACAAGTGGCTATGGTCCTATCAGGGGTCCTGGACCAGCGCGGATCCTAGCTCAGCCTCCACATCTCAGGTATGTATGTACAGGAATATGCAGGACAAAGGTACTTGATAGTGAAGTATGTATTAACCAGGTAATGCTTTATTAAAAATCTTTAAGTAGATGTACTCACATAAAAACAATGCAGAGCAAACCTCTCTCCTACGAGCAGCAAACTCGTTCTGTGTCTAGCAATGTGAAACAGCCTATTCCATCCCTACGCGTGTCATCACCGATCATGTGACTTCTTCAGTCCAAACAGACCATCCCTGCTGCTGCTCCAGTCTCTGAAGGCACCCGCCTCGAGTATTACCTCTATAAAAGGAGGTATGTCTGGTTCCGCTTCCCCATTGATCTGGGGGCGATCCAGTCCAATGCAGAGGGTTTCTCAACTAGGTTGAGATATACTTTGAGATTCTGCCCCGGGCATTTCCCACGGACAGAAGCAAAGTAGGTTTTGTGATATCTATGCTTTCTGAGAGAGCCTTGGCCTGGGCAAACCCTCTATGGGAGACCCAAAAACCTGTTGTCTTGAGTTACCCCGAGTTTGTGGCCTCTTTTAAAAGGGTATTTGACTTTCCTGCACGCTCTGCTTCTGCTGCCAAGTGCCTCATGTCGTTCAGAGTACGAAAACTGTTGCGGATTACGCCATTGAATTCCGTACTCTGACAGCAGAGGTTGCTTGGAACAATGAGGCCCTCATGGCTGCCTTCTCATGGTCTCTCACATACCAAAGATGCAATAGAAGCCTGAGATATACCCACTGAGCTGGAGAAGTTGATCACGTTTACCATCCTCATTGACTCCAGACTCAGAGACTTCCTTTTAATGGAGTGCTTGCAGAAGCCTCCTGTACATTTGTCTCCGAACTTTGCAGTCCCACCCTTGCCTCCCTCACCTCCCATGCTTCCTGGTACTGAGTCGGTCTGTGAAGATGAACCCATGCACTCTGGCTTCACACGTCTCTCTGTGGATGCGAGAACCCTTAGGAGGAGGGAGAGACTGTGCCTTTATTGTGGCCAGGCAGGTCACTTTTTGAAGTCTTGTCCTACCCGTCCAGGGAATGCCCAAACCTTGAGGTCCTGTCATGGACAGACCTTAGGTGGCGTTGTTTCTTCCACAGTTATCCAGAAGGATAAGCCTCTGGTTTCGGTTACCCTTTCTTGGGCTGAGTCGTGCGTCGAGATACAGGCTCTAATTGACTCTGGGGCTGCAGACCTAATCATTGATACTGCCTTTGTATCGAAGCACTCGATTCCGCTGCAGCTGCATGACACTTCACTTGCCATTGAGGCTCTTGACGGGAGACCTCTACAGCCTGCTCATGTGACCCATGAGACAGTCCTGTTGTCCATGGCCGTAGGGGCTCTTTACCATGAGATAATCCAATTCCAAGTTATTTCCTCACCCAAGTTTCTACAGGTTATCCTTGGTTACAGAGGCACAACCCCTATTGATTGGCTCCATGCTGAGGTTCTCTCCTGGTCGCCACAATGCAGTAAGACATGCTTCCAGAAGGTAGCCAAGGTCCTGTGCACCTCTTCTCTCCTCCCTGCCGGAGGAGTACCGCAAATTTAGCAATGTCTTTGACAAAGGTCAAGCCGGTAGTTTGCCTCCACACCGGTCGCATGATTGCGCAATTGACCTTCAACCTGTCACCATACCCCCCTCGTGGCTGGGTTTACCCTTTGTCGGTCATGGAGGAGTATGCTGAAGACGCACTCTCGATGTTTCATCCGCAAATCCTCGTCTCCTGCTGGTGCTGGTTTCTTTTTTGTGAAGAAGAGTGGTGAACTGAGACCTTGTATTGATTATAGGGGTCTCAATCATTTCACGATTAAGAATGCCTATCCGATTCTGTTGATTGTGGAGTTATTTGGCCGCCTCAAGGGAGCTACGGTTTTCACAAAGCTTGAGAGGGGCATACAATCTCGTGAGGATTAAGGAGGGCGATGAGTGGAAAACTGCGTTTAATACCAGAACAGGCCATTTTGAGTACCTCGTAATGCCTTTTGGCCTTTGTAACGCCCCGGCAGTTTTCCAGGAATTTATTAACAATGTCCTCCGAGATTTGTTGCAGTTATATGTGGTGGTTTATCTCAACGATATCCTCATATTTTCCAAGTCCCTGGAGAGCCACCACACAGATGTCTGTTGTGTGCTTCAGAAACTAAGAGAGAACAATCTCTATTGTAAATTGGAGAAGTGTGAATTCCATTGTGAACAGGTTAAATTCCTGGGTTATGTCATTTTCACTGCTGGTTTTTCGATGGACCCAGAGAAACTTTCAGAAGTCCTACAGTGGCCCCAACTTATGGGTTTATTGTCCTCTGCAGCATTTCCTGGGCTTTTTCAACTATTATCGGAAGTTTATTCGTAACTTCTTGTCTCTGGTCAAGCCCCTGACTGATATGACCAGAAAGGACGGTAACACACAGAGTTGGTCTCCGGAGTCCATTAAGGCCTTTGAGAGTCTCAAGGCTGCCTTTTTTTCTGCTCCAGTGTTAGCACATCCTGATCCTATGTTACCTTTTATCCTTGAGGTTGATGCTTCTGAGACTGGAGTTGGCGCCCTTCTGTCTCAACGTCCTACTTCTGAGAGTTCTATGCATCCTTGTGGCTACTTTCCAAGAAATTGACACCTGCAGAGTGCAATTACAAAATTGGTGACAGAGAGCTGTTAGCGATCATTTTAGCCCTGAAAGAATGGAGAGATCTCCTCGAAGGTACCACGGTGCTGGTTCTCATTCTTACCGACCATAAGAATCTCACATTCTTGTCTGGTGGCTAAACGCCGCTCTCCCAGAAGGGTGCGATGGGTTATTTTCTTGTCTAGTTTCAATTACATTGTCTCATTCTTACCCGGTACTAAGAATGTAAGGGCTGATGCTTTGTCACGACAATTTTTCTCCACTTTCAAGATGGAGTCAGTTCCGGTTCCTGTGATTCCTCCTGATCGTACTCTGGCTACGGTTCGCACCAGTCTCACTTCGCCTTTGGGCGACAATATTATTGCCGCTCAGGTCCATGCTCCTCCTGAGAAACCTTGCGACCGCTGCTTTGTCCCAGAGTCTCCGTACTGCCGTGCTCCAGACTTACCATTCTCCCAAGGCTGCTGGCCACCCTGGGAAGAATCAACTCTTTTGGGACATTTCCCAACAATTCTGGTGGCCTAGTCTACTGGCTGATGTAACCACCTTCGTAGCCGCCTGTTCCATGTGTGCTCAGAGTAAGACTCCACGACACCTTCCTACAACTCATAACCAATGGAGAGGCCCTGGACCCACCTGTCTATGTATTTCATTGTAGAGTTACCCAACTCCCAGGGCAACACAATTACCCTTATGGTGGTTGACCAGTTCTCAAAGATGTCCCATTGTATTCCACTTAAGAAGTTGCCCACTTCTAAGGAACTGGCTTCCATTTTTGCTCGGGAGATCTTTTGCTTACATGGGCTACCCAAGGTGATTGTCTTGGACAGGGATAGTCAGTTTGTGTCCCGGTTCTGGCGAGTCTTTTGTGCATAGTTGGGAATTTAGTTTGCTTTCTCCTCTGCGTATCATCCGCAGTCTAATGGGGCCGCAGAACGAGCCAATCAGTCCTTGGTCCAATTCTTACGTTGCTATATTTCTGACCATCATAACTGGTCAGACTTCTTACCGTAGGCGGAGTTTGCTCACAATAGTGCCTTATAATTCTGCTTCCCGATTGTCCCAGTTTATGGCGAACTATGGTTTCCAACCTTCCATGTTGTCTGACTTGTTTGTTCCGCAGAGTATTACTGCGTTAGAGGAGCATCTCCGTGGTCATCGTTCCACTTTGGCACATGCTAATGATAGGTACAGACTCCATGCTGACCGCAGACGCCTGCCTGCACCTTCCTACCAGGTTGGGGACAGGGTCTGGCTGTCATCTCGCAACCTCCGACTTCATGTTCCCTCTCTGAAGTTCGCACCTCAGTTTATTGGGCCTTTCCGTATTCTTCGCAGGATTAACTCAGTGGCTTACACATTAGACCTTCCTTCTAATATGCGTAACTTAAATGTATTTCAGGTCTTATTAAAACTTTTGATCTGCAACTGCTTTACATCCTCGGTGTCTCATTCTCACCCTGTACAGGTTGAGAACCATGAGTATGAAGTAGAGTCCATTGTTGACTCCCATAGGTTCCGTGGATACATACAGTACCTGGTGCCCCGGTCCTCCTCCATGATTTCCATAGAAGTTTCCCCCTCAAACCTGGTGGTCCTCTGAGGGGGAGGGGTCATTGAGGAGGGGGTACTGTCAGGGCTGGGGTCAGCCCTTCCTTTTCAAAGCTGGCCGCTCAGCTGTCAGCTAATTGCCAGCTCCTTTCTTTCCACAGTGATTCACCTGTTGATATCCTGCTCATCAGTCCTGCCTACTTAAGCTGTCCAGCCCAGATGATCTCTGCCTTCGCCTTGGTCACATCTCTAGAGATGCTCTACTGGGTTCCTGTTAAAAAGACTTGCTTGGCTGACATTCCTTCTGGCTCCAGATCCGGCTTGCTGTTCTACTACGCTCATCTCTGGCTCCCTGACGTTTTGGCTTGTCTATCTGTTCCGGTTCCTGAACTCTGGCTATGTTTTGACTACGTTTACTCTGTTTACCTTTATATTATTATTTTTATTATATTATACAAGTGTGATTTAACTGTACTTCTGTCTCAGTCTGATTCGTGGTTTCTGACAGTAACCCAGAGAATTGGTCTCCAGATTCCATTAAAGCCTTTGAGTCTCTCAAGGCTGCCTTTGTTTCAGCTCCTGTGTTGGCACATCCTGATCCCACACTGCCCTTCATTCTTGGAGGTTGATGCATCTGAGTCTGGAGTGGGCGCCCTTCTGTCTCAACATCCTACCTCAGAGTGCTATGCATCCTTGTGGCTACTTTTCTAAGAAATTGTCTCCTGCAGAATGCAATAACGAGATTATGGACAGAGAATTGTTAGCTATCATTTTAGCTCTTAAAGAATAGAGGCATCTCCTCGAAGTTACCACTGTACCGGTCCTTATTTTGACTGACAAAAATCTCATTCTTGTCTGAGGCTAAACGTTATCTCCCAGAAGAGCGCGGTGGGCTCTTTTTCTGTCAAGCTTCAATTACATAGTCTCATTCTTTTTTTTTTAACACAGGTAATGTTTATTGAAATAGAAAATACAGTACACTTGAGAAATCAGATTAATTATCTTATACAAAAATATCCGTAGAACCAGATTCACAGTGGTACATATTGAGGTCTAATAACTATGTATTATAGGAACATGAGTCGTCTATGCAATTTCCCCCCAAGCTATCAACCTACACAGCATTCTTACTCCCCAATGATTTCCACAAACACCTTAGCAGACTGTAGTCCCAGTGCCATGCGCCCCTTTTCGTCTAGAAATCACACGTCTCCACCAGGGACTCCCTGTCAACCAGAGAATTGGAAAAAGGGAGAAGGTGCTATGTAGAGCAGGTGTCTGAAAATGCAGGAGGGCAAGCTACCCCCACACTTCTGCAGATTCAGTATTTCCAAACCCCATAGATCCCCGAGCCGATGTCAGAAACACCATGTCTGCCCCTTTCTCAAAAGCCCCCTGGGGAGGGGCCCCCGGAAACATCTATATGGTGAGGTGTCTCGCTTCAACCCAGGCTGCCCAGATCTTGTCGAACTTTTGAGGACAATTTCTTCCCATATAAGTAAGTTTATATAGTGGCAATGCCGCATTAATCTGGGCCCTCCATGCCCCCACCGCGGTAGGATCCCCTAACTTCCAGCGCATTAATATCTCTTTCCTGGCATAGTAAGCTGTGTAAAACACAAACAGTTTTGTGTATTTTGCTGTGGCCAAGTTGTCAGTAATGCCCAAGAGAAAGATAAGCGGATCTACCTCCAGATGTAGTCCCGCCACTCCGTTAACCTCCGCCACCACTGTGGTCCAATAATTCTGCACTATAGGGCATGACCAAACCACATGGAAAAAGGTCCCCACCGACTGTCTGCATTTAGGGCAAGTATCATCCAATCCCGGGTATATAGAAGGAAGTCTATGCGGGGTGTAGTACACCCTGTGCAAAAACTTTAGCTGGATGAATCTATCTCTGGCCGAGATCATAAATGGTATGCACTGCTGCAGTCCCTCTGACCAGTCCTCCTCAGTCAGAGTCGGGACATCTGAATGCCATTTGTTAAATAGTGTAAGTGTTCCAGAGGCAGCTTTACAGGTAAGTCTAAGATATATAGAGGACAGCGTACGATCTATGTCTTTAGCTATCAGTAAGGACTCAACCGAGTGAGTCACTAGTTCCACCCCCTCCGGAAATTGTGCCCGGGCCGCATGCCTGAGCTGCAAAAACCGGAAGAACATCCATGGGGGGAGGTGGAACTTCTCCTTCAGCTCTACAAACGAGAGAAGCTGCCCCTCCTTGAAAATGTCCCGTAATGTCCGGACACCGTATCTGGCCCAGACCTGAGGGTCCGGGACAGATTGGAAATGCGGCATTGTTGGGTTGCCCCACAGCGGAGTATATGGAGAGACAGCCCGCCTGTCATTAAAGAAATGAGATACCTGCTGCCATACCTTAATTGTCGTTTTCATATGTGATGTGACTTGGGGACTGTACCTCGGACCTCTATAGACCAGATTACTGAGCTCGGAGTATGAGCCAAGAATCGCTGCCTCTAGATTTACCGCTGGGTTGGTATTATCCTGAGTAAACCACCACCTTACCGAGACCAACACTGCCGCCCAATAATATTTTTTAAAATTTGGGAGGGAGAGGCCACCCTCTGAAAGCGATAACTGTAGTGTTTGTTTAGCAACTCTGGGTGTTGTCCCCACCCAAAGGAAAGAGGTAATATCTTGGTCTAGCTTTACAAAAAACGAGTTAGGGATGGGAATTGGAGTGTGGCGAAAAACATAAAAATTTAGGAAGGAAGGACATTTTGATAAGATTTACCCTCCCGACCGGGGTCAGTGGCAACGTTTTCCAGACCAAACAACGCTGGATAAAAACTGTTGAAGAATGGGGTATACGTTGTCAATTAGATACTGTTTCGGATCAGTCTGTATGTTAATGCCTAAATATTTGAATTTCGTCACTCTTTTAAGAGGGAGGGGTGGGCCAGCTGGCGGCGGAGCATCCGTCAAGGGGAACAGGAGAGATTTCTCCCAGTTCACCCTGACCCCAGAGTACCCTCCAAATTTGTCAATGATAGTCAGAGCGGCTTTTAATGATTGTTGGTCGTCACATAGGTACAGCAGCATATCATCCGCGTAGAGTGATATTTTTTCTATCAGGGGAGGGAATGAAATACCCCCCATCTCTGTATATGCTCTAAGTAGTATCACCAGCGGCTCGATCGCCAAAGCAAAGAGGGCCGGTGAAAGCGGGCAGCCCTGCCTGGTGCCTCGGTGGAGGGGAATAGAGGAAGATAGGATGCCATTTGTACGGATTCTGGCTGTTGGACCTGAATAGAGTAGTCGTAACCACTTTACAAAGTTAGGTCCTATCCCAAACTTTTGTAGTACTAGCCATAGGTATTCCCACTCCACCGAGTCAAAGGCTTTTTCTGCGTCTAGGGAGGCCTCAACGCTGGCCCCCCCTTCAGCAGCCGGTCTCATTAGTACAGTAAATAGTCTCCGTAGATTAATATCTGTACCCTTGCCCGGCATGAAGCCTGTTTGGTCTCCATGAACTAGCGACAAGATAACTGTATTGAGTCTGGTAGCCAGAACCTTTGCAAGGATCTTCGCATCCACGTTAAGGAGCGAGATGGGTCTGTACGAGGAGCATAGTTCGGGATCCTTGCCAGGTTTGGGAATGACCACAATCACAGCTCTTGACATGGAAGGGGGCAGAGAAGCAGATTCAAAGGAGGCGGAGAGGACCTCCAGCAGCCTGACAGCAAGGGTCTCAGCGTGGGCCTTATAGAATTCAACAGGGAATCCGTCATCCCCAGGGGTTTTTCCCACCTGAAGGGATCCTATAGCACTTTGGAGCTCTTTGAGTGTTATTGGAGAGTCTAGACGCTTGCGAGCGGTTTCCGATAGGGAGGGCAATTCAATGGCCTCAACATATGTTTGAAGATCAGCGGCGGAGTATCCCACCCTGGACGTATACAGGTCCCTGTAATACAACGCAAAACAGGTATTAATGTCTCGGGGGTCCGACAATAACCGCCCCAAAGCATCTTTAATGTTGGCCACATTAGTTGGGACCGCTTGCTCCTTAGATAGCCACGCCAATAGACGTCCAGTCCGCTCCCCCTGCTCAAATATACGCTGCGCTTGATGTAGTAATAATTTTTTTGTGGCCGATGTTCGAAGTAGCACAACCTCTCTCATAGCACACTGCAGGTCTTTTCTATGGACCTCATCCCCGCTAGCCGTATATTGAGCTTCTAAATCCGTAGCCCTCTGTTCAGCCTGCATCAGAGCTGCCCTAGTCTGGTGTCTGGTAAGACCTATGGCCCTTTGATAGTGTTCTTTAGCATGGTATTTGAACATCTCCCAGCTAGTTGCGGGTGTTGTGGCAGGCGGGTTATCAGTCCAGAACTCCCGTACTGCCACCTCCGCATCAGCAGCTACACGTTCATCTGATACCCAAAACCGGGACAAGCGCCACAGACAGTCAGTGGGGGCAGGGGCCATCCTCAAACGGAGTAGGACCGGAGAGTGATCCGATATACCCCTAGGCAAGTGGGAGACCTCCTGCACCATCGTCAAGATGGCACTCGTGGCGAGCACCAGGTCAATGCGGGACATGGCCCTATAGGAGGCAGACTGACATGTATATGATCTTAACAGGGGATTTTTCCACCGCCAGACATCTGTAAGACCAAAAGTAGTAGCCCACCTGGACAGCGAGGACTCTGTGGTCGCGTCTGACACCAACTTGTCCACATGTGGACACGGAGGCATATTAAAATCCCCCGCTAACAGTACCTTATCCGTGGGGTAACCTGCTATACCCTTCATAATTTTGTGAAGTATCAGTAGCGATGCCGGAGGGGGTATATACAGTCCCACTATCACTATGGGCACATTTGCAACAACTGCATGTAGGATTACATATCTACCCTCGGGGTCCAGGTGCAGGTCCAACAGTGTAAAAGATAAATTCTTGTGTACTAAGACGCTTACTCCCCTAGCATATGTGGAGAAGGTGGCATTGTAGTAATGTCCTACCCACGGTTTTTTAAGACCAAGGACCCGGCCCCCAGTGATACAGA
The DNA here is from genome assembly GCA_037952835.1 of Lithobates septentrionalis. NCBI lineage: Eukaryota > Metazoa > Chordata > Amphibia > Anura > Ranidae > Lithobates > Lithobates septentrionalis. The sequence continues at coordinate 4,440,105 of JBBDGP010001761.1, read as the reverse complement.
TATCTGGGCGGTGTATTTTAAGGAAGTTAAAAACTAGGGATCTCTTGATGCGAGAGTTCATCCCCCGAACGATCCAAGAGATTAATATAATAGGAGCCATGGGATTTTGAGATAATTTGGAACAGACTGAAGGGGAAGTGCACCCGGGCCCCGAGGGAAACAGATCCACCCCCTACACCACAACACATTTGAGATCGACATTCTGATTAGTATCCATCTTCCTAAACTATTGTATCTATACAACATACATTCCTGTGTATAACTATCATAACAGTACCCTTCCAAACTTAATCCCCTCCCCCCACCCCGCACACCCCCCAAACCAAAGTGTGCTTGTTCCCAATAACTGGTTATGATCATTGACCAATCGGGGTCATGAACTTAGAGGACGCGTGGTAGAAATCCACCACTCAAAAGGTATATCAGTCTCAATCTGAAGGAGATGCCGCCATCAAGCGGGAGTCCACAGAAATTTCACCTGGCCGAAGCCAGGGGCACAAACTTGAAAAATTGCATTCCCGTCATTCCCCCCCCCCCCCCCCCCCCCCCCAAAAGAGAAAAGGAAAAACTTTTTTAGAGAAAATGAAAATATAGGGAGATTCCGTTTTCTCCTAGTCCAAAAACAAATTGCAGATCAGAAAATAGAAGTTACAAAAGGAAAGTTAGGTTGGTTGAGCTATGCAAGTTCGTTGCATTCCTTGGCTCAGGTGCCAGGCATGACCAATATTGAATCAAACCGTTAGCCAGGATCAGGGCCGTTTGTTCAGCAGTTTTCTCACTCTATATACCCCATGCAGTACAGGAGTTATACCTTTCTGTCAGATCAACAGTTACCTTGAGGAGAGGAGTATGGCACATTAGACCCGCTATTCAGCAAATGTCTCTAGATCCACAGAGGTACAGAAAAAAGGGTCCTCAGAAAACAAGAAAAATAAGGGAAAAAAGTAGGAAGAACAAAAAAGTCACTGATGCTTGTTTCCAACAGAGATGATGTCTATCTATCTGAGTAACTAGCAGATGACAGGGTAAGTAAGTGAGAGCAACCTAGCAAACATCCCCCTGCTCTTCCTCAAACATTAATTCTTGTATGCTTTGGCTGCTTGGCATAAAGAAAAACTCAGGAGAACTGTACTCATCCGACAGGATTTCCTAGGTCAAGGCTGCCGCAATAAACAGTTACCTGGTGTCAAAGCAGGCAGCTCTTCTAGCGGTGGGCCAAGGTGTTTAGCCATTGTAGGGCCTCGTTGGGGGAAGTGAAGAACCTGACGCTTTCACCATCCTGGACACGAAGTCGGGCGGGGAATAGCATGCTGTATCGCAGTCCCTTGGTTCTGAGAGCCTGCTTCACCGCGTCGAACGACTTGCGCTGCTTTTGAGTATCCACCGAGAAGTCCGGGAAGAACATAAGGCGGGCCGCCTCGTGTCGAACCTCCGCCATCTTGCGAGCCTCGCGCAGTATCAGATCCCGGTCTCTAAAGTTCAGCAGCCTGAATATAAATGTGCGAGGTGGGGATCCAGGGGGACCTCGGGTCGGCGGCATCCTGTGGGCCCTCTCGATTGCAAAAAACTGAGAGAAAGCTGCTTGTGGGAACAGTGAGCGAAGCAGCCGTTCAGTGTAGGCAGACGCATCTGAGCCTTCCGACCCCTCAGGGAGTCCTATGATCCGCAGATTATTGCGTCGGTTCCGATTTTCGGAATCTTCGGCCCGTGCTTCCAGATGCTTCACCCTCACTTGCAAGGTATGCAGGGAGGCCGAGTGATCTCTGACCACGTCTTCTGTATCGCCCACTCTGTGTTCCACCTCTGTCACCCGGTGCCTCACCTTCTCAAAGTCTTGTCTGATGAGACCAATTTCCAATTGCACTGTGTCTATCTTGGTAGTTAGTGTGGACAGGGAAGATTGGCAGCCCGTGATGGCTTGCATCAGAGCCGTGAAATTGCTCTGATCCGCGAGAGCAGGCTCCGGCCCGTCCGTCTGCGTCGCCATGTTGCTCACCTTCCCCACGTGGACAGCCGCTCTGCCTGAGTTACTCTGGGTATTACACGGTCTGTGGTGATCAAAACGTCGCCGGCTCCGTGTCCGCATCTGCAGGGGGAGGCTGGGAGAGGGTTCAGACGGTTAAAAGGCTTGGCAGGATGGGTTAACAGGATAGATTCCCCGCGATGGCTGCAGAGCTCCTTGATCAAGCGTCTTACACCGTCGCCATCTTGGACACGCCCCACATAGTCTCATTCCTACTTGGTATTAAGAATGTAAGGGCTGACGCAATGTCGCAACAGTTTTCCTCTGCTTACAAGATTATGTCAGTGCCTGTTCCTGTAATACCTCTCAATCACATTCTAGCTACTGTACGCACCAGTCCTACCTCACCTTTGGGTGACAGAATTTGTGCTGCTCAGATCCAGTCTCCTCCCGAGAAACCTGGTGACCGCTGCTTTGTCCCTGAGAATCTCCGCACTGCTTTGCTCCAGACTTACCATTCTCCCAAGGTGGTTGGCCACCTAAGGAAGAATCAATTAATTTGGGCTAAATATAAGTTGTGTAATCCCCTGATACCTGATGTGTGAATCAAATAAAACAAATAAGAAATTTCTGCTAAATCTATAGTGTTCACAATACACATAAAACAATTGAAAAGGCAAAAGTGATCTGCACAATTCCTTTAGTATCACAATGTGTGTGAATATGCGCAACAAATAAATAAATACAAACGAATGCCCAACTGTCAGTGAATAAAAAACAAAAGTCCTCAAAAATTGTGCTTTCACCAATAAAGGTGTATGAATATGTGCTAAAAACAAATGAATCCAAAACGAATGTCCAAGTGTCAGTGAGTGAAAAACAAAACAAAAGTCCTCAAAAGCTGTGGTTCCACCAACAATATGTTCCCGTGCCTTCACTCTACTGCTCAGTGCTCACAGAACTCTCACCTCTATGAAGTGAATAATCAGCCTCAAGGACACAGATGCTGATGGTATCTGGCCTCCTAATTTGGGCTATTTCTCAATAATTTTGGTGGCCTGGTGGCCTAGTCTCCGCGCTGATGTAACCGATTTTGTAGCCGCTTGTTGCATGTGTGCACAGAGTAAAACACCACAACACCTTCCAGTGGGCCTCCTACAACCCATACCCAATGGAGAGAGACCTTGGACCCACCTGTCTATGGAATTTATTGTGGAGTTCCAACTCCCAGGGCAACACAGTTATTCTTATGATGGTTGACCGCTTCTCAAAAATGTCACATTGTATTCCACTAAAGAAGGTGCCCACATCCAAAGAACTGGCATCCATTTTTGCTCAGGAGATCTTTCAGTTGCATGGGCTACCCAAGGTTATAATCTCTGACAGGGGTAGCCAGTCTGTCTCCAGGTTTTGGCAAGTCTTTTGTGTACAGTTAGGACTTCAGCTTTCCTTCACCTCTGCTTATCACCCGTAGTCCAATGGGGCCACGGATCGAGTCAACTAAGCCTTGGAGCAATTTCTACACTGCTATATTTCTGACCACTATAACAGCTGGTCAGACTTCGTACCTTGGGCAGAGTTTGCTCACAATAGTGCCGTCAAGTAAAAAGGGGAATTTGGGACTTTGAATGAGGCTATTGGCTTATGGTTTAAAAGATATGTGGACATGTTTATTAACTTATAAATATAAATACGTTACAATGGTACACATCATATATAAGAGTAATGTCATATGAAAAACCATGCACGAATGGCATGGACAGCATGAATAATGCATAACTATATACATATAACAGCACATGATAATACAGACATAGTAATACTGTAAAAATGCATGTATAAAACACATATCAATTTGGCAGCACATGGCAATATTGAACGAATTGAGTGTAGATTGGGTTGGTAGAAATTAAAGGTTGTAGTTTTAGATAATTGCTGTTAAAGCATATAATTACATCCTGAAATTCTGACATGTTTCTGGTTAAAAACACTTCCTCAGGGGCGGATGCTACATCGGATCTACAAAAAATGAAATATGGTCAAGTCTAATATTGGATGAGCACAAGAGGAGAGAACAGAATTGTCAGTCCTGGGTACTTACATACAGCAGACCACAGCGGCATATGGCAAGTATGGGACCAGGGCCCAGGGGGTGTCTGTCCCGGGAGCTGAGGTGGTCTAAAGCCCTGTATCGGCCGGGCCCACAAGCAGCACCCCCAAAGCACAGTTTTCCAATCTCCATATTGTATCGTAGAGATGAGCAGGAGTGATAGCAGCCAAAGGGGCCTACAATGGATAAATAAGATATCCATTAAAGATCAAGAGGATTGTGAAAATAAGATGAGGCCAGGTGCTCAAATGAAAAGGGTGTAAAGGGTGAGAACAAGTGCACGTGAGGAGGATGATAATGAACACCAATGAAAAATAGATGGCGAGGGTGGTGAGAGAATCCAACTACCAAGAAACAATAGAGACAAAAGAATAAAGTAACCTTAGGTGTGTGCATGTAAGCAAGATAAAGCTACAGATTGCAGCGTCTACACGTGTGCAACAAAGAGAGCTGTGCTCAGGGACGTGCCTTATATATGCCCCACTCGCACGGGGGCTCCCAACGTCACACTAGTGCAGCAAATGCGGGGAGGGACCCAAGTCCAGACGACGAACGCCAGCATCCCCAGGTGAGTTGGCAAGGAATGAAAAACTTGCGCTCCCGCCATGACGCCCAATTGGGCAGCTGCCGGTCCCCCCCCACACACACATCCCCCCTGCCCCAGCCAGGGTGGAAGGAGAGGGAAAAATGGAGGGCAGCTCCCGCATAACAGACAATAGACAGCCCAGATGATAAAGCACCCATACCGCCAGAACTGCAGTGCATAATGTGCTGCCAATCCCACATCTAGATGGCAGGGGAACACTGCCAATCTAAAAACCAACTGCCTCCATCCTTATTTGTATGTATAAAAGGGGGTAAATAAGATTGTGACCTGTCCACACCAGTAAATGCACTGACATGTCTCCATCCCAATAATTTAAGACAAAAAAAGGAGAGGCGACAGTAGTGGGACTTTACTTGAGACATGTCAGTGAATATAAGGACTGGTTATTCAGGATCAAAGGGAGTTGACCTGAAACAAGTATTATGTCTATAGTTGGTAAAATATTGTGATGTCCATAAATATACATATAGCCTGGGATACCATAATCTCCAAAGATTTACGAAGTATAAATGATACAAAATATTTTTAATAAAATTAGTGTGAGACATGCTTCATAAGATACATTATACCGCATAGTTTAACATATACAGGCAGTAAGACAGTGGACATAATTCATGTAATCAAAGCAGTTACAGAAAAAAAGGATATTGTTAATCTTATATAGTAAAACAATATGTGCATCCATAAGTTGGTAACTCTACGAGTTTCTTGGCTTACTACCAATCATCAGGAGTCAGATGCAAATTAACTAAAAGATTGAAACAATAAAAGCATCTATTAGTATATAGTCAGTTATGGATAGGTAGAAGGTAAGTACAAAAGAAACATATGTTTCAATAAAACTTACATACATTTCATTGGTCAATGGCAACCAATGGTCTGGGATAGATAAGTGGTCTGGGTCATCAAAGTCTCACCCGGGGCTGAGGCAGAGCACATACCCCCCGACCCACAGCTGCCAAGGAACGGCAGCACCCCAATAGGAACACCACCAGGCGGGAAAGGTGCAACCTGGCCGCTGAGCACAGGATGGGCTGTAAAAAGGAGGAAAACTGTGTGAGAATAAGAGGAAGAGGGGGTAGGGATGGGGGTGTGTATGTGTGTAGAGGATAGATGTTACAGTAAAGACTGCATGTGGAAGGGATAGGCGAGTATTGTGTGTGAATTACTAAGAAGCCAGTGAAAGTGTAAAGGGTCATGGGTGATGTTAAAGAGAAATTAGTAAAAAACAGGGAGTGTGTGAGTAACATCTATCCTCTACACACATACACACCCCCATCCCTACCCCCTCTTCCTCTTATTGAAAAACCATGCATGAATGGCATGGACAGCATGAATAATGCATATTATATATTGCACCCTTATCCAGTCCTTCTGAATTAGGGGGACCAATCTCTGCAGGGCCCAGTGCACCCACAATCAATGGGCCAGTCTGCAATCCCTGAATCGGGCAGGTTTTGTCTACTCCACAGTTACCTATGGACACCTTATCCAGCATGGCAAGGACTTATTTGCACCAATTATCCCAGTCCATGGTGTCTCACACTGCTGCTTTACTAGGACCAGTCCTGCAACCAGTCTTTTGCAACACGGCATCAACCTTACCCGATCCTGTAGAAGGTGTCCTAGCCCTCATTTGGGTGTGTGGCATCTCAACAGGCTACTGTCCCCACAGGGCCACAAGGTAACATAGCACTCTTCAAGTCTCATCGGCAGTGTTCCAGAACCTGGGGCAAGTAAAAATAGCATGCCCCCACTTGACCACACTCCAAGCATATGAATACCGTATTTATTGGCGTATAACACGCACCCCAAGTTTAGGAGGGTATTTTAAGGAAAAAAAATTACATTTAAATGCCCATCAATGCAGCCTTGTCAGTGTCTATCTGCAGCCGTGTCCATCATTGCAGCCTTGTCAGTGTCCATCATTGCAGCCTTGTCAGTGTCCATCATTGCAGCCTTGTCAGTGTCCATCATTGCATCCTTGTCAGTGTCCATCATTGCATCCTTGTCAGTGTCCATCATTGCATCCTTGTCAGTGTCCATCATTGCATCCTTGTCAGTGTCCATCATTGCATCCTTGTCAGTGTCCATCATTGCATCCTTGTCAGTGTCCATCATTGCATCCTTGTCAGTGTCCATCATTGCATCCTTGTCAGTGTCCATCATTGCATCCCTGTCAGTGTCCATCATTGCATCCTTGTCAGTGTCCATCATTGCATCCTTGTCAGTGTCCATCATTGCATCCTTGTCAGTGTCAATTGCAGCCTTGCCCCTGTGCATTTGCAGACAGTCTGTACTGTCACTACCTTGCCATTTAAAAATTGCACCGCAGAGATACAGAGACGGATGTCCTGTATATCTAGGCGGCGCCCAGCCGCTCTCGGTGGCTTTCGGCTGTTCTCGGCAGCTCACGCGGGACTGCGAGAGCAGCCGAAAGCCGCCGAGAACAGCCGAAAGCCACCAAGAACAGTCGAGCAGGGCCGAAAGCCGCCGAGAACAGCCGAAAGCCGCCGAGAGTCTCACAATCGGCGGGGGATCGGCGTATAACATACACCCGCGATTTTCCCCTGATTTTAAGGGAAAAAAGTGCGTGTTATATGCCGATAAATACATTCCTAAAAAAAAAAAATCCGGCACACGAAAGCTTATTTGCAAAAGTTTTATTCCAGCTTTGACAGCAGTTGCAACATGACAGATACGAACGCATGTCAGCTTAAAGCCTTCCTCATAGCATGCAAAGTACTGGATGCCAAGCCACAGTTTCTTGGGACTGGGAGGTCCTAACGGATATGCTTTCCTCTGTTAATATGGGACACTACTCGAGGACACCACTTGTTCTGGACATTGGCAGGGGAATTCCTGGTTCCATTAACACCTTGACTGACCCAGTTACTCCGCAGGCAATGTGTGGGCCTCCCAGTTTCACTTACATTCTTCTTGCAAGCTCCCTTCCCAAACTGGGGCACACTTGGATTTGTGTTGCTAGGACAAAAGCTGTCACTTCCTTTTCAAGTATGGTCACTACTGCCAGGTGCCACTGCTCCAATCCACAGCAGTTTCAAAATATGGGGAGCTCCCCTGAACTGGACTTCTCACCCAGAGACATCCTCTCCAGTCACACACAGGCTTGTTACATGTGACTTCCTCACACAAGCACACTACCTGTACACAATGCATATTTTGTGGCTGCTCTGCACACACAGCCAACAGTCCTTGACACAAAATCATGGTGGAACAAGGACCCAGATTCAACCATCTGCTGAACACTTCTGAACATCTGATAAGGGGTGGTTAGACTCAATGTAATAGTTTTAAGTGGGCTTCACCTCAGCCCAAGCTGGTTTTTAAGGGTTTGGCAGGCCCAAAGAAAAGTCCATAGCTACACATCAGCCATTAGCACTGGCCTTCCCAAATCACGGGTTTCTCAGACTCAGTCAGCCTTTTCCTCACAGCACCCCACTGTGTGGGCTCACTAACGGCCTCCATATAGGGTCCTCCCAGCATCCTGGGTTCTCACACTTCTCCTGACAAGGCTCTTCACACAAATGGCAGCAACTGCAACAGCTCTAAACAGGCTTATAACAAGCCTGCATACTGGTGTATTCACACAGCCTGCAGTCCTCTAATGAATGGACACAGGATTGAAGGTTCCATCCTACCTGGATGGAACCTCCAAACTCCAGGCTCTGATATGGGATTACAAAACCCAGCGATAGCTTAAAACATCTTTTTCCCCATTCAGAAACAAAATTCTGGAGTTTTGCTCTCTGTGTTAGGGCAAACCCTGTGTCAGTTTTACCTCCATTCTCACAGTGGTAGGGCCTCGCTCTGTCACACTCAAGTCAAAAACTGGTTTACATATGCATTGTGATTTACTTAATATTTTGTGGACTTCTGCAATGGCGATGTTTGGCTAACCATTCTGTGTTGGACTTATTTTAAGCTGGCCATACAGCAGTAGATTTTTGAATGTTCGTATGAAAATGCTCATCAGTAGATTCAATGACATTCAGTGTTGAAATTGGTTCAGAAAACATTTTCTAACCCACTCCTTTGAATTTTCTCATTACTGCGGTTACAATGAATGCCAATTTGACTATACTAATAATAAAAAAAAAGTGCTACTAGTGCATGGCCAGCTTAAAAATAAAAATCTCTTTTAGGCGCAATTTAACACAAACATGTTATACAGTACTTACCTCTATGGTTTTGCACACAGCAGCCCTGATCCTTCTCATTGGGGCGCCTGGCTCCTACTCTCTGCTGAAGGCCCCTATAGCAAGCCACTTGCTCTGGGTGTACTCGTGCAGGCGCACTCCTGAGCTGTGTTCTTTGCACCCACTGCTTTCACCTCACAGGCTGTGATTGACAGCAGCAGGAGTCAAAGGCTGCCTGTCCAGTGAGCCGCTGCTCTTGTGCACGGTGCTGGATTGGGAGATTGGGCGCAGAAAAGTATAAGGGGGACCGGGGGGAGGGGGGGCTGAACTGAAAAGTCTTTTTACCTCAATGCATAGAGTATATTAGGATAAAAAAAAAAAAAATTACCTTTAGAACCGCTTTAACTGTTAGAGCCTGGTGGCTGCATGCTTTTCTGCACTGGAGGAGCACCAGTCCAGTCACCACTAGGGCACAAATGTTTTCTATATGCCTCATTCACACGGCAGTACAGATTAATACAAGGTCAAAATCGGTACAAGATCCTGCGATTATAATCCACATTGGTACAAATGACAAAACTAGAGTTCACAACTTAGGTACCAAGTTAAGGAAAAGTACCTCCAAAAGTAGTATTGTCAGAAATACTTCATGTGCCAAAAGTCACACCAGAGAGGCAGCAGAAGCTTAGAGTTGAACAAGTGACATACAAACTGGTGCATAGAGCTGACTTTTCATTACTGACTCTACTATAGGGATGGACTTAATCTGAATGGGAAAAATACTGTTCTTTTAGGGGAGAAAATGATTAGCAGGCTGGAGAGAGGGAAAGAACTGTCAGAAGACGCAGAAGGGTATGCATGTATTAAAAGAGTGATCTGGAAATGAAAATGAGAGATGATATCACTAACCAAAACTGTGATGGTGCAGAATCAACATGGCTGGAGGTCCATAGGAGTGCAACAAATAGTCATTTATTTGTGGGAGTATGTTATGGGCCCCCTAACAAAAGATAAGGTAGAGTTTTGGCTTCTCTCACAGACTGAAATGGCTTGGCAATGTTTTTATTTTGGGCAATTGTAATTATCCCGATATTGATTAGACAAATTAAACTGCACGCTCATCGTTTTCAGCCAAGGAAGCTGCCATCTTTGCCTCCGTTTAATCTACAACTGCCATGATGCTGCACATAGTGCACCTGGGTCTGAGAGTGCACGTGGGTCTGATAGTGCACGCGGGTCTCATTTGGTTAATCACACCAAGTGTTATTCACATTAAGCTATATTTTACAATGCTAAAACATTTAACCACTTCAGCCCCGGAAGGTTTTACCCCCTTCCTGACCAGAGCACTTTTTACAATTTGGCACTGCGTCGCTTTAACTGCTAATTGCGCGGTCATGCAATGCTGTACCCAAACGAAATTTGCGTCCTTTTCTTCTCACAAATAGAGCTTTCTTTTGATGGTATTTGATCACCTCTGCCGTTTTTATTTTTTGCGCTATACACGGAAAAAAAACGAAAATTTTGAAAAAAAATGATATTTTCTACTTTTTGTTCTAAAAAAAAATCCAATAAACTCAATTTTAGTCATACATTTAGGCCAAAATGTATTGGGCCACATGTCTTTGGTAAAAAAATGTCAATAAGTGTATATTTATTGGTTTGCGCAAAAGTTATAGCGCCTACAAACTAGGGTACATTTTCTGGAATTTACACAGCCTTTAATTTATTACTGCCTGTCGTTTCTTGAGGTGCTAAAATGGCAGGGCAGTACAAAACCCCCACAAATGACCCCATTTTTGAAAGTAGACACCCCAAGGAAATTGCTGAGAGACATGTTGAGCCCATTGAATATTAATTTTTTTTGTCCCAAGTGATTGAATAATGACAAAAAAAAAAAAATTACAAAAAGTTGTCACTAAATGATATATTGCTCACACAGGCCATGGGCATATGTGGAATTGCACCCCAAAATACATTTAGCTGCTTCTCCTGAGTATGGGGATACCACATGTGTGGGACTTTTTGGGAGCCTAGCCGCGTACGGGGCCCCGAAAACCTGCCTTCGGGATTTCTAAGGGCGTACATTTTTGATTTTACTCCTCACTACCTATCACAGTTTTGAAGGCCATAAAATGCCAAGATGGCATAAAACCCCCCCAAATGAACCCATTTTGGAAAGTAGACACCCCAAGCTATTTGCTGAGAGGCATGGTGAGTATTTTGCAGCTCTCATTTGTGACAAAAAGTGAGGTCTGCAAAATACTCACTATACCTCTCCGCAAATAGCTTGGGGTGTCTACTTTCCAAAATGGGGTCATTTGGGGGGTTTTTTTGCCACCTGGGCATTCCATGGCCTCCGAAACTGTGATAAGCAGTGAAGAGTGAAATCAAAAATTTACGGCCTTAGAAAGCCTGAAGGCGGTGCTTGGTTTTCGGGGTCCCGTACGCGGCTAGGCTCCCAAAAAGTCCCACACATGTGGTATCCCCGTACTCAGGAGAAGCAACAGAATGTATTTTGGGGTGTAATTTCACATATTCCCATGGCATGTTTGAGCAATATATCATTTAGTGACAACTTTGCGCAAAAAAAAATAAAAAAAATAAAAAATTGTCTCTTTCCCGCAACTTGTGTCACAATGTAAAATATTCCATGGACTCAACATGCCTCTCAGCAAATAGCTTGGGGTGTCTACTTTCCAAAATGGGGTCATTTGGGGGGGTTTTGAACTGTCCTGGCATTTTATGCACAACATTTAGAAGCTTATGTCACACATCACCCACTCTTCTAACCACTTGAAGACAAAGCCCTTTCATGACACTTTTTGATTACATAAAAAAATAATTTTTTTTTGCAAGAAAATTACTTTGAACCCCCAAACATTATATATATTTTTAAGGCAAATGCCCTACAGATTAAAATGGTGGGTGTTTAATTTTTTTTTTTCACGCAGTATTTGCGCAGCGATTTTTCAAACGCATTTTTTGGGGAAAAAACACACTTTTTTAAATTTTAATGCACTAAAACACACTATATTGCCCAAATGTTTGATGAAATAAAAAAGACGATCTTAGGCCGAGTACATGGATACCAAACATGACATGCTTTAAAATTGCGCACAAACGTGCAGTGGCGACAAACTAAATACATTTTTAAAAGCCTTTACAGGTTACCACTTTAGATTTACAGAGGAGGTCTACTGCTAAAATTACTGCCCTCGATCTGACGTTCGCGGTGATACCTCACATGCATGGTGCAATTGCTGTTTACATTTGACGCCAGACCGACGCTTGCGTTTGCCTTAGCGCGAGAGCAGGGGGGACAGGGGTGCTTTTTTTTTTTTTTTTTTTTCTTTATTATTATTATTTCTTTTTTATCTTATTTTTAAACTGTTCCTTTCATTTTTTTTTTTTTTAATCATTTTTATTGTTATCTCAGGGAATGTAAATATCCCCTATCATAGCAATAGGTAGTGACAGGTACTCTTTTTTTGAAAAAATTGGGGTCTATTAGACCCTAGATTTCTCCTCTGCCCTCAAAGCATCTGACCACACCAAGATCGGTGTGATAAAATGCTTTCCCAATTTCCCAATGGCGCTGTTTACATCCGGCGAAATCTAAGTCATAAAATGCTCGTAGCTTCCGGTTTCTTAGGCCATAGAGATGTTTGGAGCCACTCTGGTCTCTGATCAGCTCTATGGTCAGCTGGCTGAATCACCGGCTGCATTTTCAGGTTCCCTGTTGAGACAGGAGAGCCAGAGAAAAACACGGAAGACGTTGGGGGGGGGGGCATTCACTCCCACTGCTTGTAAAAGCAGTCTAGAGGCTAATTAGCCACTAGGATTGCTTTTACATGAAAGCCGACCGCTGGCTGAAAAGAATGATACCAAGATGATACCTAAACCTGCAGGCATCATTCTGGTATAACCACTCAAAGTCGTGAATGGCGTACCTGAAGACAAAAAAATGGTTAACAATAAAGCACAGTAAACGGTAAAGTATAAAAAATTGCATACCTGAAAAGCAAACATGGTAAAACATAACAATAAAACATTGCAGAATAGAGTACAGTAAAAAAGAGCAGAATAGAGAGAATAGAGAGAGAGAGAACAATAAAACGACAACTATTTTTTTTTATTTTATATTTTTGTATGTGTTTTTTTTTTTTTTTTTTACACTTTTTTTTGTAACTGTAACTTTTATAACTATAACCGGTTCCAGGTTCGGGTCTCTCAAAATGCGATGGCATCTTGGGAGACCCTGTGAAAGTGTGCCTAGTCTGTGCAATGCTGTACCCTACGCTAATACTCAACTAGTGAATGGTAGCGTTCAAAACATTCACCAATGCAAAGACCAGCATTGTCAGGACAGGAGGGACAATAATAGCGGGTGTCACGCCTATATCCGCTCTTGCTGCAGACACAACATCTTTTTTGGGGGGGTTCGTTGGGTAGGGGTACTCGGGAGGACATAAAGAAAATGCCCATCATGCAGCTGACTGCATTTGGTTGGGGATGTGAATGGGGGAAGTACGGGCGCTGCAGAAGTGGTGGGTTCCCAATTAGGATTGGCGAATGCAGCAGGAAGGGCATTATGGGCACGATGGGCCTGTGTTTGTCTTTTTGGTGGCAGCGGGACACTACTTGTGCTTGCCACCTCACCAGCTTGAACTGCACTTATGGGACTCGCCACGTCACCAAGTGTTACTGCAGTGCTGGTTTGACTACGACCGGGGTGTACTAGGCCGCTGGTGCTTGCCAGTTCACCAAAACGCTACCAAAAAAACTGTTAGCGATCGCAGGGATCAGGCCTGACTCTGCGAACGCTGCAGTTATGCGTTTAGTGTTTTGTGTCAGTGATCGATCAATACTGCACTTGGGTGGGCTGGGCCGGGCGGAGGGGCAAAACGCAGGTGCTAGCAGGTATCTGGGCTGATCCCGCTAACACTGCGTGTTTGGGAACCCTAAACTGCTGGGGACGTTAGTATAGATCTGATCGGATCAGATATTGATCCGTTCAGATACTTTACCACTAAGGGAGGTGTACGGTGCGTGCGTTGGTGTTAGCGGTACTGGCGCTAACCTGACGCTGCCTGGGGCTGGTGCTTGCCAGTTCACCAAAACGCTACCAAGAAAACTGTTAGCGATCGCAGGGATCAGGTCTGACTCTGCGAACGCTGCAGTTATGCGTTTAGTGTTTTGTAAGTGACAGTGATCGATCGATACTGCACTTGGGTGGGCTGGGCCGGGCGGAGGGGAAAAACGCAGGTGCTAGCAGGTATCTGGGCTGATCCCGCTAACACTGCGTTTTTGGGAACCCTAAACTGCTGGGGACGCTAGTATAGATCTGATCGGATCAGATATTGATCCGTACAGATACTATACCACTAAGGGAGGCGTATGCTGCGTGCGTGGGTGTTAGCGGTACTGGCGCTAATCTGACGCTGCCTGGGGCGACGCATATCACCGCCGGGCGATCAGGGGGCTAAACCTTTATTCGGTAATAAACGGCGGGTGCCCTGACACTATAAAAAATAAACGAACTAACCAGCGTCACCCGTAACGATTATACGGTGATCAGTGGTGAAAGGGTTAACTGGGGGGCAATCAAGGGGTTAAAACATTTATTAGATAATATATGGGGGTCCCTGTCGCTATAAAACGCTGACGGCGAACCTAAATATTTACCTCCCTAACTAGCGTCACCAGCGACACTAATACAGCGATCAGAAAAATGATCGCTTAGCGACACTGGTGACAGGGGGTGATCAAGGGGTTAAAACTTTATTAGGGGGGGTTCCCTAGACCTACAGGGGGCTAACAGTAACTGCCCTACCACTTCTAACTGTCACAAACTGACACCAATCAGTAATCAGAAAAAAAAAAAAAAAAAATACTGCTTGGTGTCAGTTTGTGACAGGGGGGGAGGGGTGATTGGGGGGGGGGTCGGGGGTGTTTTATGTGCCTGGCATGTTCTACTGAGTGTGTGTGTGTTTTGTGCACTTACATGTCTTCTGCCAAGCCGAGGAGAGATGACATCACATCCTCTGCCTGTGTGTACTATACACAGGCAGGGGATGTCTCTCATTGGCTGGGAGCGATCGCGAGGGGGGGCCACGATCGGATGGCCTCCCCCTCATCACGGAACGCTCCCAGTCAAATGCCGACCGCCGCTGGCACCGGGGGGCAGATCACGTATGGGTACGTGATTCTGCCTGCCCGTGCCATTCTGCCGCAGTATATCTGCGTTAGGCGGTCGGCAAGTGGTTAATGTGAAAATGGCTTAATGTAGCTTAACATGTAATAAAGTGCCTAAACCTCAATAAATTGCCCTGAAACTTTGCACAGCCTAAGATCTCAACTTCCCAAACCTATCCAAGAAGTTTCATGCGATTCGGTCTTCCACATGGCAAACTAGCTTGTTTTTTGGGGAGCTTAACCACTTGAGCCCCGGACCATTATGCTGCCTAAGGACAAGAGGTCTTTTTCCAATTTGGCACTGCGTCGCTTTAACTGCTAATTGCGCAGTCATGCAATGCTGTACCCAAACGAAATTTGCGTCCTTTTCTTCCCACAAATAGAGCTTTCTTTTGATGGTATTTGATCACCTCTGCGGTTTTTATTTTTTGCGCTATAATTGGAAAAAGACCGAAAATTTTGAAAAAAAATGATATTTTCTACTTTTTGTTATAAAAAAAAATCCAATAAACTCAATTTTAGTCATACATTTAGGCCAAAATGTATTCGGCCACATGTTTTTGGTAAAAAAAATGTCAATAAGCGTATATTTATTGGTTTGCGCAAAAGTTATAGCGTCTACAAACTAGGGTACATTTTCTGTAATTTACACAGCTTTTAGTTTATGACTGCCTATGTCATTTCTTGAGGTGCTAAAATGGCAGGGCAGTACAAACCCCCCCCAAATGACCCCATTGTGGAAAGTAGACACCCCCAAGGAAACACCCCAAGGCATGTTGAACCCATTGAATATTTATTTTTTTTGTCCCAAGTGATTGAATAATGACAAAAAAAAAAAAAAAATATTTACAAAAAGTTGTCACTAAATGATATATTGCTCACACAGGCCATGGGCCTATGTGGAATTGCACCCCAAAATACATTCTGCTGCTTCTCCTGAATATGGGGATACCACATGTGTGGGACTTTTTGGGAGCCTAGCCGCGTACGGGGCCCCGAAATCCAATCACCGCCTTGAGGATTTCTAAGGGCGTAAATTTATGATTTCACTCTTTACTGCCTATCACAGTTTCGGAGGCCATGGAATGCCCAGGTGGCACAAAACCCCCCCAAATGACCCCATTTTGGAAAGCAGACACCCCAAGCTATTTCCAGAGAGGCATATTGAGTCCATGGAATATTTTATATTTTGACACAAGTTGCGGGAAAGTGACACATTTTTTTTTTTTTTTTTTTTTGCACAAAGTTGTCACTAAATGATATATTGCTCACACAGGCCATGGGCATATGTGGAATTGCACCCCAAAATACATTTAGCTACTTCTCCTGAGTACGGGGATACCACATGTGTGGGGCTTTTTGGGAGCCTAGCCGTGTACGGGACCCCGAAAACCAATCACCGCCTTCAGGATTTCTAAGGGTGAAAACTTTTGATTTCACTCTTCACTGCCTATCACAGTTTCGGAGGCCATGGAATGCCCAGGTGGCACAAACCCCCCCCCAAATGACCCCATTTTGGAAAGTAGACACCCCAAGCTATTTGCTGAGAGGCATGGTGAGTATTTTGCAGCTCTCATTTGTATTTGAAAATTAAGAAAGACAAGAAAAAACTTTTGAAAATTGAAAAAAGAAAAAAAAAAAAGTTTTTTCTTGTCTTTCTTAATTTTCAAAAACAAATGAGAGCCTGAAGGCCTGAAGGCGGTGCTTGGTTTTCGGGGTTCCGTACGCGGCTAGGCTCCCAAAAAGTCTCACACATGTGGTATCCCCGTACTCAGGAGAAGCAGCAGAATGTATTTTGGGGTATAATTTCACATATTCCCATGGCATGTTTGAGCAATATATCATTTAGTGACAATTTTGTGCAAAAAAAAAAAAAAAAAAATAAAAAATGTCTCTTTCCCGCAACTTGTGTCGCAATATAAAATATTCCATGGACTCGACATGCCTCTCAGCAAATAGCTTGGGGTGTCTACTTTCCAAAATGGGGTCATTTGGGGGGGGTTTTGAACTGTCCTGGCATTTTATGCACAACATTTAGAAGCTTATGTCACACATCACCCACTCTTCTAACCACTTGAAGACAAAGCCCTTTCTGACACTTATTGTTTACATGAAAAAGTTTTTTTTTTTTTGCAAGAAAATTACTTTGAACCCCCAAACATTATATATATTTTTAAAGCAAATGCCCTACAGATTAAAATGGCGGGGGTTTCATTTTTTTTTTTTCACACAGTATTTGCGCAGCGATTTTTCAAACGCATTTTTTGGGGAAAAAACACACTTTTTTAAATTTTAATGCACTAAAACACACTATATTGCCCAAATGTTTGATGAAATAAAAAAGATGATCTTAGGCCGAGTACATGGATACCAAACATGACATGCTTTACAATTGCGCACAAACGTGCAGTGGCAACAAAATAAATACATTTTTAAAAGCCTTTAAAAGCCTTTACAGGTTACCACTTTAGATTTACAGAGGAGGTCTACTGCAAAAATTACTGCCCTCGATCTAACCTTCGCGGTGATACCTCACATGCATGGTGCAATTGCTGTTTACGTTTGACGACAGCCCGCCGCTTGCGTTCGCCTTAGTGCGAGAGCAGGGGGCGACAGGGGTGCTTTTTTTTTTTTTTTTTTTTTCTTTATTATTTTTTTGCTTTTTTATCTTATTTTTAAACTGTTCCTTTCATTTTTATTTTTTTTTAATCATTTTTATTGTTATCTTGGGGAATGTAAATATCCCCTATGATAGCAATAGGTAGTGACAGGTACTCTTTTTTGAAAAAATTGGGGTCTATTAGACCCTAGATCTCTCCTCTGCCCTCAAAGCATCTGACCACACCAAGATCGGTGTGATAAAATGCTTCCCCAATTTCCCAATGGCGCTATTTACATCCAGCGAAATCTAAGTCATAAAATGCTCGTAGCTTCCGGTTTCTTAGGCCATAGAGATGTTTGGAGCCACTCTGGTCTCTGATCAGCTCTATGGTCAGCTGGCTGAATCACCGGCTGCATTTTCAGGTTCCCTGTTGAGACAGGAGAGCCAGAGAAAAACACGGAAGACGGTGGGGGGGGGGGCATTCCCTCCCACGGCTTGTAAAAGCAGTCTAGAGGCTAATTAGCCGCTAGGATTGCTTTTACATGAAAGCCGACCGCTGGCTGAAAAGAATGATACCAAGATGATACCTAAACCTGCAGGCATCATTCTGGTATAACCACTCAAAGTTGTGAATGGCGTACCTGAAGACAAAAAAATGGTTAACAATAAAGCACAGTAAACGGTAAAGTATAAAAAATTGCATACCTGAAAAGCAAACATGATAAAGCATAATAACAATAAAACATTGCAGAATAGAATACAGTAAAAAAGAGCAGAACAATAGAGAGAATAGAGAGAGAGAGAACAATAAAACGACAACTATTTTTTTTATTATATATATATAATATATATATTTATATATATATATTTTTGTAACTAACTTTTATAACTGTAACCGGTTCCAGGTTCGGGTCTCAAAATGCGATGGCATCTTGGGAGACCCTGTGAAAGTGTGCCTAGTCTGTGCAATGCTGTACCCTACACTAATACTCAACTAGTGAATGGTAGCGTTCAAAACATTCACCAATGCAAAGACCAGGATTGTCAGGACAGGAGGGACAATAATAGCGGGTGTCACGCCTATATCCGCGCTTGCTGCAGACACGACATCTTTTTTGGGGGGGTTCATTGGGTAGGGGTACTCGGGAGGACATAAAGAAAATGCCTCTCATGCAGCCGACTGCATTTGGTTGGGGATGTGAATGGGGGAAGTACGGGCGCTGCAGAAGTGGTGGGTTCCCAATTATTAGGATTGGCGAATGCAGCAGGAAGGGCACTATGGGCATGACGGGCCTGTTTGTCTTCTTCTTGGTGGCAGCGGGACACTACTTGTGCTTGCGAACCTCACCAGCTTGAACTGCACTTATGGGGCTCGCCACGTCACCAAGTGTTACTGCAGTGCTGGTTTGACTACGATTGGGGTGTACTAGGCCGCTGGCGCTTGCTAGTTCACCAAAACGCTACCAAAAAAAACTGTTAGCGATCGCAGGGATCAGGCCTGACTCTGCGAACGCTGCAGTTATGAGTTTAGTGTTTTGTAAGTGACAGTGATCAATCGATACTGCACTTGGGTGGGCTGGGCTGGGCCGGGCGGAGGGGCAAAACGCAGGTCCTAGCAGGTATCTGGGCTGATCCCGCTAACACTGCGTTTTTGGGAACCCTAAACTGCTGGGGACGCTAGTATAGATCTGATCAGATATTGATCCGTTCAGATACTATACCACTAAGGGAGGTGTACGGTGCGTGCGTGGGTGTTAGCGGTACTGGCGCTAACCTGACACTGCCTGGGGCTGGTGCTTGCCAGTTCACCAAAATGCTACCAAAAAAACTGTTAGCGATCGCAGGGATCAGGCCTGACTCTGCGAACGCTGCAGTTATGCGTTTAGTGTTTTGGAAGTGACAGTGATCGATCGATACTGCACTTGGGTGGGCTGGGCTGGAACGGACGGAGGGGCAAAACGCAGGTGCTAGCAGGTATCTGGACTGATCCCACCAACACTGCGTTTTTGGGAATCCTAAACTGCTGGGGACGCTAGTATAGATCTGATCAGATCAGATATTGATCCGTACAGATACTATACCACTAAGGGAGGCGTATGCTGCGTGCGTGGGTGTTAGCGGTACTGGCGCTAATCTGACGCTGCCTGGGGCGACGCATATCACCGCCGGGCGATCAGGGGGCTAAACTTTTATTAGGTAATAAACGGCGGGTGCCCTGACACTATAAAAAATAAACGAACTAACCAGCGTCACCCGTAACGGTTATACGGTGATCAGTGGTGAAAGGGTTAACTAGGGGGCAATCAAGGGGTTAAAACATTTATTAGGTAGTATATGGGGGTCCTTGTCGCTATAAAACGCTGACGGCGAACCTAAATATTTACGTCCCTAACTAGCGTCACCAGTGACACTAATACAGCGATCAGAAAAATGATCGCTTAGCGACACTGGCGACAGGGGGTGATCAAGGGGTTAAAACTTTATTAGGGGGGGTTAGGGGGTACCCTAGACCTAAAGGGGGCTAACAATAACTGCCCTAACACACCAACTGTCACAAACTGACACCAATGCAGTAATCAGAAAAAAAAAAAAAAACCTGCTTGGTGTCAGTGTGACAGGGAGGGGTGATTGGGGGGTGATCGGGGGGGGCGATCGGGGGGGGAAATCGGGGGTGTTTTGTGTGCCTGGCATGTTCTACTGTGTGTGTAGTGTTTGTGCACTCACATAGATGTCTTCTCTCCTCGGCGCCGGAACGGAAAATACCGAGCCAAGGAGAGATGACATCATTTCCTTTGCTGCTGTTTAGCATACAGCAGCAAAGGAATGTTTTGATTGGCCGGCGGCGATCGAGAGGTGGGGGGCCACGAATGGATGGCCTCCCCCTCACCTCTGATCGCCGGGGGACAAAAGAGGACCGCCTTGGACAGATCACGTAGATCTACGTGATTTTGCCTGCCCGTGCCGCCTTGCCGACGTATATCGGCGTGAGGCGGTCCTTAAGTGGTTAAGCTCCCCAATAAACAAGCTTAAAGGGATTGTAAAGTCAGAAGGTTTATTCATCTTAAAAGCCTTCTGTGTGTAGCAGCCCCCCTAACACTACCCTGAGTCCCATCTAGATCCAGCGATGACATTGCAAGACCCTGACAATCACAGGCATGACTCCTAGAGGCAAAGGCATGATTGAAATTGGAGTTTCTCCACAGCTGGAATGCCGAGCTTGCCTACCCCTGACTTAAGATAACAACGTAATACATGCATTTTTTTAAGGATAAACAAGGCTTTCTTTTGTGAAAATTAATTTTTTTTTTTGCAATCCTTACACAATTAAATGTAATAAAACTAAACAAAAGTAATATATTTACTGCTGAAAAAAAGGAAAAAAATTTAAAAAAAGGTGTAAAAAATATTAATAAGCAAACAAAAAAACTGAAAAAAAGTTTAACCATTAGTTAATAAAATAGAAAAGAAAAAAAATCACCAGGAAAATTACAATTGAATAGAGAAGGAGAATATAGCATTAATCAGTGATGTTAGAGAAAACTAAAGGGTTAAATAAGGGGTTCAACAGAGGAACATTTAATTAGAAAAAAATATTTTTTTTTTTTACTCGTCAAGGTTGCTTTAAGGCTTCATGTACACGGGACGTTTCTCAACCTCTCCTGAACGCTGGTAATCACAGCTAGTAATCCCCGTTTAAAAACGTGTGTTTAGCAGCGTTTACAAGTCGCGTTTAGCTGTGTTTGCGTTTAGGGGCGTTTACTAAAAGATAACCTCAGGAGACCCTCCCAAATAATTACAAAGCACTAAAAAAAAGTATTTAACTATTTCAGCCATTCTGTGAGAGAGCAGTGCGAGTAGCAGCTGAGAAAGCAGTGTGCTTGTTATTTGTTGGTTTGTTAATATGGATCCCATGATGAGCATGTGTGAAGAAATGGTGTTGCTTTTGCTGAGGCTTCAAAGACATAGAAAATTTTGATGGCTCAACGCATGTCTACAGGATACTTTTCTCATATGTATGTCCAGCTGCATAATTGCCCAGAGAATTTTTTTAATTTTACACGCATGTCAATTGCCACCTTTGATGTTCTCTTGGAAAAGGTTAGACCCCGTCTAGTTCGCAAATTCTCAATGGTTGACGGGTGAGTGAACTTCCTATTCAACTTTAGGGTCAAGTAATGCAAGTTGTGTATTGTACAGCATAATTGGCTGATGAGGGGAATATCACATGGTATATCAAGCTTGCATACAGTGATAATTAAGTTTTTGGTGTGTTTTTAGCATTTTCCAGGCTCACAAATAATGAATAAAAAGGTATCCCTTTAAAAACGCTACTAGACGAAAATACGCCTAAACGTGGGTAGCTGCTCTAAACAGCTTCTGAATGCATTTTTTTAGGTTCCAAAAAAAAGCCTCTAAACGCAACTGCCTAGAAACGACTATAAACGACCCTGTATACATGTACTGATAAGATAACAGAGGGTTCAGGAGCAGTTGAAAAAAAATGCCCAACTGCTCCTAAAGGTCCGTTTACCAGCAGCAGTGTACATGAGGCCTAACTCTCTTCACCTGCAAATCGAAGTTCATCCCTTTGATCTGTAGATGCAAAACACAGGAAGTTACAATTCATACACTGTTTCAATGTAACTTTGTGATGTGGTTGTTGAGAAACATTGCCAGCCTGCTTCTTTTTTTTTTTTGACAGCTCCTGCTAAAATTGTTGGGTACTGAGACAGAGAAGGGTCCCAGCAGCAGAGCAGAAGGATTGGATGTACTAGACACGCCCTGTGTACACTGATGACATGTTTTTGGGAGTGTCTAGTATGCCCAAAGTCTGCAACTGGTTAAGGATTGTAAAAAAAAAAATGGTTAATGTGAATACCTTTTGGGGTGTTTTATCAAATGATCTGAGATTTTCAGAACATATTGGCACAGATAGAGTCTTCTTTTGTGTGAAGTTTGGGGAAAAATTGGTTAACATCCAAGCTCTTTTTTGTACATTAAGCTCCCCAAAAAACAAGCTTAATGTCCCTAGTTTGCCTTGTAGGCGACTAAAACCCATGAAGCTTCTTGGATAGGTTTGGGAAGTTGGGAACTTGTGCAAAGTTTCAAGACAATTGATTGAGGTTTAGGCACATTAAGCTCTTTTTACATTAAGCGGTTCACATGTTTTAGCATTGTAAAATATAGCTTAATGTGAATAACTTTTGGTGTGATTAACCAAATGAGCTGAAATTTTCAGAATATGTTGGCATCAATAGAATCTTCTATTGTGTGAAGTTTGGGGAAAATTGGTTAAAATTTAAGGTCTTTTTTGTATGTTAAGCCACATTAAGCTCCCAAAAAAACAAGCTTAATGTCCCTAGTTTGCCTTGTGGAATACCGAATCGCATGAAACTTCTTGGATAGGTTTGGGAAGTTGAGATCTTAGGCTGTGCAAAGTTTCAGAGAAATTGATTGAGGTTTAGGCACTTTATTACACGTTAAGCTACGTTAAGCCATTTTCATATTAAATGTTGTAGCATGTCCCATGAACCCGGCAGGGGCCAGCACAGAGGCGGGTGGAGACAAAGAGGTGCAGGCATCAGAAAAGAGTAGATTGGTGACAGTCAGGAAGGATAGAGGGGGAAGTGCCAGGGAGGCCGATCCTGGGCTGGAGCATCCCAATAAGTATACTCCATTGAGTGACATTGGTGAAACCAGTCCGGGACCAGCACTGCTGGAGCTGAGGGACTCTCCTAGCTGCCAGGGGAAGAACTCCTCCAGTGAGAGTGGGGGGGAGGCTAAGGGGAAAGGATAGACAGTTTCTGGTGGCAGGGGGCTCAGTTCTTAGAAGGACAGAGAGGGCAATCTGTGACAAAGACCTGAAGTGCCGAACTGTATGCTGTCTACCTGGCGCTCAGGTTCGGCACATCACAGATCTGGTGGACAGATTACTGGGAGGTTCTGGGGAAGACCCGGCTGTCATGGTGCACGTTGGCACCAATGACAAAGTCAGAGGCAGATGGAGTTTCCTAAAGAACAATTTTAGGGACTTGGGAGCTAAATTGATGAAAAAGGACCTCCAAGGTAATATTCTCAGGAATACTACCGGTACATCGAGCCACACCAGAAAGGCAGAGGGAGAATAGGGAAGCAAACAAGTGGCTGAGGAGCTGGTGTAGTAAGGAGGGGTTTGGGTTCCTGGAGAACTGGTCCGACTTATCAGTCAGTTACCAGTACTATAGAAGGGACGGACTGCACCTAAACAAGGAGGGTGCAGATCTGCTGGGAGTAAAGATGGCCAAAAAGTTAGAGGGTTTTTAAACTAGGTGATGGGTGGGAGGGTCCAGAGTAGGGCCGAAACAACTAATCGATTAATCGACAATGAATTGATTATGAAACAAATCGATTACCAGTTTCATAATTGATTAATCAGCCAGCTGATAGTCCTGGGCAGGAAGTGAGTGGTTATA
The DNA here is from genome assembly GCA_037952835.1 of Lithobates septentrionalis. Lineage (NCBI taxonomy): Eukaryota > Metazoa > Chordata > Amphibia > Anura > Ranidae > Lithobates > Lithobates septentrionalis. The sequence goes on along the minus strand of JBBDGP010001761.1, from coordinate 4,416,013 downwards.
AAGTCAGAAGTTTTTTTACCTTGCTATTGGGGCCCTCTGAAGGCAGGAGAAGCTAGAAGTGTAGGCAGGGGACCCCAGAAGAGGAGAATCAGGGCTGCTCTGTGCAAAACACATACATACATATATATATATATATATATATATATATATATATATATATTTTTTTTTTTTTTTTTTTTTTAGTTAAAAACAACAAACGAGACTTTAAAGACTCAGGGAAGATCAGCATCTGAACCCAGAGAAGGTGGAGGCTGATAGACTGGAGGTTATAGAAGGGATTACAATTACATTTAAAGTAAACTTTTACCAGTATGTGCATTGTATTTAAAATGAACATATCCATGAAAAAAAAAAAAAAAGAAAAAAAAAGTCTGTTTTTAGTACTACTATATACAAGATTTCTATCTCCCTTCACCCCATCATAGAGCTTCATGTCTGACCCCTAGTTAAAATGCCCATAAATCTAGTATAAATGAACCCCTTTTTTGCACTATAAAGGGCTCATTTTAGTTTTTTTAACCCTATTATGACTAGTGATACAAAAAAAAAAAAAAAAAGTGTGAACCATGCCTATGTTTTTTGGTGCTTTTTGCAGAAACGCACTACAGTTCATTTAACATGATTTCCTATGGGACACGTTCACATCTATGCTTTTTTCAGCTGCTGCGTATTTGGAAAAGGTCAGCAAAATTACATGCGCAAAAACCACTGCAGAAACAGATCAAAAGCAAACTACATTAGGTGTGCACCGAGCCTTATGCTGGCCATACACTTATCAATTTTCGGATGAACATATTCATACGAAAACTCTTTGTACATTCGCTGAATGAAAGAATGTCGTTTGAAATGTTCACTTGGTTTTAACATTCTGTTTTAAAAAGAATGATTTTTGAACTAAAACCACGTACATTGTCTGAAAATTCCTTTAACCAAGAATTTTTCTATTTCTAAATTTTCCCGTCACTGTGGTTGAAAATGAACGTTGATTTGACCCCACTAACGATTAGAAAATCAAACGAACGTTCATAAAATTAAATTTTCTTTCTGTATGGGCAGCATATAATATATTACAGTTCTGTCTGAAAATCTGCAAAACAGTCTTTAATTTTTATTAACCACTTGCCGACCGCCTCACGCCTATATACGTGAACAGAGCGGCACGGGCAGGCGAAATCACGTACCTGGTACGCGATTGCCTTCCCGCGGGCGGGGGTTCCGATCGGACCCCCCCCCCCCCCCCGGTGCCAGCGGCGGTCGGCATTTGTCTGGGAGCGTTCCGTAATGAGGGGGAGGCCATCCGATCGTGGCCCCCCCCCCTCGCGATAGCTCCCAGCCAATGAGAAACATCCCCTGCCTCTGTATAGTACACAGAGGCAGAGGATGTGATGTCATCTCTCCTCGGCTTGGCAGTTTCCGTTCCGGCGCCGAGGAGAGAAGACATGTGAGTGCACAACACACACACACACACACACACACACACAGTAGAACATGCCAGGCACACTTTACACCCCCGATCCCCCTCCCTGTCACACTGACATCAAGCAGTGTTTTTTTTTTCTGATTACTGCATGGTGTCAGTTTGTGACAGTTAGAAGTGGTAGGACAGTTACTGTTAGCCCCCTGTAGGTCTAGGGTACCCCCCTAACCCCCCCTAATAGAGTTTTAACCCCTTGATCACCCCCCGTCACCAGTGTCACTAAGCGATCATTTTTCTGATCGCTGTATTAGTGTCACTGGTTCCGTTAGTTAGGGACGTAAATATTTAGGTTCACCGTCAGCGTTTTATAGCGACAGGAACCCCCATATACTATCTAATAAATGTTTTAACCCCTTGATTGCCCCCTAGTTAACCCTTCCACCACTGATCACCGTATAACCATTACGGGTGACGCTGGTTAGTTCGTTTATTTTTTATAGTGTCAGGGCACCCGCCGTTTATTACCGAATAAAGGTTTAGCCCCCTGATCGCACGGCGGCGATATGCGTCGCCTCAGGCAGCGTCAGATTAGTGCCAGTACCGCTAACACCCACGCAGCATACGCCTCCCTTAGTGGTATAGTATCTGAACGCATCAATATCTGATCCGATCAGATCTATACTAGCGTCCCCAGCAGTTTAGGGTTCCCAAAAATGCAGTGTTAGCGGGATCAGCCCAGATACCTGCTAGCACCTGCGTTTTGCCCCTCCACCCGGCCCAGCCCAGCCCACCCAAGTGCAGTATCGATCGATCACTGTCACTTACAAAACACTAAACGCATAACTGCAGCGTTCAGAGTCAGGCCTGATCCCTGCAATTGCTAACAGTTTTTTGGTAGCGTTTTGGTGAACTGGCAAGCACCAGTGGCCTAGTACACTCCGGTCGTAGTCAAACCAGCACTGCAGTAACACTTGGTGACGTGGCGAGTCCCATAAGTGCAGTTCAAGCTGGTGAGGTGGCAAGCACAAGTAGTGTCCCGCTGCCACCAAAAAGACAAACACAGGCCCGTCGTGCCCATAGTGCCCTTCCTGCTGCATTCGCCAATCCTAATTGGGAACCCACCACTTCTGCAGCACCCGTACTTCCCCCATTCACATCCCCAACCAAATGCAGTCAGCTGCATGAGAGGCATTTTCTTTATGTCCTCCCGAGTACCCCTACCCAACAAACCCCCCAAAAAAGATGTTGTGTCTGCAGCAAGCGCTGATATAGGCGTGGCACCCGCTATTATTGCCCCTCCTGTCCTGACAATCCTGGTCTTTGCATTGGTGAATGTTTTGAACGCTACCATTCACTAGTTGAGTATTAGCGTAGGGTACAGCATTTCACAGACTAGGCACACTTTCACAGGGTCTCCCAAGATACCATCGCATTTTGAGAGACCCGAACCTGGAAGTGTAAAAAAAAAAAAAAAAAAAAAAAACCACACACAAACAAAAATATAAAATAAAAAGAAAAATAGTTGTTTTATTGTTCTCTCTCTCTCTCTCTCTCTCTCTCTATTCTCTCTATTGTTCTGCTCTTTTTTACTGTATTCTATTCTGCAATGTTTTATTGTTATTATGTTTTATCATGTTTGCTTTTCAGGTATGCAATTTTTTATACTTTACCGTTTACTGTGCGTTATTGTTAACCATTTTTTTGTCTTCAGGTACGCCATTCACGACTTTGAGTGGTTATACCAGAATGATGCCTGCAGGTTTAGGTATCATCTTGGTATCATTCTTTTCAACCAGCGGTCGGCTTTCATGTAAAAGCAATCCTAGCGGCTAATTAGCCTCTAGACTGCTTTTACAAGCAGTGGGAGGGAATGCCCCCCCACCGTCTTCCGTGTTTTTCTCTGGCTCTCCTGTCTCAACAGGGAACCTGAGAATGCAGCCGGTGATTCAGCCAGCTGACCATAGAGCTAATCAGAGACCAGAGTGGCTCCAAACATCTCTATGGCCTAAGAAACCGGAAGCTACGAGCATTTTATGACTTAGATTTCGCCGGATGTAAACAGCGCCATTGGGAAATTGGGAAAGCATTTTATCACACCGATCTTGGTGTGGTCAGATGCTTTGAAGGCAGAGGAGAAATCTAGGGTCTAATAGAACCCAATTTTTTCAAAAAAAAGAGTACCTGTCACTACCTATTGCTATCATAGGGGATATTTACATTCCCTGAGAGAACAATAAAAATGATTTAAAAAAAAAAAAAAAAAAAAAAAAATTAAAGGAACAGTTTAAAAATAAGATAAAAAAGCAAAAAAATAATAAAGAAAAAAAGAAAAAAAAAAAAAAAAAAAAAAAAAAAAAGCACCCCTGTCCCCCCTGCTCTCGCGCTAAGGCGAACGCAAGCGTCGGTCTGGCGTCAAATGTAAACAGCAATTGCACCATGCATGTGAGGTATCACCACGAAGGTCAGATCGAGTGCAGTAATTTTAGCAGTAGACCTCCTCTGTAAATCTAAAGTGGTAACCTGTAAAGGCTTTTAAAAATGTATTTAGTTTGTCGCCACTGCATGTCATGTTTGGTATCCATGTACTCGGCCTAAGATCATCTTTTTTATTTCATCAAACATTTGGGCAATATAGTGTGTTTTAGTGCATTAAAATTTAAAAAAAAAGTGTGTTTTTCCCCAAAAAATGCGGTTGAAAAATCGCTGTGCAAATACTGTGTGAAAAAAAAAATGAAACACCCACCATTTTAATCTGTAGGGCATTTGCTTTAAAAAAATATATAAAGTGTGGGGGTTCAAAGTAATTTTCTTGCAAAAAAAAAAAATTTTTTCATGTAAACAATAAGTGTCAGAAAGGGCTTTGTCTTCAAGTGGTTAGAAGAGTGGGTGATGTGTGACATAAGCTTCTAAATGTTGTGCATAAAATGCCAGGACAGTTCAAAACCCCCCCAAATGACCCCATTTTGGAAAGTAGACACCCCAAGCTATTTGCTGAGAGGCATGTCGAGTCCATGGAATATTTTATATTGTGACACAAGTTGCGGGAAAGAGACAATTTTTTATTTTTTTTATTTTTTTTTGCGCAAAGTTGTCACTAAATGATATATTGCTCAAACATGCCATGGGAATATGTGAAATTATACCCCAAAATACATTCTGTTGTTTCTCCTGAGTTCGGGGATACCACATGTGTGAGACTTTTTGGGAGCCTAGCCGCGTACGGGACCCCGAAAACCAAGCACCGCCTTCAGGCTTTCTAAGGGCGTAAATTTTTGATTTCACTGCCTATCACAGTTTCGGAGGCCATGGAATGCCCAGGTGGCACAACCCCCCCCCCCCCATTTTGGAAAGTAGACACCCCAAGCTATTTGCTGAGCGGTATAGTGAGTATTTTGCAGACCTCACTTTTTGTCACAAAGTTTTGAAAATTGAAAAAAAAAAAAAAAAATTCTTGTCTTTCTTCATTTTCAAAAACAAATTAGAGCTGCAAAATACTCACCATGCCTCTCAACAAATAGCTTGGGGTGTCCACTTTCCAAAATGGGGTCATTTGGGGGGGTTTTGTGCCACCTGGGCATTCCATGGCCTCCGAAACTGGGATAGGCAGTGAAGAGTAAAATCAAAAATTTACACCCTTAGAAATCCTGAAGGCGGTGATTGGTTTTCGGGGCCCCGTACGCGGCTAGGCTCCTAAAAAGTCCCACACATGTGGTATCCCCATACTCAGAAGTAGCTAAATGTATTTTGGGGTGCATTTCCACATATGCCCATGGCCTGTGTGAGCAATATACCATTTAGTGACAACTTTGTGCAAAAAAAAATTGTCACTTTCCCGCAACTTGTGTCAAAATATAAAATATTCCATGGACTCAACATGCCTCAAAGCAAATAGCTTGGGGTGTCTACTTTCCAAAATGGGGTCATTTGGGGGGGGGGGGGTTATGCCATCTGGGCATTTTATGGCCTTCAAAACTGTGATAGGTAGTGAGGAGTAAAATCAAAAATTTATGCCCTTAGAAATTCTGAAGGCAGTGATTGGTTTTTGGGGCCCCATACGCGGCTAGGCTCCCAAAAGGTCCCACACATGTGGTATCCCCATACTCAGGAGAAGCAGCTGAATGTATTTTGGGGTGCAATTCCACATAGGCCCATGGCCTGTGTGAGCAATATATCATTTAGTGACAATTTTTTGTAATTTTTTTTTTTTATTATTATTCAATCACTTGGGACAAAAAAAAAAAATGAATATTCAATGGGCTCAACATGCCTCTCAGCAATTTCCTTGGGGTGTCTACTTTCCAAAATGGGGTCACTTGTGGGGGTTTTGTACTGCCCTGCCATTTTCGCACCTCAAGAAACGACATAGGCAGTCATAAATTAAAGGCTGTGTAAATTCCAGAAAATGTACCCTAGTTTGTAGGCGCTATAACTTTTGCGCAAACCAATAAATATACACTTATTGACATTTTTTTTACCAAAGACATGTGGCCGAATACATTTTGGCCTAAATGTATGACTAAAATTGAGTTTATTGGATTTTTTTTAGAACAAAAAGTAGAAAATATCATTTTTTTTCAAAATTTTCGGTCTTTTTCCGTGTATAGCGCAAAAAATAAAAAACGGCAGAGGTGATCAAATACCATCAAAAGAAAGCTCTATTTGTGGGAAGAAAAGGACGCAAATTTCGTTTGGGTACAGCATTGCATGACCGCGCAATTAGCAGTTAAAGCGACGCAGTGCCAAATTGTAATAAGTGCTCTGGTCAGGAAGGGGGTAAATCCTTCCGGGGCTGAAGTGGTTAAAATCAAAAAATTGATCCGAGTCTGATAGATATTTACCAGATTCAACCTCTAATGGATACAGTATATCTCTTCTGTCTGTTAGTCTCAGAGTGGATTGGAGATTTTGTTCCCTAACCATATAGTTGGTTATTTATATTTACCACTGCATAGAGATACAGTATTTAAGAATCAATTGGCCTTTTTTTAAACTTTGCATATTAACTAAATTATACACCACACTTTTAAGGTTGTTAACCGATTAATCGAAACAATAAATTGGCCAACTAATCGATTATGAAAATAATCGTTAGTTGCAGCCCTAGTCCAGAGGTAGAGATAGTCAGCACGGAACATAGTCCAGAGGGTAGTATTGGGGGCATTAGTGGTAGGTTGACTAAAGCACATAAACCCAAGGTAAGTATAGTAACAAGTCCTAGTTGCATTCTCGGAAAACCCAATAAGAGTATAGTAAGCGACCAGTCTGAACTACGCGGCATTTTCACCAATGCCAGGAGCCTGGCAGACAAGATGGGTGAACTAGAGATACTGTTGTAAGAGGAAGATTTGGATTTTGTGGGAATTTCAGAGACTTGGTACAACAGCTCTCATGATTGGCTGGCAACCATTCAAGGGTATACCCTTTATCGCAGGGATAGAGGATAAAAAAAGAGACATCACTAAGGGAGCCAAGAAGGAGGTGGAATCCTTATGGGTAGAGCTCCAAAGGATGAAACTAAGGGGAAAATAATACTGGGAGTATGCTATAGGCCCCCTAACCTGAGGGGGGGGGGCTCCTATCACAATTTGGATTAGCAACAAGGATGGGAAGTGTTATTATAATGGGGGATTTTAATTATCCAGACATAGACTGGGCGGAGGGTGTCATGGTTATGCAATAAAGTTTTGTCTGTCAGCTTACCTGTCTCCATGTGTTCATCTCTAAAGACCAGCTGACTCTCACCTGACTGCTTTTATAAACTCTCCTCTAGCATGGCTCCACCCCAGCTCCTATCAGAGAACTCTATATTAACCTCTGCACTGCAGGCCAGCCCTGCTGATCAACCTTTGCGTGTTTTGGCTTCTTGTTCCTGCCTGCCATGTGCTCTACGTTTGTTTCTGTTACTGACCTTGGCGTGTTCTCAACTATTCCTGTCTGCTCGTGACCCTGACCTTTGGCGTGTCCCCGACTATCCCTGTTTGCCTGTGACCCTGAACCTTGGCGTGAACTCTGTTGTCCTTGTCTGCTTGTGGCCCTGACCTTAGCTTATTCCCTTACTAACCCTATCCTCCTGTTGCCTACTGTAAGTGTGAGCTGGGGGTCGCGACCTGGAGCCAGTTGCAGCCCAGTCCATCCTCACCACTAGAGGCTCTGGTGAACACCTGCTGGCTTTTAGACTCCGCGCCCCAGGGAATCTTACGCTCTAACCCCGGTGGGATCGTGTTGGTGTTCCAGCGGACCTGCCTTTCTTACCACCCCAACTCCCATCCGCAGCAGTCAGCCATAGGGTCCACTACCTTGCGGTGCACTCCTGATCCCAACGGTGTGCATCTGTCACCTAGCCTCAAGGTGACCTGACAGTTTGATCAGTCATGGACCCGGCTGACATGCAGCTATCTGCAGCCGATCCATTGCAGGGCATAGTTTGCAGACTCAAGACCCAGGAATCTAAAGCGGACTCAGGTGATGCGATTCCTTCAGGACCTGGCTTCCCGCTTCGAGCAGCTCCAGGCCTCCTTGGGAAACCCGAACCTACAGCCTCATGTACAATCAGCAGCTGCACCCATCGCACCAGTTGCAGCCACACATTCATATTTACTGCCAGCTCCGTCCCATTTCTCTGGGGACTCCAAGGCCTGCAGGGGCTTCCTCAGCCAATGCACCATTCATTTTGAGCTCCAGCCTCAAAACTTTCTGTCTGATCGGGCTAAGGTAGCCTATATCATTTCCCTCCTCTCTGGTGAAGTTTTAGCTTGGGCTGCCCCCCTGTGGGAGAAGAATGACCCGGTGGTTTCCAGCCTGTCAGACTTCTTGAAGCTTTTTTGTAATATCTTTGAGGAGCCAGCTCGGGCTTCTTCAGCGGCTAGTGCCCTTTTACGCCTTCGCCAAGAATCTTGTTCAGTGGGACAATATGCGCTTCAGTTCTGTATCCTCACAGCTGAATTGAGCTGGAACAATGAGGCCCTGGTCGCAACCTTTTTACATGGCCTCTCTGACTGAGTGAAGGACGAATTAGCAGGAAGAGCCATCCCCGCTGGTCTGGACGATGTAATTTCCTTGTGCAATCAGATTGACATTCGTTTCCAGGAGAGGTCCCTAGGAAAAAGAAGCCAGCACCCCCTAGGTCCTAGTCAGCCAGAACTCTTCCCCTGTCGCCCTGTGGAACATCCTCTGCCTGCTGAGGAATCTATGCAGCTGGGCCGGACCAGACTAACCCCAAAGAACGTGCTAGACGCAGAACTCTGGGCTTGTGTCTTTATTGTGGGGGCAAGGGTCATTTTCGTGACTCCTGCTCGCTTCGTCCGGGAAACACTCGGGTCTAATACATTTAGAAGGTAGAGTATTGGACCCAGAAACATCACCTTCTCATCTTCTTCCGGTGTTCCTCCATGTAGGCCCTTCTCCCCAATCGGTCCTAGCATATCTGGACTCCGGGGCTTCCGGCAATTTTATGGACTGGAGAACTGCTTCTTCTATGAAGCTTACCCTTTCCCCCCCCTCGCTACACCACTGGTAATCTCTGCAATTGATGGCACTGTGCTCCCAGGGGGCCCTATCCATTTCCAGATGCTACCTATTAGGATGTCGGTAGGGATACTCCACCAGGAGTGGATTTCCTTCCTCATTCTACCCAAGGCCTCTACCCCCATTGTATTGGGCCTTCCTTGGCTACAGCTCTACTCTCCACACGTGGACTGGGTCTGGGCAGATCCTGGCTTGGGGTCCTTCGTGTTTCTCGTCCTGTCTTCTCAAGGTGATCCCCAAGGAGAGACTTCCCATTGCTACCACATCTGTATCTTCTGATCTTCCTGTGGCATACAGCGATTACCGGGATGTGTTCTAAAAGAAGTCTGCTGAGGTGCTTCCTCCCCACAGATCTTTTGACTCTGCCATTGACCTTGTCCCTGGAGCAACTCTGCCCAGGGGTCGTACCTACCCTTTGTCCATTCCAGAGAACCAGGCCATGTCTGAGTATGTCGCCGAGAATCTGGAGAGAGGTTTCATCCGGAAATCCTCATCGCCTGCAGGAGCAGGGTTCTTTTTTGTTGCTAAAAAGGATGGTACCCTCAGACCCTGCATCGACAATCGAGGGTTAAACGCAGTGACTATCAAAAACTGATACCCCTTACCTCCAATATCTGAGCTATTCGACAGGTTGAAGGGGGCTTCCATTTTCACCAAGTTGGATCTCAGAGGTGCATACAATCTCATTAAAATACGGGAAGGTGACGAAAGGAAGACTGCGTTTAAACACTAGGGACGGGCATTACGAATACCTGGTTATGACTTTTGGTTTGTGTAATGCTCCAGCTGTGTTCCAGAACTTTGTCAATGAAATCTGCAGGGTTCTACTGTACCAGTTTGTCGTCATCTATCTGGATGACAGTCTCATCTTTTCCGAAAATCTGCTTGCTCACAGAAACCATGTCCGCACCGTACTTCAGCGCCTTAGAGAGAATAATCTATGCCAAGCTGGAGAAATGTTCCTTTGAATGTCCTGAGGTCCTGTTTCTGGGATGTTTTGTTTCTAGTTTGGGTCTTCGCATGGATCCCAGAAAGGTCTCGGCCATTACCAACTGGCCCCTTCCTGCTAGCCTCAAGGCCACAGAGCGCTTTCTTGGCTTCACAAATTATTATAGGCAGTTCATAAGGAATGGAATCTTCCATTGCCTATTATCGCTTTAACCAAGAAGGGTGCGAATGCCAAAGACTGGCCACCCGAGGCTGTCCCTGCGTTTCACGATCTGAAACAGGCCTTTGTTTCTGGGCCTCTCTTGAGGAGACCAAATCCTGGGGACCCATTTTTTATTGAAGTAGACGCTTCTTCGATGGGGGTGGGAGCTGTGCTTCTTCAGTTCTTTGAGAAGAGACGTCAACCATGTGCGTTCTTCTCCAAAAAAAATTTCTCAGGCAGAGATAAATTATGCCATTGGTGATCGGGAACTTCTCGCAATTAAATTGGCGTTGGAAGAGTGGCATCATCTCTTGGAGGGTTCCCCTCACTCCATTACGATCTTTACTGATCACAAGAATCTACAATATCTACAGAATGCTAAAATGTCTGAACCCCAGACAGCCAGGTGGAGTCTCTTCTTTTCTCATTTTAAATTCACGATTACGTACAAACCTGGTTCCTGCAACGGGCTGATGTGCTCTCTAGGTCATTTGACACTTTGGACAAGGAGTCCACCCCCGATCCTGAGCCGATCATTCTGACCTCATGCATCGTTGCCCATTCTACCACCCTGGAATCAAAAATTCCTCCTGGCAAGACCTCTGTTCCCACAGAGCTAAGATCCTTCATTGGGGACATGATTCCAAGGTGGCAGGTCATGCTGGGTTCCTACAATCCTCCCTGCTCATCAGTCGTCTCTACTAGTGGCCTAATCTCCGCTCGGATGTTAAAGATTACGTTAAGGCTTGTCATATCTGTGCTCAGTCTAAATCTTTCACACAAGCCCCTGCTGGTCTTCTCATGCCCTTGCCCATTCCTAAGGAGCCCTGGTCTCACATCGCCATGGATTTTATCACCGATCTTCCACTGTCGGAGAATAATACGGCCATTTGGGTGGTAATCGATCGGTTCTCCAAGATGGCTCATTTTGTTCCTCTTCCTGATCTCCCTTCTGCCCCTGCCTTGGTTCCCATTTTTCTACGAGAGATTTTCCGCCTTCATGGTGTTCCTTCCCATGTTCGGACAGGGGTGTTCAGTTTATTTCCCATTTTTGGAGAGCCTTTCGCAAATCCCTCAACATTACCTTGGATTTTACCTCTTACCATCCCCAATCCAAAGGCCAGACAGAGGGTTAATCAGGAGTTGGAGGTCTTTCTCCGTACCTTGGTCTCGGCTCATCACGATGATTGGGCATCACTACTCCCATGGGCAGAGTTCTCCCACAATAATCATGTCAACGTCAGTTCTCAGATAACACCCTTTGTCACTGTTTATGGAAGACATCCTCAACTCCCTCTTCCTATGACCTGTTCTTCCGACATTCCAGCCTTGGCTACTGTTCAGGAATCATTCAATTCCATGTGGGCTGACGTTCATGATTCCCTCCAGAAAGCTGCCAACAAATTCAAGAGTTTTGCTGACCGTCGCAGGCTTAAGCCGCCTTCTCTTCAGCCAGGAGACAAAGTCTGGCTCTCCACCAGGAACATCAAACTCCGGGTTCCTTCTCTCAAATTTGCCCCAAGATTCATTGGTCCGTACACCATAACTTCTAAACTGAATCTGTTTTTTTTCAAGCTCCAGATTCCCAAAAGCCTCAAAATCTCTAACTCCTTCCATGTTGCCCTTCTGAAGCCTTTAGTCCTCAATAAGTTCTCTCGTCCTCTCTCTGAGGATAACCAGGAGTACGAGGTTAGCCAAATTTTAGATTCCCGACACTCTAGAGGCATTCTCCAGTACCTCATGCATTGGAAGGGGTTTGGTCCTGAGGAGAGGTCATGGATCAAGGCTTCTGAGGTCTTTGCACCTTGTCTGTTGAGGAAGTTTCATTTGAAGTTCCCCTCTAAACCTGGTCCCAGGTGGGGAAGGCAGACACCTCGTAAGGGGGAGTACTGTCATGGTTATGCAATAGAGTTTTGTCTGTCAGCTTACCTGCCTCCATGTTCATCTCTAAAGACTAGCTGACTCACCTGTTTTTATAAACTCTCCTCTAGCATGGCTCCACCCCAGCTCCTATCAGAGAACTCTATATTAACCTCTGCACTGCAGGCCAGCCCTGCTGATCAACCTTTGTGTGTTTTGGCTTCCTGTTCCTGCCTGCCGTGTGCTCTACGTTTTTTTCTGTTACCGACCTTGGCGTGTTCTCAACTATTTCTGTCTGCTCGTGACCCTGACCTTTGGCATGTCCCCGACTATCCCTGTTTGCCTGTGACCCTGAACCTTGGCGTGAACTCTGTTGTCCTTGTCTGCTTGTGGCCCTGACCTTGGCTTATTCCCTTACTATCCCTATCCTCCTGTTGCCTACTGTGGGTGTGAGCTGGGGGACCCTGGGGGTCGCGACCTGGAGCCAGTTGCAGCCCAGTCCATCCTCACGACTAGAGGCTCTGGTGAACACTTGCTGGCTCTTAGACTCCGCGCCCCAGGGAATCTTACGCTCTAACCCCGGTGGGATCCGTGGTGGTGTTCCAGGGGCCCTGCCTTCCTTACCACCCCGACTCCCATCCACAGCAGTCAGCCATAGGGTCCACTACCTTGCGGTGCACTCCTGATCCCAACGGTGTGCATCTGTCACCTAGCCTCAAGGTGACCTGACAGAGGGAACCACGCATTCATCTAAGGCTCGCCAGTTCCTAAATGTCTTGCAGGACAATTTCATGGGTCAGATGGTAGACGCACCAACTAGAAATAAAGCGTTACTAGATCTACTGATTACCAATATAGACCTGATCACGGATGTGGAAATACGGGGCAATTTAGGAAACAGCGATCACAGGTTAATTGGCTTCAGTATAAAATCACACAAATAGGAAACATAAGGGAAATACAAAGACACTGAATTTAAAAAAAAAAAACAACTTCCCTAAACTACTAACCTTGCTAGAAGATATAAATTGGGATAAAATCATAAGAACAAAGAACACGGAGGAGAGATGGGTTTGCTTTAAGAGCATATTAAATAAGTGCAGGTTCTTTGTTCCTAAGATTTTATCCCAATTTATATCTTCTAGCAAGGTTAGTAGTTTAGGGAAGTTGGCTCTTTTGAAATTCAGTGCATCCCATTGGGTAATACATTTAAAAAAGAGTGAACAAAAGTCCTGGATGGCTTAACGCCAATGTAAAAATGCATATAAAAGCAAAAGAGAAGGCCTTCAAAAAATACAAGGCTCCAGGATCATCAGCATTCAAAAGACACATAGCGGAGGAGAGCAAAAAAAAAACCCAAGAAATTCTTTAAGTATACAGTACAGTAAAAAAGGGAGGACAGACCATATTAGCCCCATAAAGAATGAGGAAGGACATCTGGTTAGAAAAGATGGGGAGATGGCGAAGGTATTAAATTTATTCTTCTCCTCAGTATTCACGAAGGAATCAGTGGGCTTCAGTAACCAAAACTGCAGTGTTTATCCTTATGACACATCACAGGAAGCACTCTCATGGCTAAACAGGGGACAGAAATAGAATTAGACGTGGGAAACTTAACATAAATCACCGGGACCGGATGGCTTGCACCCGAGGGTACTTGGGGAACTCAGCCAAGTAATTGCCAGACCATTGTTCCTAATTTTTACTGACACTCTACTGTCTGGAATGGTACCAGCAGATTGGAGAAAAGCCAATGTAGCACCAATATTTAAAAAGGGACCAAAATACATCCCTGGGAATTACAGACCAGTTAGCCCAACATCAATAGTATGCAAGCTCTTGGAGGGGATGATAAAGGACTATATACAAGATTTTACAGTATATATACACAAGATTTTAGTAATGAAAACTGTATCATTAGCAGTAATCAGCATGGATTCATGAAGAATCGTTCTTGCCAAACCAATCTATTAACCTTCTATGAGGAGGTGAGTTGCCATAGAGATAAAGGAAAGCCAGTAGATGTGGTGTATCAGGATTTTGCATAAGCATTTGACACAGTTCCCCATAAATGTCTACTGTACAAATTAAGGTCCGTTGGCATGGACCATAGGATGAGTACATAGATTGAAAACTGGCTACAAGGAAGAGTTCAGAGGGTGGTGATAAATGGGGAGTACTCGGAATGGTCAGGGGTGGGTAGTTGGGTCCCACAGGGTTCTGTGCTGGGACCAATCCCATTTAATTTGTTCATAAACGACCTGGAGGATTGGGTAAACAGTTCAATCTCTGTATTTGCATACAGTACTAAGCTAAGCAGGGCAAAAACTTCTCTGCAGGATGTGGAAACCTTGCAAGAAGATTTGAACAAATTATTGGGGTGGGCAACTACATGGCAAATGAGGTTTAATGTAGAAAAATGTAAAATAATGCATTTGGGTGGCAAACATATGAATGCAATCTATATACTAGGGGGAGAACCTCTGGGGGAATCTAGGATGGAAAACGACGTGGGGGTCCTAGTAGAGGATAGGCTCAGAAATGGCATGCAATGCCAAGCTGCTGCTAACAAAGCTACACAAATATTGGCATACATTAAAAAAGGGATCAACTTCAGGGATAAAGAGATAATTCTCCGACTCTACAAGACTCTGGTCCGGCCGCACCTGGAGTATGCTGTCCAGTTCTGGGCACCAGTCCTTCCCCTCTTGTATAGTCCAGACAGTAGAGATTAGTGAGATAAGTGACTACGTTTGTGATTGGTGTGCCCATGAGATACATCTTGGGATCAATGCTGTTCAATCTGTTTAATAATGATACAGAAGTTGTGATTAAGAGCTCAAATTTGTGTTTTTTGCCGATTATACCATTTTATGCAGGAAAATAAATTTGCCATGGGATATAGAATCATTGCAGAAATATAAAATAGTAGGTTGGGCAGCTACATGGCAGATGAGATTCAATATTGAGAAATGTCAGGTTATGGACTTGGGTGTGAAAAAAAAAAAAATATACATGCAAAATACACATTAGGAGGGGTTTCCCTGGGAGAATCAGTGATGGAAAATAATCTAGGCGGGCTTGTAGATCCAGACTTCACAAATGGCATGCAATGCAAAGCCACCACTATCAAAGCTAGTAAAATACTGTCATGCATACATTCAAGAGATAAATATTTCTACATCTTTACAAAACACTGGCTAAGCCTCATCTTGAATATGCAGTTCAAGTTTGATCACCAATCCTCTGGAAAGACTTTGTTGAATTAGAAAGAGTTCTGCAAAGGGCAACAAAATTAATAAGGGGGTTGGAGGATCTCGGTTTTAAGGATTGGTTACATAGAGTACAGTTATTCACTCCGGAGAAGAGGCACTTAAAAGGCAAGGGGGCATATGATTACAATGTAAAAATATATATAATAAAAAAATAAAATAAAAAGTAGTGACTTCAGTAACTAATAAACTATTTACTCTAAAAAATACCTGAATAGGACACACCACCACAAGTTGTTAGAATAAAGTAGCATTTAAAAACTTATATTTCGGAAAGGGTATTTTACTACTAGAACAATAAAAATGTGGAACTCTCCCTCTCCTGGAACTGGTATTAGCTAAGAGCATCGACAACTTTAAAAAATGTTTAGATGTTTTCCATCACAAGCAGAATATACAAGGCAATGGGAATTGTTAGAAAATATAAATCACGGGAACAGAAGGACAATTCTGCCTGCTTTATTCACATGGAAGGATGTCAATTGAACTAGTTACTGTATACTTTTCTCTTAAAAGCTCAATATCGGCTAGATCCACATGAGACATATCAAAGGCTGAAATTTAAGAAATTTGCTTTGCCTCCAGTCTACAACAGTGTCATTAGTGTAAAGGCCCATTAACGGTAGCATTTGCTCACATTACATGACAAAGAGAAAAAAGGAAAAATAAAAATGGATTGACTCAGTGTTGTGAGAAATACTTTTAGATGAGTAATCTTGGTTTGGCATTCAGAACAGTGGCATGATTTCATATAAAACAGAATTTGTCTAGCCACAGGATTATTTAAAACACCCACATAAAGACAGCACAACCAATAACTTTACTTTTAGTACTTTCATTGTGTTTAATAATAACAGCTTAAAGAACAGAAACAAAAAACCTAAAGTAGATCAAAGACCAAAACTTTTTTTTTTTTTTTAAATAGAATGAGCTTAGATCCCCTGACAGGTTTTTATTGCTGTACAAGTCCCCACTAGGGAGATCCACCCTCTATGCCCTTATGGCCATTGTCTCCAGGACTGAAGAGGAGTGGGAATCAAATAATTTTGCAGAATTACTGAAACAGAATCAAAAAGGAGAGATCTTCCTGTGAAAAACTTCTCTCAATTCCTGCTGAATATACAGGAAGTAAAAAAACCTCTTTCCAATGAGGCATAGACAGTAGGGATGGGCCGAACACCCCCCTGTTCGGTTCGCATCCAGAACATGCGAACAGGTAAAAAGTCTATGGGACACAAACATGAAAAAAGTGCTTATTTTAAAGGTTAATATGCAAGTTATTGTCATAAAAAGTGTTTGGGGACCTGGGTCCTGCCCCAGAGGACATGTATCAATGCAAAAAAAAGTTTTAAAAAAGCGGCCGTTTTTTTTCGGGAGCACGGATTTTAATAATGCTCAAAGTGAAACAATAAAAGTGAAATATTCCTTTAAATTTCATACCTGGGGGGTGTCTATAGTATGCCTGTAAATTAGCGCATGTTTCCTGTGTTTATAAAAGTCCGAGAGCAAAATTACATTTCTAAAAGGAACAAAAAAGTAATTCAAAAGTGCTAGCGCTGGCTATTAATGAATTATCGGTCCCGACAATACACATAAAAGGTATTGGAAAAATAAATAAATAAAGTGCGTGGGGGGGGT
This sequence comes from Lithobates septentrionalis, assembly GCA_037952835.1. NCBI lineage: Eukaryota > Metazoa > Chordata > Amphibia > Anura > Ranidae > Lithobates > Lithobates septentrionalis. The sequence continues at coordinate 4,399,152 of JBBDGP010001761.1, read as the reverse complement.
CCCCCAAAACTCCATCACCAGGCCCTTCAGGTCTGGTATGGATATTAAGGGGAACTCTGCACCAAATTTAAAAAAAAAAAAAAAAAAAAAAAAAAAAAAAAAATGGTGTGGGGTTCCCCAAAAATCCACACCAGACCCTTATCCGAGCACTCAACCTGGCAGGTCGCATGAAAAAGAGGGGGGATGAGAGAGCGCCCCCCCTCCTAAACCATACCAGGCCACATGCCCTCAACATGGGGAGGATGTCCCCATGTTGATGGGGACAAAGGCCTCATCCCCACAACCCTTGCCCAGTGGTTGTGGGGGTCTGTGGGCGGGGGGCTTATCAGAATCTGGAAGCCCCCTTTAACAAAGGGGACACCCAGATCCTGCCCCCCCACCTTATGTGAATTGGTAAGGGGGTACCAATTCACATAGAAAAGTGTCAAAAAACCACAGGAGACGGCTTGGGACAAGTCCTTTATTAGAAATTTTTTTTTAAAAAAAATAAAATAAAAAAAAGGATTCCAGCGATATAATCCAATAAATCCATGCTCCTACTCAAGCGATGTAATCCAATTCTCGATCTCCAGCGATGGATGATCTCCAGCGAGGAACACGCACAGGATCCACCGGAGGCACCCAGCCAAAGATGCAGCGCCAGCTTGACAGCTCTTATGTAGCTGAGGGCGGGGCCATCCGTCACATGACCCCATCCCTCTCTGACAAGGGGAAACGCCCGGGTTTCCCAGTGACGTGTACAGGTGACCCTGCCCCCCCTCTGATGCAACCGGAATCCGGCGTTGTATATTAGAAACAGTACACCGTGAACGGCCTGCAGTGAGATATAGCTAAACTGTATGCAGTGGAAATATATCTATATATATATACACACACACACACACACACACACACACACACACACACACACACGAGAGACATATACACACACACATACATACATACATATATATATATATATATATATATATATATATATATATATATATATATATATATATATATTTATTTATATAAACATACAGTGGGGACAGAAAGTATTCAGACCCCCTTAAATTGTTCACTCTTTCTTATATTGCAGCCATTTGCTAAAATAATTTAAGTTCATTTTTTTCCTCATTAATGTACACACAGCACCCCATACTGACAGGAAAACACAGAATTGTTGACATTTTTGCAGATTTATTAAAAAAGAAAAACTGAAATATCACATGGTCCTAAGTATTCAGACCCTTTGCTATTCTTTAGTAGAAGCACCCTTTTGATCTAATACAGCCATGAGTCTTTTTGGGAAAGATGCAACAAGTTTTTCACACCTGGATTTGGGGATCCTTTGCTATTCCTCCTTGCAGATCCTCTCCAGTTCTGTCAGGTTGGATGGTAAACGTTGGTGGACAGCCATTTTTAGGTCTCTCCAGAGATGCTCAATTGGGTTTAAGTCAGGGCTCTGGCTGGGCCATTCAAGAAGAGTCACGGAGTTGTTGTGAAGCCACTCCTTCGTTATTTTAGCTGTATGCTTAGGGTCATTGTCTTGTTGGAAGGTAAACCTTCGGCCCAATCTGAGGTCCTGAGCACTCTGGAGAAGGTTTTCGTCCAGGATATCCCTGTACTTGGCCACATTCATCTTTCCCTTGATTGCAACCAGTCGCCCTGTCCCTGCAGCTGAAAAACACCCCCACAGCATAATGCTGCCACCACCATGCTTCACTGTTGAGACTGTATTGGAGAGGTGATGAGCAGTGCCTGGTTTTCTCCACACATAGTATTAAGGCCAAAAAGTTCTATCTTGGTCTCATCAGACCAGAGAATCTTATTTCTCACCATCTTGGGAGTCCTTCAGGTGTTTTTTAGCAAAATCCGTGCAGGCTTTCATGTGTCTTGCACTGAGGAGAGGCTTCCGTCGGGCCACTCTGCCATAAAGCCCCAACTGGTGGAGGGCTGCAGTGATGGTTGAATTTCTACAACTTTCTCCCATCTCCCGGCTGCATCTCTGGAGCTCAGCCACAGTGATCTTTGGGTTCTTCTTTACCTCTCTCACCAAGGCTCTTCTCCCCCGATAGCTCAGTTTGGCCAGCTCTAGGAAGGGTTCTGGTCGTCCCAAACGTCTTCCATTTAAGGATTATGGAGGTCACTGTGCTCTTAGGAACCTTGAGTGCAGCAGAAATTTTTTTGTAAACTTGGCCAGATCTGTGCCTTGCCACAATTCTGTCTCTGAGCTCTTCAGGCAGTTCCTTTGACCTCATTATTCTAATTTGCTCTGACATGCACTGTGAGCTGTAAGGTCTTATATAGACAGGTGTGTGGCTTTCCTAATCAAGTCCAATCAGTATATATATATATATACATACATACATACATACACACTGCAGCTAACTAAATAATATGCCTGCCTGCTCAATCTAAATGAGTCTCTCTCCGTCCACGCCAACAACACACTACACAAGGCCGACGTGGTCCCCCTGAGCCATGATTGGCGAAATTATGGCTCTTTTAGCTGAGGGCGCTGTGATTGGCCAAAGCATGCAGGTCATGGTGCATGCTCTGGCCAATCATACAGCAATGCACTGCGCTCCCGCAGTGCATTATGGGCCGTCGCTCGAATTTGGCGCGAACGGCCCATAATTTTCGGTTTTTGACGAACAGGCGAACAGCCAATGTTCGAGTCAAACTCATGTTAGACCCAAACAGAAAGCTCACCCCTATTCCTCACAGTAAAAGCTGTGAAAAATGTGGAATAGACTGCCTCGAGAGCTTGTGTTGTGCAGTGCAATGGATTGCTTTAAAGCAGGCCTGGATTCTTTCCTAAAAGTACTAATATAACTGGATACTAATATTTATAGGAAAAGTCCATCCAGGTAATATTGGATTGCCTCTTGTGGGATCAGAAAGAAATTTTTTACCTTGCTGGAGAAATTTGGATCATGCTTTTCTGGGGTTTTTTTTTTTCACCTTCCTCTGGATCAACTGTGGGTATACATTTGTGTATATAGGATTGTAACTTTTTTCTTTTTCCTCCCTTTTATTGGTTGAACTGTCTTTTTTCAACCAGACTAGCCATGTACTTTATGTAACTATGTAAAACTAGCCTCATTTGGCTTTTCCAATTATCCCCTTGCATTTCGCCAAATTGCTAATTTTGTCCTTTTTCACTGAAATTTTGGCTAAACAAACTAAATCAAGTTTCACTCATTCCTATTTGGAAGGCTTGCAAAGAAAAGCTACTCCCAACTGTTGTGATCAAATATGCCTATACATCTAGGGTCTGTCTCACACAAATGATCATTTCAGTTTCATTGTCTTTGTGCTGGGACCTGCAAGTATAGATTTTGCTTTTAAAATATTAAAAACACTGTTTAGATATCAACATGGTCTGCAGTCTAGTTTAAAACACACCCCACTTTAACCAAAACAGAGGCATCCACGAGTTTTAAAGTATGTGACCCAACAACCCATTCTGTTTAAAATAGAAATGCAAGGGAAAACATTTGGGACTGTAGAATATATGAATAAAATACCTTTTTTTTCTTTTTTTTTTTTTCTTTTTTTAAAGTGATCACGTGACCCTCTGTTCTCAGCTGCATAAGGGACTTAGAGAGATGGGGTGGGGACTGCAGGAGGGTGTGTCAGCAAGAGGCAAGGAAAGGGCTGTACAGTGCTATTTCCAGTGAAAAGCTGTGCAGGGGGTCATATCAACACATGTCTTGGCCATTGGAGGATAGGCAGGATGTGCTCCTAGCACAGACGGAACACTGACCACTCTAGGAAAGATGTGCTCTCATGCCTAGCGTGGTCAGATTGAAATAGGAAAGCAGAGGGACTGGCTAGATCACTGGGTATATTACACAAAAGGAGAAATACAAAGAGGACAGGATACTTTTTTTTTTTTTTTTTTTTTTAACACAAGTGCATTGTACAACAGACACATATCAGGAATATGAAACACATTGGGGGTAACACTTTAAGACACACACACTATATTATAATATAATATATATACATATACACACACACACACATATACAAACATTTGTAGATGTCTGTGGTTGCAGCCTACAAAACAAATATATCAATGCTATAGGGAGGGAAGAGGGGAAAACCCAAAAACAGGAGCAGGCATTACTTGCTTCAGAATAACCAAATTTTAAAATGAGGTTGTTTAACCTGTGATAATCATAATTTCCTACTGCTCTCTGCTGGACAGTCTGCTCATTCTCCATAGATGCGAGAATGTCACCAAAGCTGGCTAGATTTATAATCCTGCAACAGGGTTTTTCCAATAAAAACACAACTTGCTCACAGCACTAGTGGCTACAGTTATGGACTGTCAAACACCTAGTTGTCACAATGATATAGTGGATCATGGGAATAAGTGTTGAGTACTGCACACATTGGGAAGGGCATTGTAGGAAAGTACAAATGCATAGTATTTGAAAACCAGTAATTTCTACTTTAGATGAAAGATCAATGACTAAAAAGGGGGTATATTACTGGGATACCTATGCAGCAAAACAGCTGGAAACAACTTGTGCTGAATTCTTTATTTGCATAAGCTTGTTCTTTGATGTGCATGCCATTTGTGTTTACATTTTTACATAAAGCTGCATAAAGTTATACTGCAAGAAGTAAACAACCCTTTCACTGTGTTGGCCATAAAACATACAAAAATCAAAGTTTTTGTCATGATTGACATGCCTTTGAATAACTACTTATGCTTAGTGGAGCAAAAAGCTTGCTTGCTTATCTGGAGCAGTTTGGCTGCACAGATTACAGCATTATTTAAAAAAAAAAAAAAAAAAAACACAAGAAAAAAACCACACACACACACACTACATAGTATAAAGTCATGGCAAAGAAGTGAGGGTTTATTTGTTTTCTATAACTGTACAAAATTTATTATTACACACCAGATTTTCTTTTGATTAATTTTTATTTCTTCTACTAAAACAGCAGTTATAGCTTCATGCAAGTGTAGCGACCCTGCCTTGTGCAGTTGTGTACTATTTTAAATTAGAATGTGGTAGGTGGGCCATACACTGCTTGAATTATAGTCAATTCATGCTGATTAATCTGAAATTTGATCTGCAAGTGGTCCTAACAGCACCCTCTGCATGACAAAAGTCAGTTTTTTGCCAGATGCAAGTACGGTTCAGGTATTCAGCAGCCACTGGAGCAATGGCTACCAAGTACATCAGTCAGTGGCTGATATTCCTCTATCCACTCTGCTTAGAGAAATGGATAGGGAAATCTATCGGGCTGAATGAGAGAAATTTGCAGCATGTATGTTCAGGTGTACCGTAACCAGCCTGAGCTAATATTTACCTTTTCTTGGTTCTATAAGTTTTCCCCAAGTCTGGTGGGTTGATTGCTTTAGCCTGTTGCTTGAAGGAGGTTCCAGTAATCAGTGGTCAACCCCTGACTAGCAATAATCAGAAAATGGTTTGGGGAGGGGTGAAGATTACTGTTTGAGTCAGGCCTCAGAATGTTCCATGTGCTGAGGACTCTGGAAGCCCTGCTAGAGCAGATGCCTGAAAGGAGCTAGGCTGAATAGAGAGATACTCTTGTCTGAAGAGAATCTCAAAAAGGATCTGTGTAGATGCTACTGTCAGGACTTTGGAAGAGGGATCTTTGCCCAGGGGCTCAGGTATTTGCTTATGGAGGGACAGAAGTCAGATTTCTGTGTGCTCCTATCAAAGAGTCACAGGAATCTGGAGATCCTTTATAGGTTACTCTCATAGGACCTATTGCAGATTCAGTGTTAACTATCCTTCTATTTTATGCTTTTTTGAGTATCCTGTGACCCATAAACCCTCTTCTCTATTTAAGTACGGCAAAAATTAAAAAAGAGCCTAGAAACTAATTGTCAGAGTTTTGCTGGTGAGCTGTTGGATTCGGATACAGAACAACATATTCAAATAGGTGGTCAGAATTTTTAGACTTGCAAGTGTAGTAAGATAAAAGGAAAGCTTCAAATACGTTTAATACTTCTGGTGAGGCAGCTCCCAGAAAGCAAGGCTTCCTATGATGGGCACCCAAACAGTAGCTCAAACCATAAAAACTTTGAAAGAAGCAATGGAGGGCTGCTCAGAAACTGCCACCAAGTTGTACCTACATGAGGAGGGTTCAAATTTGGTGCCAATATAGATCTGAACTTCCCACCAACTGAACCCAGGTTGTCTCACCCCATTTGTAGACCAATACGTTTCAGCAAACAAGTTATACAGGATCCACTGTTATCTCTGTAGTCATAATGCTCATATATCTAATTACTCTATTAATATTTTAGAGTCAATGATTATTAGTTTACCAATCTGGGTTCTAGGTCTGTCCGGGTCATTTATTGCCATAACTACATTGTGCCAACAGAATTTTGCTCATTTAAAGTGGTTGTAAAGCTAAAGGTTTTTAATCTTAATGCAATCTATGCATTAAGGTGAAAAACCTGTGCTGCAGCTCCCCCCCAGACCCCCTTTTTTCTTACCTGAGCCCGATCCAATCCAGCGGTGTGCACGAGCACAGCAGCTCCAGCCACTGTCTCTCCTCATTGGACAGATTGATAGCAGCAGGAGACATTAGCTCCCGCTGCTGTCAATCAAATCCCGTGACACGGGAACAGTGGGCGGGGCCGAGTCCCACTGTCTGTGTCAATGGATGCAGCAGCGGGACTCGGGAGCGAGCCCGCAGGGTGCCCCCATGGAAAGCGGCTTTCTGTGGGAGAACCTGATGAAGAGGAGAGGCCTGGAGTGTCCCGTCAGGGTGCCCCAGAAGAAAATGATCAGGGCTGCTCTGTGCAAAACGATTGCAGGGAGGTATAGGCATGTTTTTTTTTTTTTTATAAAAATAACAAAGGAGGAGGGTTTACAACCCCTTTAATGGCTCTTGTTGAATGGCTTCTCATAACAATTTCCCATCACAATGGGTCACAAAGTACTGCGAGAATGTACATGTAATTAAAATATCCTTGGTGCTCTAGTTCAAGGTAAATCCGCATAACATTCATGTATCAATGATTTTGGATTTGTTCATTAGTAAATTTAAAAGGGGAGGTGTAATCTCAAGGAGAGGTTACACAGCAAAGAATTGCAAATAACACAGGGCACAGTTCTATTCAGGGGGACATTCTTTGGAGATAAAGGATATAATTCATAGGGGACATCAAATTTCAGTGAACCTGTCAGATACTACAAAATGCGTAAACACCAAAGTGAAGTACCTGCATTCATTTTCAAATAAATGCATTCATAACTACTTAGACCAAAGCCTGTACCAGGGCCCTAATGGGTATCCAAATGGGCACCACAAAGTCACTGGGATTCTGACATTAGAAAAGGAAAGGGCTAGGTGTTGATTTGGACAGATGTTAAAGCAGAACTAAACTTTCTGAACCCGTTGATTGCATCCTTCCAATCGATCACAGGAAGGCGATGGGTAGACCGCAATACTTTCTTGCTGACCCCAGAAACTTGGACAGGAGGGACGGCATTTACAGGTATCAATCCCCCCCACTGAAAGCTGCGTCTCCTCCTGCCGGCATTCAGCGGCTGCAGGAGGAATGGTGGTCCATATCAGTAAATGCAGCCCCTCCTGTCGTGGTTTTCTCTTTCCGCTACCCGGCTTCCCATGTGCTCCCTGTGTCCCCCCCACAGCACTCCTGGCTTACCTCTCCTGCCAGCTGCTGTGGGGGATATTTCAGGATGGAGACTGGAGAAGGGACCCGTAATTTGTCATTAACTGGCCCCTTCATTTTCAGAATGAACAGAGTGAGTGATCCGTACCAAATCACTCACTGTGTTCATTCACAACTGAAGCCTAGTAAACTGTTTACTAGGCTTCAGTTTGTAATTGAACAGTAAGCTGCTCAGCACCGATCATTTCCCATTCATTCACTGTCCAGTGAAGCTGAGGCTGCAGAGAAAGGGGATGGGGAAATATGTCCTCAGTCCCTTTCTCTGTCTCAAAATTGATATTCTACCAAAGCCCCCAATGGGGCTCCAAATTTTTTTTTTAAATATATGGTAAAAAAAAGAAAGAAAGAATTAGAAAAAAACATTGTAAAAAAGGGGGTACAAACAGGAGGGGCCTTCTCAGGTAGGCTGCCTCCTAGTTCTGGATGGGACTTTTCCAGTCCTGACTTACAGAGACAGGGACAGATGTGCCTTTGAAGTTGCTAACAAATTTGTCTTCTTCCTGAATCCCAGCCTCCTCCCTCCTTGAACATCATAGTATTCTTCTCTTCTGGGAGTGCCTAACAGCTGTCTGTGCTAGAAACTCCTCCCTTCGATTCACCACATAACCTTTTATTGTAGCTGCTGGGGGAGGAGCAAAGGCGATTACCATTTATTGTTCCATTTGAGTGGCAGGGGCTGCTGATATTACATCCAAGATGCCAAAAATGTTTATGCATCTTACGGAAGATTGTTGAAAAGAACAGTTTCTTTAAAGTGTTGTAAGCTCTAATGCTGCCAATGCTGCCTATCCTAAGAGGTCCCTTTTTTTTTTATCTTAAACAATGACACAATTGAAAACATTTTGTTAGATTTGTTCAATGAATGCAAAAAAAAAAAAAAAAAAAAAAAAAAAAAAAACACACACACACACACACACACACAACAGAAAAAGTTAAAAAAATAAAAGCCGCACACATACAAACAAAACAATAAAGTGTCTATACTGCCAGAAATCCAGTGCCATCCTCTGTACTCTGGAGTATTAGCACAATCTGCGTCATTAACCCTGGTCAGTTCAAATCCGAATTGCAGAATCTGTCCCCCAAAAAGGAGAGAGGATTTGCAGTCTTAACACTATATGTTGTAGAACAGTGTTTCTTAATGGGGGTGCCATGAGCAGGGGACACATTTTGCCCTGGATTACTATAATGCGTTTTTGTAAGGAAATTTGGATGTGGCATTTTGTTACCAACTTTTGTATCCACAGTACCACCCTGTGACGATACAAACCCATACTCAATTTAGCGTTATGAGTTGCCATGTTACAGGTGGTCTGGACTACAGCACCTAACAGCCAAAAATGTTCTAGGGCCATGATGCCAAGCAACATTCGTTGTTATTCATTGTTATTGTGCTGGTGGCCAGCTGCACCACGGCAATGCATGGCACTGATCCCAGGCAGGTGGTATGCAGGCCTTTAGAAGAGGTCCACTTCCTCCAGACCTGCTTTACCTTCCAACTTCTGCAACTCTGTCATGGGGGTGGCTCTCAACTATAGTGACAGGTATATATAGTTATACACAATGGGTGTGTGTGTGTGTGGGGGGGGGGGGATTGTAACAAGAAGGGTGGCCAATGATTCATCAAGGCAATTGTGTGCATTGTCTCAGGCTTCCCGTTGATAAATAACATTTACATTTTAGACTGGGATGCCTTGAGATTTTGCATACTTTTAAAGGGTGCTACAACAAAAAAAAAAAAAAAAAAGGGAAGAAGGGAAGAAGAATTCAAGAAAGACACTGTTCTAGTGAAAAAAACACCCACAACAAAAACACACAATCTAAGGACTGAAACTGCACTTTATTACATTTTTATTCTTGTATTTAGATACAACGTATTGGAGATTCCTTACCTTCTGAATCCATGTCAGTAAACACTGCTGATGTCCCACTAAATCTATGCAATCACAGTAGTTGTGCAATTCCTTTTGGCCTTTTTTCTCTGCTTCACGACAGATAAAACATTCTTTTTCTAGTTAAAAGAAAGGAGAAAATAATCTCATCTGTGTCTGATTACGGATTAACCATTTGGTCCTTGTTAAAGTAATTAAAAAGTTATTTTCTCAAATTGAGAAATGCCACAAACTGGAATGAAAAACAGAGAGTCAAGTTCCTGATCTACTTGTATTAAATAGCCACAGCGGAGCAAGCCAGTGTACACAAATGTGTTTAAAAGGGTAGGTGAAAACAATCTGGTAGAAAAATATGGTTTTAATCTCGTAAAAACAAAATTCTCTCAGTATTTCCACATACAGTAAGCTGTTCAGACTTGCTAATCCTTTATAAATTCTACATAATGCTGAAAAGTCACTAAAAAGCACAAACGTGTAGAAATGCTTGAAACAACTTTTAGTGTTATGTAGTTATTTGCCCAAGTCTACGCTTTGATTAATAGCGATCTCCTGCGCCGTCCATGACCCTCCCCTACGCGTGTCAATACAAGGGAAATATCGTATCTCCCCCTGATAAAGATAGAATATTTACCTTGTATCGACACTAGTAGGGGTGGGGATTGGACAGTGCAGGAGACAGCTGGTCTACCTTATGGAGTAGGAGCACACAATCTAATCCACGGCTTGGCGCTATTAAGGCATGCTATAGAGCGGTGCACTTACTCACCAGACCCATATGAGTACCCTATAATAGGGCTTGGTTTGCAGTAAATAAAATATTTTAAAACGGTATCACACTATGGAGTTTCATTTTGATATCTAGATGTGAGGAGGCTACATCTTTGAGCAGTGTTTGGACCTTGCAACCTGATCTAGAATCTGTTTTGATGATTCAAAAGCGTGTATTGACCAAACTTGGGGTGTGGAGCACTTGAGTGTATTCACTGCTGCAGATCGCTATATTCACAGTCACCTTTATTATTGCTGTATGAAGGACAAAACTGATCCTGGGTGGTCAGAGTATCACAGACTTATATGCACTTGAGCATGGGATTGGATTTATAGGCACATCACTTTAACAACTTTAACAATTTTGTTCTTTAGGTTTTTGCTGCAGGTTCAGCAGATCATTAAGGGGATAGCGAAGCACATGATTTAATTAAATATCCATCATAAGTAAAAAAAAAAAAAAAAATATATATATATATATATATATATATATATATATACACACACATATACACACACATACTCTAAATTTCTTGTTGCTGTGCATCCATATTCTACCGCTGTGTATCTATCACACTTCTCCAATATTATAAAGTGTGCACACCTCCACCAGCTGTTATGTTATAAGGTCCATACCAGACCCTTATCCGAGCATGCCCCCCTTCTGACGTCATGTGTCATGAAGCGAAAACACGGCAGTCAGTGGGACACCTCCCATGGAGGCAGAGTTTTTCCTTTTTTTTTCTTTTTTCTCGGCCTGTCGGCGCCGTGATTGAAGATGGATTTACTTCGCAGACACACTTTTTTTTAAATAAAAGGAATTTTCAAAAATGGTCTGCTGTTTTTACTTTGACACTTTTTTGGTGAATGGGGGGGGCAGGATCTTGGGGATCTTGTTAAAGGGTGCTTTCAGATTTCGCTAAGCCCCCCGCCTGCAGACCCCCACAACCACCGGGCAAGGGTTTTGGGGGTGAGGCCCTTGTCCCCATCAACATGGGGACAAGGTGCTTTGGGAGGGACCCCAAAGCACCCTCCCCATTAGGGATGAGCTTCGAGTTCGAGTCGAACTCATGTTCGACTCGAACATCGGCTATTCGCCAGTTCGCCGAACAGCGAACAATTTGGGGTGTTCGCGGCAAATTCAAAAGCCGCGGAACACCCTTTAAAAGTCTATGGGAGAAATCAAAAGTGCTAATTTTAAAGGCTTATATGCATGGTATATGCATGCCCCAGGGGACATGGATCAACGCAAAATAAAGTTTTAAAAACGGCCGTTTTCTCGGGAGCAGTAATTTTAATAATGCTTAAAGTGAAAAAATAAAAGTGTATTATTCCTTTAAATTTCGTACCTGGGGGGTGTCTATAGTATGCCTGTAAAAGGGGCGCATGTTTCCCGTGTTTAGGACAGTCTGACAGCAAAATGACATTTCAAAGGAAAAAAGTCCTTTAAAACTACTCGCGGCTATTAATGAATTGCCGGTCTCGACAATACACATAAAAGTTCATTGATAAAAACGGCATGGGGAACCCCAAACCAAAATAAAAAAAAAAAAGACGTGGGGGTCCGCCTAAATTCAATACCAGGCCCTTCAGGTCTGGTATGGATATTAAGGGGAACCCCATGCCAAAATTAAAAAAAATAAATAAATAACCAGTTACACTTACCGGTAACGGTGTTTCTGGGAAGTCTTCCAGGATGGCACCCTGAGAGATGACTGGTCCACCTGACAGGAAACACAATCAATCAAGAGGTTAAAGGCCCCCGCCCCTCCCGATGCTCCTCAGTTGTGACAAAGTATTGACCCACACCAGTGCACGAGAGTGAAAAACATAACCACCACCACACTCTAGACATTGCATCTTACCTAAATAGAACGGGTGGGAAGTAGGCCTGCCGTCCTGGAAGACTTCCCAGAAACACCGTTACCGGTAAGTGCAACTGGTTATTTTCTCAAGTCGTCTTCCAGGACGGCACCCTGAGATTAGAGCAAGTAGCTCAGGCCTACCTTTAGGGCGGGACCACCGCTTGCAGGACCTTCCTGCCAAATGCCAGGTCCTGAGGGGATAGTAACTCCACTCTATAATGCCTCAGGAACGTGTTCTGGCTTGACCATGTAGCGACTCTACATATCTGCTCCACCGAAGCTCCGGCCCTTTCCACCCAGGAGGTTGCCAGAGATCACGTGGAATGCACTCTAAGATTTCTAGGAGCTGCCTTACCTGACTGCTCATAGGCTAACGAAATGGTATGTTTAATCCATCTAGCTATAGAAGCCTTGGATGCCTGTTGGCCCTTCTTTTGGCCAGAAAAATTAACTAAAAGATGGCTGGACCTTCTGAGTTCCTTAACCCTTTCTAGGTAGGATAATAAACAGCGTCTGACGTCCAGACAATGAAAAGAAACTTCCCCTTCACTCTTGGCGTTACTACAAAAGCAAGGCAGCACTACTTCTTATGGAACTTTGATGCTACCTTAGGGAGGTACAGGGGGTCCTGCCTAAGTATAACCCTGTCCTCGAATAAAGTAAAAAATGGTTCTTTAATAGAGAAAGCCTGAATGTCACCTACTCTCCTAGTTGAGGTGATTGATAGTAAAAAGGCCAACTTAAAGGTCAGGATCCTAAGAGGGATCTGATCTATTGGTTCAAATGGGGCCTTTGTTAACCCCTCCAGTACTAATGTAAAGGTCCCAAGGAGGACATATGTACATTTGAACAGGGGACAACCTCTCCCTGACCAAGAGAAATCTCTTGATCAGGGGGTGTAATGCCAAACGTTTCTCAAGGAAACAGGACAAGGCTGAGACCTGCGCCTTAAGGGTCTTGGTTGCCAAACCTAGATCTGCTCCATCCTGGATAAATTCTAAGATAGCAGGGATCTCTCTTTGAGAAGTCCCTCTCTCCTGACACCAGTGAGAGAAAATCGCCCAGGTCTTGGAGTAAATACGCTTTGTGACTGGCTTTCTACTAAGGAGCAGTGTATCCACTACTCTGTCCGACAGTCCCTTCTCACGCAGGTTTTGCCTTTCAAGAGCCAGGCCATCAGCTTGAAGAAGCTGGGGTCTGGGTGGCGGACTGGACCCTGAAGGAGAAGGTCGCCCCGGACAGGGAGGTGAAGCGGTGGGACTATGGACCAACCCTGCAGGGTTGGAAACCAGGCTCTCTTGGGCCACCAAGGGGCTATTAGAATCAACTTGCTTTCCGACAGGAACAGTTTTTGAAGGACCCTCGGAATTAGCCCCAGAGGGGGAAAGGCATAGGCCAGTCGGAAGTCCCAGACCTGTGCCAACGCATCTATCCCCTCTGAGCCTCTCTCTCGAGAAAGGGAAAAGAATCTATTTACCCTTCTGCTTCTCCTGCGGGCAAAGAGATCTATCTCTGGGATGCCGAACTGTCGACTTACCATGGAAAAGACCTCTGGATTCAGTTCCCATTCCCCCTGCAGAATCGGCTGCCGACTGAGGTAGTCTGCCTCTACATTCAACGTCCCCTTTATGTGGATTGCGGAGATGGAAGGAATCCGACTTTCCGCCCAGGACAGGATCTCTGCTGATAGGGATAGGAGTGTTGTGGATCTGGTACCCCCCTGATGATTCAGAAACGCCACTGCCGTGGTATTGTCCGACAAGACCTGCACCTCCTGGCCCCTGATCCTTCCCTCAAAAGCCTTTAGTGCTTCTCCTATGGCCAACAGCTCTCGAAAGTTAGAGGAGGCCCTTCTTTGTTCTGAATCCCAGGACCCCTGAGCTATTAGATCCTTCAGGTGGGCTCCCCACCCCCAGGAACTTGCATCTGTAGTTATCCTGAGAGGCTGAAGTTGGCTCCACAGGAGGCCCCCTTGAAGCCTCTGAGGAAGGAGCCACCAGTGAAGGGAGTTCTTTACTTTGACCGGGATGGCTATCTCTATGTCCAGAGAGTCTCTTTTTCTGTCCCAAGAGGATAGAAAAAAGTGCTGGAGGGGCCCGGAGTGTAGTTGTGCCCAAGGAACTGCTGGGATAGATGCCGTCATCAGACCCAGTTCTCATGATACCTCTGTAGGAGATGGTCCTTGCCTGTAACAGCGACGTGACCGCTGATATGAGGCCCTCTACTTTGCCCTGAGGAAGAACTAACTTTTGCTCTGAGGAGTCCACCAGGAACCCAGATACAGCTTTGTCTGAGCAGGAGTCAGCGAGGACTTTTCCCTGCTGACAATCCATCCCAGGGCTTCTAAGGTCTCCATTACTCTGGATAGATCTAGAAGTAGTTGATCCAGATTTAGACTGTAAATCAAAATGTCGTCCAGGTAGGGAATCAATGCCACTCCCTGGGAGGTGCAGGAAAGCCACCACCTCTGCCATGACCTTTGTGAAGACTCTCGGACTGGATGCCAGTCCAAAGGGGAGGGCCGCGAACTGCCAGTGTTGCACTCCTTCTGGAGAGGCGATCGCAAATCTCAGGAAGGATTTGATGGCCCTGAAAAATGGGCATGAAGGTAGGCGTCTTTTAAATCTAAGGTCACCATAAACCTCTCTTTGAGGAGATGTCTCCTGAGAGAATAGACACTCTCCATGCGGAACTTCTTGTAATGAAGAAAAACATTGAGGTTCCTTAGATTTATAATAAGACCTTACCTTCCTGAGGGTTTTGGCACCACAAAAATGTGGGAATAAAACCCCTGACCCTGCTGGTCCACTGGAACAGGTATTATAACCTCCTGACTGGCCAGCTCTCTTATATTCTGAAGGATTCCTAAAGCTTTGCAGGGATCCCTGGGAAGGCAGGTCAAGAGAAACTTGGGGGGTGGAGGGGAGAGAAACTCCAATCTGTAACCCTCTCTTATGATCTGA
This sequence comes from Lithobates septentrionalis, assembly GCA_037952835.1. Lineage (NCBI taxonomy): Eukaryota > Metazoa > Chordata > Amphibia > Anura > Ranidae > Lithobates > Lithobates septentrionalis. The sequence continues at coordinate 4,383,980 of JBBDGP010001761.1, read as the reverse complement.
AGAACATGGGGGCTCCGAGTGATCCTTTCCCACTGAGAGGCAAAGTGGGAAAGTCTTCCCCCTACTGGAAAGTCATTTAGGGGTCTTGTCACCTGACTTCTGGCTGGAAAAGAGAACGCCAGTCTTTTGTTTGTCTTTTCCCACGCCCCAACGTCTATTAGGGGAGACCTTTTTCTCCAAGAAGCGTTTTTTTGCCTGGGGGCCACAAAAAAAACCGCTTCCTCTCTCTCCTAGGTTTGGTAGGAATTTTTTTCCCTTTCTAGGTAGATCTGGCCAGAGCCTGATCTAGGCCAGCACCAAAAAAGGAGTGTCCCTTCAAAAGGGAGACCACATAGATGGGTTTTGGATGAGCTATCCCCATCCCAGGTCTTAACCCAGAGGGCTCGCCTGGCTGAGTTTAGCAAGGCACCTGTCTTAGCGGTTGTACGCACTGTCTCAACCGCAGCATCTGCTAAGTATGCGACAGCATTCCCTATGACCTCCAAAGAAATCGAGGACCTCCTTGGATTTGGAGGTTCGGGATACATGGTCCATCAACTTACAGACCCACATGTCGGCATTCCTTGCGATGCAAGCTGAGGCCAATGCGGGGCTCATAGCTGCAGCGTTAGCTTCCCAGGCTCTGCGTAAAATGGTTTCAGCCCTGCGATCCATTTGATCCTTTAAATTACCGGTATCTTCGAAGGAAAGATCTGACTGCTTAGAGACCTGTGCTAAGGAGGCATCTAGTCTAGGAGTTTTGAAAAATCTTTCCTCATTCTCCTCAGAGAAGGGGCATCTACGCTTCCAGGTTTTACATTTCAAAAGCCTTCTTTCTGGTTCTTTCCATTACCTCAAGATGACTTCCTTGAGGGCGGAATGTACCGGAAGAACCCTGGCCTGGAGGTTTAATCAAGCCTCTATTACATCTTATCCTGAGCAGACACCTGCGCAGCAGGCTCCTGAATCTCTTCTGAGGCATAAATAGCTTTCAGAAGATCTTCCATGTCGTCAGCAGAAAATATGTCTGCTAGACCTGGAGTCCTGCCTCCCATCCTCCTCTTGGCTGTCCACCACCCCTTCATCGGAAAACTCCTGATTAGGGATTTCTGACTCGCACTCTTTCTCTGAATCTTGGGGGAGTGGATACTTGAGTACATCCGCCTGATACCTCCTAGAGGAGGCGGAGCCCTCCTGGGAAGAGGCATCCTTACTAGAGTGAGCCTCTGAATCCCTAGGCTTAAGGGTGGCCTGAAAAGACTTTAAGGTGGGCAGCATCTCAGATTGCACAGTAAGGAACTCCTTCATAATCTGAGATGTCTCCTTCCCTGTCAACTTCTGTATGCACTTAAAACAGAAGGGTTTTGCATGATCTGGGGGTGGCTTTGATTAGTGTCCACATCTTTTAGAGTGGGTGGAGGACTTCACAGGACGGCTGGCAACCTCACGGGCAATAGCATCATCCCCTGAAAAACACACAGGCATACACTGTGAGACTCGAAGAAGAGTTGGGGTACCCTCCCCATCTAAACCTCCGGAGGCCGGTCAGACTCACCCCCTGTGGTCTCTTCCATGGCCGCAGACCCTGCAGGTCTCTCCTTCTCATGTTCCCTGTGGCTTTTATATCCTCTGTGTACTGGCTGCATCGTGCCACCGCCGCCGCCATCTTGCTGAAGACCGGAAGTGGTACTGGACTCTGCTGAGGTCACTTCCTGCTGCAGCCTTTCCACTCCCTCCTCTAGAGGAGGAAGTGATGTCATTCCCTGACTTCAGGTAAATGGCGCCGAGCTACACTCAGCAAAGGGAGATATACTCTAGATGCAGAGCTTCTTGCTGCGCGACCCCCGCGAACGGTCGCTCCGGTCGGCGGACGGAGGGACGGAAGCCCTGGCCAGACCACTGGATGGGTCTCTAGCTCAGGCCTACCTGTAGCCATTAGAAGGAAAACCACCAACTCCTTCAACTGCACGGCCGCCGCACAGGTAAGGAAGGGCGACAGGAAATTTGGCCCCTGAAGTTCTGGGTACACCACTGTACCCAGGGTTCTTCAGCACTCAGGGGGGCTCTTCTATGGAAAAAAGCACGGTCACCGTACCAGGGTCCAGCTTCTGCTGCCCCCCCTGAGAAAAGGATTGGGAGACCCCCCAGGAAGGATGAGAAACATCCGGCCGGACCCAGCGGCTTCCCAGGCATTTGGCCTGGCTCCCAGGGGGAGACCACCAGCCCCAGGCCTTTAGGTCAACAGAAAAATAACAAACGGTTTCGCTGTCGGGAAACACAATCAAAAACTGAGGAGCATCGGGAGGGGCGGGGGCCTTTAACCTCTTGATTGTGTTTCCTGTCAGGTGGACCAGTCATCTCTCAGGGTGCCATCCTGGAAGACGACTTGAGAAAAAAAAAAAAAAAAAAAAGGACGTAGGGGTCCCCCTCAAAATTCATACCAGACCTGAATTTTAAGGGGAACCCTGTGCCAAAATTAAAAAAAAAAAAAATTGGCCTGGGGTCCCCCCAAAAATCCATACCAGACCCTTATCCGAGCACGCAACCTGGCAGGCCGCAGGAAAAGAGGGGGGGGGGGGGATGAGAGAGCGCCCCCCCCCTCCTGAACCGTACCAGGCCACATGCCCTCAACATTGGGAATGTGCTTTGGGGTCCCCCCTAAAGCACCTTGTCCCCATGTTGATGAGGACAAGGGCCTCATCCCCACAACCCTTGGCCGGTGGTTGTGGGGGTCTGCAGGCGGGGGGCTTATCGGAATCTGGAAGCCCCCTTTAACAAGGGGACCCCCAGATCCCGGCCCTCCCCCGTGTGAAATGGTAAGGGGGTACAAAAGTACCCCTACCATTTCACAAGAAAACTGTCAAAAATGACAAGACACAGTTTTTGACAATTCCTTTATTTCTTCTATCTTCTTTCTTCTAACTTCTTTCTTCCTTCATGCTTCGGTTTCTTCCTCCATCTTCTTCCTCTTCTGGTTTTTCTGGTTGTTATGGTTCTTCTGGTGTTCTCGTCCAGCATCTTCCTCTGTGGCGCCTCCTTGTCTTCATCTTCTTCTCAGCCCGCTACGCATCCACGATTGGATGGAAGGCTCCCGCTGTTTGACACTTCTCCCATTCTGGCGGTTCTTATATAATGGAGGGTGGGGCCACCTGGTGACCCCGCCCCCCTCTGACGCATGGGGACTTCCCTGTGGCATTCCCCCGTGACGTCAGAGGGGGTCACCCGTTACGTTACGGGTAACCCCGCCCCCACTGAAGGGACTGGTATGAATTTTGAGGGGGACCCCTACGTCATTTTTTTTAAAATTTTGGTTCGAGGTTCCCCTGTGGGGAATTCCCATGCCGTTTATCAATAAACTTTTACGTGTATTGTCGGGAGACTCGGGACCGGCAATTCATTAATAGCCGCGAGTAGTTTTAAATAGGGTTGTCCCGATACCACTTTTTTAGGACCGAGTACAAGTACCGATACTTTTTTTCAAGTACTCGCCGATACCGATTACCGATACTTTTTTTTTATGTCACGTGACAGTTTTTTTTTTTTTTTAACAATGCTTTCTTTTTTTTCGGGGGGGGGGGGGGGAGGGGTGAACGGTGTCTGTGTGTTTTTTTTTTATTAACAATTTTTATTTTTTACAATAATTTTTTTATGTGTTTTTTTTTTATTAACAATTTTTTTTTTTTACAATAATAATTTTTTTATTCATTTTTGCAATATGTTTTTTTTTTTTTTTTTTTTTTTTTTTTTAAATCAGCCCTGTTGGGGGGCTTTGGTGAGATATCAGGGGTCTTAACATACCCCTGATATCTCCCCCTTGAGACAGAGAAAGAGACAGAGGATAGAGATTCCCCAGTCCCTTTCTCTGCAGCCTCAGCTGCACTGAGAATGAATGGAGAGAAGTCAGCGGCTCCTCTCCATTCATAAACTGACACATTGTAATCACAGGAGATTACAATGTTTCAGTTATGTGAATGGACAGAGTCAGCTGACTCTATCCATACACACAGAAAGGAGGAGGAGGACGGCGGACCGGAGGGGACAGCGGAGAGGCAGAGGAACGGAGGAACGGAACGGAGGGGGACAGAGAAGGAGAGGGGGACAGAGGAACGGAGGGGACAGAGAAGGAGAGGGGGACAGAGGAACGGAACGGAGGGGACAGAGAAGGAGAGGGGGACGGAGGAACGGAACGGAGGGGACAGAGAAGGAGAGGGGGACGGAGGAACGGAACGGAGGGGACAGAGAAGGAGAGGGGGACAGAGGAACGGAACGGAGGGGACAGAGAAGGAGAGGGGGACGGAGGAACGGAACGGAGGGGACAGCGGAGAGGCAGAGGAACGGAGGAACGGAACGGAGGGGACAGAGAAGGAGAGGGGGACAGAGAAACGGAACGGAGGGGACAGAGAAGGAGAGGGGGACGGAGGAACGGAACGGAGGGGACAGCGGAGAGGCAGAGGAACGGAGGAACGGAACGGAGGGGACAGAGAAGGAGAGGGGGACGGAGGAACGGAACGGAGGGAGACAGAGGAGAGGGGGACAGAGGAACAGAGGGGGCATGGAGAAGGATGCAGTGACAGTCAGCGGTGATCGCGTGGGGAAGTTACAAGCACCGATCACCGCTGTATGTCACTGAAAGCCGCGGGGGGGAATCTTGTAACTCCCCCACACGCCGATCACCGCTGACTGTCATAGTATCGGCGGAAGCATCGGGAGCATTTGCCCGAGTACAAGTACTTGGGCAAATGCTCGGTATCGGTGCCGATACCGATACTAGTATCGGTATCGGGACAACCCTAGTTTTAAATGACTTTTTTTCCTTTGAAATGTTATTTTGCTGTCAGACTGTTCTAAGCACGGTACGAAATTTAAAGGAATATTACACTTTTATTGTTTGACTTTAAGCATTATTAAAATCACTGCTCCCGAAAAAACTGCAGTTTTTAAAACTTTTTTTTGCATTGATCCATGTCTCCTGGGGCAGGACCTGGGTCCCCAAAGACTTTTTAGGACAACAACATGCATATTAGCCTTTAAAATGAGCACTTTTGATTTTGAACGTTCGAGTCCCATAGACTTCAATGGGGTTCTAAAGTTCTTGCGAAGTTTTGGTCTGTTCGCAAGTTCTGGTGCGAACCGAACCGGGGGGGGGGGGGGGGGGTGTTTGGCTCATCCTTTCTCCCCATGTTGAGGGCATGTGACCTGGTATGTTTCAGGAAGGGAGGCACTCTCTGACCCCCCTTTTCCTGCGACCTGCCAGGATACATGCTCGAATAAAGGTCTGGTATAGATTTGAGGGGGACTTTATTTTGGCATGGAGTTCACCTTAATATCCATACCAGACCCAAAGGTCCTGGTAATGGACAGTGGGGGGGGTTGAGGAGGGGTCCCACACTGTTTTTTTTTTCAATTATTTTTTATGTATATTGCTAAGATTCGACAATACATTTCAGCCGCGAGCAATTTTAAATTACATTTTTTCCTTTAGAAATGTCTTTTTGCTGCGGTACTGTTATAAACATGGAAACACTTTTTTTTGCATTGATACATGTCCCCTGGGGCAGGACCCAGGTCCCCAAACACTTTTTATGGCAATTAATTGTATATAAGCCTTTAAAATGAGCACTTTTGATTTTTCACGTTCGTGTCCCATAGACTGCGTTTGCACAAATGTTTTATCTGTTCACATGTTCTGATGCGAACCGAACCGGGGGGGGAGGGGGGGGGGTTCGTTTCATCCCTACTTGGTATACAAGAAAAAAATTGGCCCCAATTCAGTGGTTCTCCCTAGGAGAAATGTAGAGGGGAAGAGAAGCTTAAATATGGGAGCTGTACTCCACGCTGGAAAAACTTCCACATAATGTCTATTCGGGCTAATGGTGTTCCATGCTGAAGTTTCTGGTAGTATGCCAAACGTGACATGTTATGGAAGAAATATAAAGTTGCAGTAAAGTGCTAAAAATACATCTCAGTGTGGACATTCCTTTATTTCAAGTGTTAGGTCTCGGGCCCAGGAAATGTGTGAGCGGGTCTCTGTGGCCAGGAGAAACATGTCCTAGATCAGTGGTTCTCAACTCCAGTCCTCGGGACCCACCAACAGGCCAGATTTTAAGTATTACTTTGGGGAGTTGCAGACTAGAATACTGCAATCACTGAGCAGCAAGTGATATCACCTGTGATGTATTTCAGCCATCATGCAAACCTGGCCTGTTGGTGGGTCCTGAGGACTGGAGTTGAGAACCACTGTCCTAGATGGTGGCAACAAGACAGGCGTGTGGGTGCTCCATCCAAGAAGTGGGGTGGGACTGGTACATTTTGGCAACATCTGCCTAATCACAAGTCCCCTACACTCAGAATGTCAGAAAACAATGTCCCGGAGTGGAGTGGAGGGGGGTTCTCCTTTCACCTTGTTTGTGTTGATGTAGGAATCTTTTTTTTCCCCCTATCCTGCTAGCTTTACACTAACAGTGTATGGTCAGCTTTACAAAGGGCTATGAACTCTCCAAATGTCTGCATTGATTGGCCCAACAAAATCCCATGGGCGAGTTCCATTCTCCCCCATCCCAAGTAGTAGATATTGCCTTCCTCCTCTAAAGTTAAATGGATGAGTGGTGGAGGAAAAGCAATATGTGCTGCAGAGGATGGAAGGATTGAATCAAATATGTTGCTTTGCCTTGCACGTTGCTCTAAAACAGGGCAACCTCGGCCCTCCAGCTGTGGTGAAACTACAAGTCCCATGAGACATTGCAAGATTTTGACAATCACAGGTGTGACTCCTAGAGGCAAAAGCATAAATGGCATTTGTAGTTTTCAAAACAACTGGAGTGCCGAGGGCGCCTACCCCTGCTCTAAAATGAATCCCTAGCTAAAAGGTTCCCCCCCCCCCCCCATTTTTGAAAAAAAACTGGGGAAGGGTTTACAAACTTCTGCACTTCATGCAGATGGAGTGCATGTATAGCTGCACACAGGCATGCACACAAGCATGCCCAGGCACACGCACCTGCTGCCAATGACACTAAATGGGCCATTTAAGTTGAGCAGCTGCACTGGTCAGTTGCTGTCTGATCTACAGGGTTTCCTGTGTATGCTGTACCATTTCCTGTGCTTAACTTCTATAATTGACCCACCTTGTCTTGACCACACTTGAATGGCTACCTGCCCTGACCTCGGCTTCTCCGATGCAGACCTCGGCCTGTGTTCCAACCATTCTCCTCTCTACCGTCTATGCCTGAGCTGACCTGCTGTTACAGACTCAGCCTGTCTGATCTTGCATCCAGTCTTGCCCTGTCCATCCCGCAACTTACCTGGTCTCTATCAGTCATCTGCCAGCGAAATGTCCAACAGTCTGCTCTGCACTAGCCAGTCATCTACCAGCCAAGCAACTACCAGTCTGCCTTCTGCCAGTACCGGGTCTGCTACACCTGTTGCCATCCGATGTCCTGGCCAGCTGGTCCACTTCTGGTGAAGCATCAGCTACCTACCTGCACAGTCTGCTGGGCACCTTACAGGCACTCATACCTCACTACACTCCCACGGCCACTGTCTCACTACCAGTGGTCCCTGAGCCGAAGCTGTAAAAGAGCCTTCCTGTTCACGTCAGACTCTACAAGCATGTAAGCGACACCCTGTCTGGTTATTGTAGTCTGTGTCGCAACTGGAAGATTCACCTTCTATTTATCTCATCTTCCAGAAAGAGACATCTGTTCTAGTGACAACCATCCATAAAAAGGATTTCTCCTAATTAGTAATGAGGCAAGGTTTGGAACCCAGTTGGCCCAAACCCACAGGCAGCTGTCACAAATGAACAGACCTCCAGTCCATGCAGTTGAGGCCGTAAAACGAATAGCACAGGGGGGCCAATGTGGAAAATAATATTCATTACTAGTGTAGTGGCTGTATAGTGATTAAAAAAAAAAAAAAGTGCTAACCACAACTCTTAAGTGGAAAGGGGCTTCACCCCACCTCATTACCTAATCTGACAGATATGTAGAAACCTTCTAAAGTTCAATTTAGAATAGATTTTCATTTAAAGAGATACAAATTTTTAAAGTCTATTTGTTTTTAAAGTGTGTTTGTTTGGGATACAGGAAGGAAGAGTCACAACCTGTTATTTTAATTTATTTTTTTGTTAAATACAAGAACAAAAATGGGGAGCTGGATTCACATCTTCTAAGGGTCACTGGAATGGTTACAGTGCACACTGGTTTCATTTGGCTTTACTATACAAAAACAAGGGCTCCCCTCGGGAACAGGGACCGGACTCAGAGCTGGGAATCCTAACAGAGTGGTGACCTCTGGTGTGTGTGTATATATGTATGATCTTTGAGTCTATTTACTGGAACCTAATCTACTGTATGCAAAATGGGTATATACCCTTTGACTTTTATATAATTACTTTTATCATGTTTATATTCATGACATTTGAATTTGTACCTCTTTTGTAACCCTTTTGTAGAGGGACTGTGTTTGAGCCGCATTGGATTTTTCCCCCAAATTAACCACTTGCCTACTGGGCATTTTTACCCCCTTCCTGCCCAGACCAAATTTTCAGGACTCTCTCACTTTGAATGACAATTGCATGGTCACGCAGCACTGTACCCAAATTAAAGTTTTAATTATTTTTTCACACAAATAGAGCTTTCTTTTGGTGGTATTTAATCATTGCTGGGTTTTGAAGAAAGAAGGAGAAAAAAAAAAAAAAAAAAAAGAAGAAGTTTAGATTGTGAGTAAATTTTGTCAATGTATAAATTTTTCTCCTTCACTGTTATGCGCTCATGAGGCGGCACTGTTAGGCTGCACTGTAGGGTACTGATTAGGTGGCGCTGAAGGGCACTAATATGCCGCACTGATGGGTGGCACGGATAGGTAGCACTAACTGGCATCACTACTGGGCATTGATTAATGTCACCGATTGGTGTCACTGATGGGCACTGCACTGTAATCGGGGCACTGATGATCAGTGCCGCGATTACCTGTACAAGTCTCCCCTGTGAGGAGATGCCACTGATCTGCTCTCTTCACCACACAGTGTCCGTGTGAGTTGAGGAGAGCCAATAAATGGAACTCCCTTATTTAGATGTGCATCATCGGTTCTTTACCGAGATCAGGGTCTCGCTGTGTCCAAGGGACACAGCACAGCTGCGATCACCGCACCTTGAACGCGCACGAGATCGGCCATTCTGGAGCGCCATCATATGATGTAATCCCAGAACGAGAGCGCATGCCACCCGCCTTTATTTTACTATACAGTAGGTGGGAAGTGATTAAATACCTTAGGCTCCTGGACGTTTTTTTGGTGCTCTCATTGGATTTTATGCATTTTTTTTTGTGTGTGTGTTCCATGTCCCTTCAAGGTAAAAACCCCTCCTCTCCACATGTCCTTGATGACCATTGTCCCTAAGATGGAAAGTGATGAGATATCCAAAATTTGATAGTGGTCCCCAAAACAAGAGGCTAGGGTACTGTTTTTTTCACTTGTTCAATCTCAAAAGACAGGAAGTAAAGGAATTGCAACAATTATTAGCCATGTTCTTTTACAGGGGTTGCTGGCTAAAATATTTAAACTACCAAAAGATTCAAAGCTCACCCAGGTAGACGCATGCAAGGTAACGCAGATGAGTAGGTGTTGGGAGGCCCCTATAGTTTACCTTTTAAAAAAAGGTACACTGACATGCATTGTATGAATGTAAACCACCCAGAGAGGAAAGCTTTGAAATCCTATATTTGAAAACATTTTTTCTGCAGGAAAATAGACTAATGTGAACCAGATCAAACACATAACTGTATGCACTCTCCTTGACCCTCTTGGTGGACCCATCATCTGAAATTAACAAAGCACAACTTACGGCACACGTGCTCCCACAAAAATTAAGTTCTACCCTCAAGACCATATATTTTTTTTTAAATTTATGGTAAAGGGAGCTTAGACTTGTTTCTTCACATTTCCATGCAGCTTTTGTATCTATGTTATATAGGTATTGCATCAAAACCATGACACTACATGCATGGGGTTTTCAAATTCTTCCTGTGTTTGTGTGGGATTCCTCTGGGTACTCTGATTTCTTCCTACACTCCAAAAGACACGCTGGTAGATTTACTTACTCTTGTCTAAATTGGCCTTGGTATCTGTATATATGCATGCATGTGACCTTCGATTGTAAATGTCCTGAGTAGAAGGACTGATGCATAGGCGTGCCCATGGGGTGTGCCCAGGCACACCCTAATTGCCACACATGCATATCACTCTGTGTGGTGGCGTCAGGCTTTTTTTTCCAGACGGAACTACCTCAGGTACTGCCCTGCACTTGCCGTGTTCTCCTGTCATCTGTAAACACAGAAGCGAGGTTTCTGTGTCAACAAATGACAGCGCTCCTCTCCCGGCAGCTGCCTGCACTGAACCCTGCACGCTCCCTGTCCCATGCCAGCGATAGCAGAAGATTGGGCTGGGGTTGTGCACAGCAACGCTAGCCCGGCAGCAGCACCTTGTGAAGCCTGTGTCCTCCCTGCAGCCTGAACTCTCCTATGGAACATGGCCGGATCTAGGGGGGTACTGGGGTGGGTTAGGCACCCCCAGATTTCAGTTGTGCCCCCAGGAAATTCCCCTCTCTCATGGATGCTGTGTCCAGGCAGGGTTTCACATCGTCAATATCAGCAGAAGCTAGAACTACAGCAGCTATCACTCACAATGCCCAGCTTTCGGCCAGCACACTCCCTCTGCCGCCACCCCTCCGCTCCATGAACGTAGGAGAAGAGAGGGTTCAGTCTGCTCCGCCTCCTTCTACTCCTATATCTTTGTCTGCCCTGCCCACAACGCAATCCCCTGTGTGCAGCCAGTGTTGTGTGCCTGAGAAAGGGATGTGTGGGTGGGAGATTGGAACTACAGCAGCTTCAGCTAGATCGTGGCTGCATGAATGATGCCTGAGCCTGCAGAGACCAGCCCATGATGAGTGAGTATTTCACTGAACTCTCCACATCGCCCCCTTCTCCCCTACCTGTCTCCCCCTTCCTCCCCTATCTGTCCCCCCTTCCTCCCCTATCTGTCCCCCCTTCTCCACATGTCTCCCCCACTAACCCCCCATCTGTCCCCCCCCCCTTCTCCCCAACCTGTCCCCCCCTTCTCCCCAATTTGTCTCCGACCTCCTCCCCCATCTGTCCCCTCTTCTCCACGTCTCCCCTACTAATCCCCCATCTGTCCCCCCCATGTGTCCCCCTTCTCCCCTAGCTGTCCCCCCTTCTCCACGTCTCCCGCACTAATCCCCCATCTGTCCCCCCCTCCTCCCCCATCTGTCGCCCCCTTCTCCCCCATCTGTACCCCCTTTCTCCATGTCTCCCCCATCTGTCCCCCTCTCCTCCCCCATCTGTCCCCCCTCCTTGCCTATCTGCCCCCCTTCTCCCCAATCTGTCCCCCCTTCTCCACATCTCCCCCACTAATCCCCCATCTGTCCCCCCTTCTCCACATGTCTCCCCTACTAATCCCCCATCTGTCCCCCCCTTCTCCCCATCTGTCCCCCTTCTCCCCTACCTGTCCCCCTTCTCCACATGTCTCCCCCACTAATCCCCCATCTGTCTCCCCCTTCTGTCCCCTCTTCTTCACATGTCTCCCCCACCTGTGCCCCCCTCCTCCCCCATATGTCCCCCCCCTCCTCCCCCATCTGCCCCCCCCTTCTCCACATGAAAAAGGTGGGGGTAGGTGCTGCGCTATCCGGGAGAAGTGAGAAAGTACTGCTACAGGTAGCAGTATGAAGTGAATGCTGCAGCCCAGTGTAAACTGAAAGCTACCAGCAACAAGGTCGTGTATATTCTGATGTAGTATAAAACACTACTAATAATGAAGGGCAAACCCAAATAAATATGCAAATGCTAAAGCCCTAAAGGACAGTGCAAACAAAATGAATGTGCAAAATACTGCAATAAATAAAATTCTATCTGCAGACAATCACATAATTATATACACTCATGCAGAGGCGTCGCTAGGGGGTGGCTATTGAGGCTATAGCCCCGAATCTGGGGCCCATAGCCCCGAGTCTCTAAGGCAGGGGTCGGCACCTGGCCCACCACTGCTGAATGCGGGCACCCGGCCTGTGGACATTATCACAGGGCTGGATGGGGGCGGGAACCGCAGGAGTTAACTTTTTTCATTAAACAGCAGGTGATTGGTTGCAATCCTAGCAACCAATTACCAGCCTGTTAATGTGAAAAGTTAACTTCAGTAGTTCCCGTCCCTATATATATATATATATATATATATATATATATATATATATATATATATATATATATATATATATATATATATATATATATATATATATATATATATATATATATATATACATACACACATACACACACACACACGTATTCTCTACATTCATATGTCTTTTATTTGTTTTTGTCTTATATTAGGTATTTAATTTCAAAATGAGCAACTATCAGGGAGAGGAATGGGCCAATTTAATGTTGGGTTACGAGACGGATTTTGAACAGGGTGATCGAGTGAAAACCTCAATCTCATCCCTAGTTCAAAAACTGAACAAAATCCTGGAGAAAAAGTCAGCACTTTTCTGGCATGTCAAATCTTTAAACAGATACATTGAAGAAAAAATTAACCCTCTGGGACTACGAATCCAGGTGTTTCCTAACCTGGATCAAATTAGTGTCGACCTTAAAAATGAATGGGAGGCCAATCTTGATGCATGCTCTCGGGAGATGATGGCCATCCTCACCCGAGAGTATAACAAACAAATAGCATCATTAGATGTAGAAATTAATCACATAGAAGAAGCCTTAAAACCCTTTGCACAGCATGCCCTTTTTTTGGAGTTGCAGGGGAACCTTCGGGATAGCCTGTCAGCCCACAATAGGGGCATCCTACAGAAAAAAAAGAGTCAAAATTCTGGAGGGACAAATTGGCATTTACAGACGGGCGGGCATATAAATGGAACACTCAGATTTCGCGGAATTTTAAAAACAAACAACATATACTACAACAACAACCCAGAAATACGAATAACAAAAAGAATATAAACAATGTATCTAAACCCAATGATAAATCTGGTCCCAGTCAGAACCAAAAAGGGATCCCTTAAGGGATCTGGGAAGTTCAAAAGAAATCGGAACAATAGGGGCTCACCTGAGCAAGATAGGAAGAAACGCCTTGTAGACACTAATGTGGAGGATGCATGCGATCCCCCCATGGTTGAACAACCCGTATTTTCCAACCTTAGATCTGATAGCTCAACCCTAGGAACGAGCGAAACAGATCTTCCACCTTTGAATACCCTTACTAATACTAATACTATTCATACAAATCAAACATCAGGGCGCCCGAAAACTGGACCTCAGAGTCCTTTAAACCCGACACGGGGATCTCCCCTACCCCAGACAAACAGGGGAACTGGAAATCTGGACGCTTTTGTCACGAGGGGACATCAGAATCCCTCAGTGTAATTAATTTGTCATCCTATCCTCTGTCTACAGCAGAAATTAGTGTACTGTCACGCGGCTTGACTTTTTGCCCACAAGACAATTTCGATATCTTTGAAGTGATCACCGACCTGCACCTCTTTGCACGGCGGCTTTTACTTAAGAGCCTCCATGCAAAAGTAGATGAGAACATCGATACAACCGAATGGGCCAGCTTTAGTATGAGAGAGTTTAAAGCCCTACGGGACTTAACCCTTCTCTTTCAAGAAAGTAACACCTTGGACCTCATTGACCAAATTGATTTGGAGAATCTACTCTCCACTGCCAATGAACCTACAAAGAAACCTTTCACACGTTTCAAGAAACCTTCTGCAAAATTCCCTCCCCTCAATTTGAACCCAAGCATAGAGATTTTTGTCAAACAAACATTAAGAGATCTTCAAAAGCTCCAACCTAATAGAAATGCACGCCCCCAAAATATAACTATAGAAGAATCCCAAGCCCTTGACTCCTTATGCAATAACACCAAAATCACAATTAAACCATCCGATAAGGGAGGCAACGTAGTCCTGATGAACAACGAGGACTACGTACGTATGTGTCAAAACATACTTGACAATGGTGAATGGTATAAAACCATTCCCACTAGACTCATACAAGCCTCCTACACTGAATTTTACAAAATGATTCAATCAGCATTTGAAAAAGGAGCAATCACCAAGGACCAATATGAGTTCATCTGGATTAAACACCCAAGGGTGGCAACATTTTATAGTTTGCCCAAGATACACAAAAGCCAGATAGACCCCCCCGGACGACCAATTGTCTCTGGGAATGGAGGCATATCGGAAAACCTGAGCCGAGTTATTGACTCCTTTTTACAGCCCTTCGTCTTGAGTATGCCCTCGTTTTTGAAGGACACAATACACCTGTTACAATCAATCGAAGGGCTCACTCTCCCAGCGGATTCGTTTTTGGTGGCTATCGATGTCGAGGCCCTGTACAGCTCGATCCCCCACATTCAGGGGATCGCTGCTGTACGGGCGCTCCTGCACCGAGACCAAAAATATGATGAGGTATTGAACGAGTTCATCATCGATGGACTCGATTATATCCTGCATCACAACTTTTTTTGTTTCAACAACTCCCACTACCTCCAGGTGCAGGGCGTGGCCATGGGCACTTGCTGTGCCCTGGCCTACGCCAACCTGTACCTGGGGGAGTGGGAGAAGACCCTCCTAGATGATGGGGACCTCGCGGTGTACACGGGCCACATACTTTTGTGGTTACGGTACATCGATGATGTCCTCATCATCTGGGAGGGCTCAGAGGAAATGCTACTTCAATTTTTGAACTGTATTAATCAGAACAAACACAATCTCAAATTTACCACGACCTACAATCGTGATCTAATGACATTTTTGGATGTTAAGCTGGAACGCACCCCTGACAATAAAATCTCAAGCACCCTTTTCCGAAAAAGCACGGCTGGCAACACAGTGTTGCACGCCGAGAGTTTTCACCCTACAACTTTGAAGAGGTCAATTCCATATGGACAGTACCTGCGTTTACGCAGGAACTGTTCGGATGATGCCCTCTTCAAACAGGAAGCTTACAAATTACAAACTAGATTGCTGGCACGAGGCTACAGCCGCTCCTGCCTACGGAAGGCATATAACAGAGCGGCTGCACAATCCCGTTCTGAACTTCTTTCCAAAAAAAGGTCCATGGATGGCCCCAACATCGGCCCCACTAGGATCATCTTACGTTTTTCCAGGCAACATCAGGCGGTCAGCAGCATTATTCAAAAACATTGGCCCATACTGATGAATGATCCAAAGGTCCGCAACTTCATCTCTAACAGGCCATCAATCACCTATAAGCGCGCTTTGTCGTTAAGGGATAAGCTGGTTCAAAGCGAGTTTAGGGATGAACAAAAAAGATCTAAACACTGTTCAATTTTGGGGTCTTTTCCCTGTGGACACTGTTCATTTTGCCAATACATCAGACGTGATAAAAACTTCCGTCTTCCAAATGGGGCACTATTCAAGCCTAAACACTTCACTAATTGCCAAACACGAGGTATCGTATACCTTATGTCATGTGAGTGTGGTGCTTACTATGTTGGTAAGACCAAGCAGGAATTCCATCGCCGGATGTCTAAGCACATCTATCACATGCAGATTGGCAACTACTATTTACCATTAGGCCGACATGTAGTGTCAGTACACAACTATATAATGCCAAAAGTGTCCTTCACCGCTCTCGATCGGGTACATATACCAAATCGAGGCGGTGATTGGAACAAAATCCTGCTGCAACATGAACAGAAGTGGATATTTAAATTAAATGCCACCTCGCCCCCGGGACTAAATGAGGCCATCTCTTTTGCCCCGTTCTTAAAAGGGTTTGTTTCGGGCAAGACTCAGTAAAGTCTTTCTGGCCCTTTGTAGGTAACATAGAGCAATCTTGTCTGTTATGAGCCCCCCCCTTGTTCCATCACCGAACATTCTCTTTTTGCCTCCCTCCCCTTTCCCCTTTTTCCCTGGCAGTCCAATGGTATTTATCATATTTATATACTTTTAAAATATTTCTCCCCTTTTTTGCATATAATTTATTTTTTATTTTTTATTCTTTAATATACGTTTTCCTCCTTTTTTATATATATTTTTTTCTATATTCTATTATGTGTTTTTCAGATACCTAGGCATGTGAATTGATTCTACATATATGGATACCTCATGTTAATAATTTATAATTTTTCCTGCCAATCAATGTATGTACTAATATGGGATGATGTGTCCATATATGCGATGGACCGTTAGTTCATATGTATTTTCCCTTTAACTTTGTATATCAATTGAGCTCTGTGCTCTGCTCGCCCCCTTTACAAGAGCTGTCATCATGACCGCTGCTGCTGCCCTCTCACCAGGGTTCTTTTTCCCCAGATGTGTCTTCCCGGCAAGGTGGGGGGGGAGGGAGGGCTATCGGCATAGCCGGCACCTCCTCCCCCCTTCCCCCATTGGATACCCAGGCTGGTCCTGGCTACCACGTTGGGGATTTCTTCCTTGCCGGCGGCGTT